>JACTOM010000934.1:3782281-3980894 GCA_015832385.1 Elymnias hypermnestra | reverse complement strand
TGGAGCGGCAGCGCAGAGGAGGCCACCGTCCATGTAGCGGGGCGGGGAATTGAGATGGAGAGGAATGGACTGTATAGCGGATTAGAAAGAAGGAAGAAGGCTAGTGGCCGCGTAAGGGGTGACAGTGATGAAGGGGGAAGGAATCGCGTGCACGTACCTGGAGTATCGGGATCTGCTCCTACTCCTCGACGTAGGGCTGTGCACGGGCGTGGTTGCGGCGGCGAAAGCACTATCACAACACTACACGGCCAGCGGTTCACTTCTTCGATAGTTCTTTCAGTTCGTATATCTTCAAGACGAAGATACGAGCGGATTTATAGCGGAGATATCAACGGTAGGCGAAAACACACCTTGCGCGGCGGAAGCGTAGCGAGTATATGCACGCGAGGGAAAAAAGGTAGGGTAATTTTGGAAAAGAATGTCAATACGCGGAACCATCAAAAAATAAAACCAAAATACCGCCAAAAGTGGCGTCACCACCCACAATCCGAAATTTTTAATTTTTATGTTGAGAACACAGCAAAATCTTTATTGGTGTATATTTTGTTATGATCAAAATTCATATCAAACAGGTGATATGTTATTGGTTGATTTAAACATATTGTTTAAATTTCCAACTAGTCTCCTGTAAAATTAACATTTTTAAATGGTTTAAATTATTTTTTTTTTAATTTACTTCCAAAGCAGCGATATAAGTTTTATGTCACAAAGATTTAAAATTTTAATACGTAGCAAGGAATATTTATACACTAGAAACATAAACAGCAGTAAAGCTGCAAGTGAGGCTGGAGATAGCTTGGAAGTTAGTGAGCATAAATTAAAACAAGTGTTTCTATAAAAAAGTTGATAAATGGGCGTCCACAGGCGGCGTGACAAAAAAGGGAGCTGGCGTCAAGCGGAGCGCTAACGTGTTTCATTTTGCACTCTGGGCGACATCTGGCCGTTTTCAGCATGAGCAAATTGTGAAGCTATCGGTTTAAATCCACGAATAAATTTAGCCCAGATATACAAATTATATTTCATAAATGTTTTATTACTAGAATATCAATAATATTTTATTCAAAAAGGAAACCCAACAACTTAAATGAAATAAAGTAAGCTCATTAATAGTCTATAAGTCATAAACACGACTTAATACCAATGTAAAGCTCTATAACAATATTTATATTTTTCATTTGAACTTGAACACTTGCAAATGTCATTTTAAGGACATAGTCTTGAGCAAGATATTTACAATTTACTTTAGCAAGACATTATTTTAAAATATAAAATGAAATCAAAGGTTTAAATTACTCACAGACATTATCTCGTTTCCGTTGAAAACTCGGAGTAAAAAGATAGAAGTATATTAATTGTTAATAACATCGGTTGACTACCAGTAAGTCCAGACAAAATAGGTCTAGCCGTTTCAGAGACTAATGACAAATCATAACTTTTCAATTCTTGTTGACATCCAAAAGGGCGTTATAACTTATTAAATCGACTACATATCTGCCAATAAATGTCGCGGCAAACTCAAACCTTTCAGAGATTCGAGGAAAACATTCAATTTCCCAGTCCGCAGGATACTTAGATTTTACTTCCTCTATCCATGTTACAAAAGTCATAGCTTGGAATAATATTACACGCAAAAAATAAAATATAAAGCTTTTCACTATACTTGCCAAGTTTTACGACCAGCAATAAAAATCAAATTTGCATGAAATAAAGTCAAGTGATATGTCCGAAATAGGATTGCAATTGCTTTGAAACGTCTACATTTGCCACCTACATTGAAATTCCAATTTATCGCAATATGTTGAAGACAGCAGTGTAAGATGTTTGCGGAATGCAATACAGGTCACAATAGCGTTTACATGACCACAATAAGGTAGGATTAGAGACTAAAATGAAAATACTAAGCTTCCAAAGCTGCCAGTTGAGCAGGCAATAATTACGTCAACGACAAAGAAGAATGAGAAACAGGACATAATATATATATATATATATATATATATATATATATATATATATATTCAATACGTAAATTGATAAGTCTCCCTCATTAAGAATGGGGGAAAGCGAGATTTGATTTGATTAAGTTATCTTGAAAAGAATTGAAGTCTATTAAGCATGTTGTGAACGCAGCTGTGTAAGGTGTGCTTAGTTTAAGATAGAAATACCAAACTTACACTATCGGTACTTGGATCCAGAACCCTTGCCAGCAAAGCGTTTACACACATTTTTACGACAATAAGACATTACCGGTATGTATTGTACGTAAATTTAAGGCCAGCTTTATTGCAGATAGTTCTCCTACACCCAGAAATAACCAGTGCTGTAGGTCTCAGGAAGGCCACTTATCTGGGGAGCCAAAGTGAAATATGCTCAATCATGAGCCTTTAGTTGACGCTGAAGTATAAGGGGGTTCAATAAATATTCCAGTCGTTTCCAGTGAATCCCATACTACCAATAGAACATAGTTCGGTTGGAGTTCGTGAACCAATTTCCTAGAGTTAAAAAATTATATACCGCCAGCTAAAAGTGTACAAATGCTACTTGTTTCCTGTAAACTGTAATGAATAGAAATTGACATCCACTGTGCTACTTTGTTCTTCCGAAAAGGACGATACCGAGCCCACGAAATAACCTTATACTAAGGTTGAGTAATCCAGCAACGCTCGCTTTAATTGGTTTACCGCAGACCTCTATTAACGAAATAAGATGGGAAATCAGAGTATTAGCATAACAGTGAATTCAATTAGGGTTCACAAAGAGGATTACAACTTTAACAATGAGCAGAAAGTTAGCGGAGGCCCAATAAACTAACGTGGAATAATCAAAATTTGAACGAGTGCGATTAGTAAGTTAAAATTAAATTCGTACACTGTTCACGTCCCCATTCGGTAAACTTTATATGGAATAAAGGTAAATTTAAATGACCATTAATTTAATATACAATTTGTTAATCTATTTGCACAGAAATAATTAAATTTAGTGTCTACATTGGGGATATAAGGGTCGTTTGCTAAACTCGTATTTTTGCCTATAGAAATAAACAGAGTACTGCTCCTATACGCTAATAGGGAACAGCATAACCTGAAAGTAAATACATCAGATTTTAAAGCCATTAAATTTAGAAAGCTCGTCCATGAAATTAAGAAATTATCGGAAATAAAAGACTTCTATAGTGTTGAAAATCACTGCGGTGAAGATCTATTGTTCTATTTTTGAAACTTTTTACAGTTCTAGTCATATTTGCTAATAAAATGAATTCGAGACAGTCACAAAATGCCAATTTTACTGAATGACTTCAGAACCAATTTATTATATATTTTTTCTATATGGTCTTAAAATTTAAAAAATATGACAATTTGAAATACTTTTAGGTCTAATTAAAAACACTCAGCATGAAGTTTGTCTTCTTTTAGTTTGAAAAATGACTCAACAAAGGTGTGTCAAATGTCACAATTGGACACCTGTACTATAAAATTGCCATATTTCTTAACAGCACAACGGATTTATCGCGATGGGCCAGTTACTTTTAAGTCCTTCCCTTCACTAGTAACAGTTTGCAAAGGCATCGTGAGACATCTAAGTAATTTATCAGCTTGCTATGTGAATTTCCCGGAAAGGCAATGCTAACAGCGAACTGACAACGAAATTTAGAACAGATAAAGGCTGCAACAAACATTATTTGAAATATTTATATGTCCATGTTGTTTATGAGTATGAAACAAAATATAACCGCATCACAGTCTAAACAATAGCTCGTCATATTAAATTTGCTGGTAACTGAAACTTTAATAATATACATATAAAAAGTAAGAAATGTATAATATATTCAAATATATATACTCGTATATAATTCAAGAGAGCAGACCGGTGGCAGATTCGGTAATATGTAATACATATTATCTTTCTCAATATCAACACTGAAATAATAATTTTCGGAACGCATATATATTGACTTTTTCTATGTTTTAAGATAAATAGTTGAAATCTAGCTTCTGGAATAGTAATTTTTTATGAATAGCCAGATGGTGTCTCAAAGCATGCTGGAGTGTTGGTGACAACACTTATGTATGGTAGTGAAAATTGGGTATGACAGATGAAGCATAAAAGTAAAATAAATGTGGTAGAGATGAGAGAGTTGAGCGTATGTGTGAATTGAAACAGAGTGACAAAGTTAGAAATAATGTGATTAGAGAACGTTGTGGTATAAATGAACATGTAGTGACTAAAATTGAGAAAAGTATGCTAAGATGGTTTGGGCACATAGAAAGAATGAATGAAAGGAGACTGACGCGAACGTACATGGACAAAGACAAATTTAATAAGGGACAGGTCAAGAGTTCTCTTTACCGAGGAATTAGAATGAAAGGAAGCGAAGGAGATATACAGGGATCGTGACAAGTGGAAGGACGTGGTCTCTACCTACCCCTATGCAAATGAAGCGTGATGCTATGTATGTATGCAGAATAGTAAAATAATGAGAATAAAAACGTAAAAATGTAGCAACAGAGCTCAACACATTTAAAGTAATAAAAGTAATGACATTTACATATTTAGGAGTAGGTACGTTTATAGTATAACTTTAAGGAAATGAAATGAACATGAGGGCGATTGAATTTCATTCTGTAAACATTATGCCTACCGATATATTATCAACACATTCTAACTCGACAAGCATTTAGGTCGTAAATTATGACGTCAGTGAACTATAGCAAAACTTATGAAAGCCACGAGAAGCGAACAATGTGTACCGCTTGCGCAACTAGAACGATCATAAGGAACAATAGCGTATTAATAGAGCCATTCTTCGTCTCATCGCTTATTCATCCACGCCCCCGACGCCTTCGTAAGCAACCGTCGCAATTGATGTCCTCGTGTTTTAACCAACCCGTCATCATAATAATACCAACTACAACAGCGTGAACAAAATTGCATTCTACTTACTCCTATTCTATCAATTTCTTTAAATCCATATTTAATTAAATAAATGCGATTGAACGTGGTTTTCTTCATTTTTTCCGTTTTTAAGTTTAAACAGGATCACTAATTATTTCATACCAGTATCAGAATGAGTCAACAATATTTCGACTGAAAAAGCTCGTTTTCTAGATATTACTTCATGGTCAAGTGAATAACTGTGAATCCGATATAAATATTGACTTTTGGTAGTCAAGAAGTGACCCTAACCGACAGTAAGGTATGTAGGTAATTCAGACAAATATTGGAAAAATCTTAATAGAAAAGTCAATATCAATTTTGAATTGACCCAACCCGGGACTCGAACCCAGGACCTCATGTCTGTAGTCGAACATGTTAACCACTAAACATATCAGGCAGACTAACCGACAGTATGGATCTCCAATAGGAGTTCTCCATTATTTAAAAAATCACTAAAACAAAATGTCATACGCAAGTTGAGTAAGAAGACGTAACTTAATTAAATTTATTTTATGGAAAACTATGCTGCTCCACCTGTTGAACTCTTACTTAAAAGATTAAAGATTTCTTACTAGGTACTGAGTTGATGCTATTTAGCGTAGAATGACACTTTATTTTTTAATAATATTTGTTATTGATCATTTCATATTTCGTAAAAAAAATATCCATAATTAACTGCATGAATAGCCTGAAAACTAATACCAGCTAATATTTTATAGATACGGTTCTTATTAATAATATTATTTACTTATTAAATTTCCTTAAACTACTATCGTATAGAATATTAATAAACTAAATATTTTTAGTGTGTGACTCATGATACTTTATCGCAATTCAGTGTAACTCGATAAGATCATTTTAGGCTTAGCTAAGACGCTTTCACCGAAAAATAAAATACAAGTATTCTTATTTGTATTTTATTTTCAAAACAACCGATAAAATTTCAAGATAACACATAAACATTTCTATACTAAATAAACACTTCTTACGCGCAGTACGATTTAATAAGCTAAAGGTGAAGTGATAATTTAAAATCTTTACGTTGTAGAAATCGCAGATAAAAGAATTATACTCGTAATTTCATCGTAACCCGTTACGTGAATCTTTTAAGCTTATAATTCTATACCGTAGCTAGCACAAAGCTTCAAAATTATTATTTAACTAAAGGCATAGTGTTCAGATATTTTATTCATAGAACGCGTGATAAATGAGTAAAGACTCAGCTGTAGCTCGTACATTATAGCCACTCGTAAGGGCTACCAAATAAATTGTATTCGCCGGAATGATTTATGTACTAAGTAGTCGTAAAGTTCAGGTCTTAAATCCTTTCTAGATATTATTTTTAGATGTACTTTTCAATTTAATTTTATCTGACGAAATAGAAAGAACATAACAATAACACGAATATATAAATAAATAAGGAAGAGTGTCAAGTCAGTAAGTTTTTCAAATTGAAATACTTTACATAAAAATGAAACAATATTAAAAAGCTTATATGGTTTCTATTACTTAACGATATTAAAAAGTATAGCTTTAATATTTTATATTTTTGATTTGAGTTTATCATTACATTGATGTCTGGAACTGACTTATTTAAAACCTCTCTTAAAATATCTCTTAAAAGCCATATATCAAATATATGTATAAAAGATAAACTTTATGGACTTTCACTTCGTATTTCATTGAGCGCGCGTGCTTTAAAAAATTTATTTGGCAAGGAAATATCACATTTATAACTAAATTTATTATAAGCCATTTTTGATACCTATCTTTGATATTTGATGAATCGATGAATCTATGATGAATGGCAATATTTTGATAGATGGGGAACAAGTGGAAGAGGTGAAAGAATTTGTATACTTGGGATCTAAATTTACAAAAGATGGAACATGTGAAAGTGATATTGAAAGGAGAATTAATGCAGGGAATATGGTAAATGGTGCTCTGTACGCCCTTATGAATAGCCAGATGGTATCTCAAAGGGCTAGACTGGCAGTGCATGCTGGAGTGTTGGTTCCAACAATTATGTATGGTGTGAAAGTTGGGTATGGCAGAAGAATCACAAAAGTAAAATAAATGCGGTAGAGATGAGAGCGTTGAGGAGCATGAGTGGATTTAAAACTGAGTGACAGAGTGAGAAATAGTGTGATAAGAGAACGTTGTGGTATAAAAGAAGACGTAGTGACTAAAATTGAGAAAGGTATGCTTAGATGGTTTGGGCATGTAGAGAGAATGAATGAAAGGAGACTGACAAAAAGGATTTATGAGTCAAGAGTGAATGCGAAAGTTGGAAGGGGAAGACCAAGGCGAACGTTCCTGGACCAAATCCAGGACATTTTAAATAACGGCCAGGTCAAGAGTACTCTAAACCGACGAACTTGTATGAAAGATTTAATGAGATTGAAAGAAGCGAAGGAGATATGCAAGGATCGTGGCAAGTGGAAGGATGTTGTCTCTGCTTACCCCTATGGGACTGAGGCGTGATGCTATGTATGTATGTATGTTGATACTGAAGTTTTCAATAATTAAATTAATTCAACTTTCAGAACATAAAAATAATTGCATCATTTGTTATAAATAATATGATAATTTATTTACTCCATGTGTTGTGAACTCCTTTTTTAAATTCCGATTATTAATTAACACTTTCCCTATATATCTAGTCAAATTTTCAATATTAAATAGTACACTTTTTTATTCATCCACTCAAATGCAAATACAAGTTGTATATGAATTTAGCAGATGTCTATACAGTTCTTTCAAATTATAATTGATTTATAAAAATTACAGCGCCGTCTATTGAAAGCACACATCAAATGTTTATGGTTACCCTAGCACACGCACGTTCTTATCACAAACTTGTTGCCGCCGCAAGCGTGCCTATAAAACTATCATTTGGCTGCGACCGCCACCTCGAGGACTTGTTTTTGATGTCATTTCTCATGGGTAAATAGTAATGAAGCATATTATTTATATTAAATGCAGCTTTATTATATGCAAGAAAAGATACAAACGAATGAGATACTTAAAGCGTTAATAATATGTCACAAGAGGTGTAAATTAAACATTAATACAGAGATTTGTTGCAACTGTTAATTGAATTATTTACCTGTAAACATCATTTATTTACATAAAATATGCCTAATGCTTGCTTCAAATCTATTCGATTTTCTTTATTACAGTATCGTTATTTTCATCGTTTTAACAGTTATAATAATAGCTTTGATAGTATACCTAGGTTCGATTCCCAGCAGGAAAAATGTATGTAATTGGATATTCTAAATGTTTAAGTCTGAACTGAAGGAAGTCCTTCGTGTACGATGCTATGAAGACATAAGTTAATTGATAAATTACCTCTTACCAGATTAACGCGTTACTATCTTAGAGTGTATCTACACATGCCATCAAGTAAAATCACAATCTACCGCAAAAATACGTGACAGTTAAGTATTAATAATGTCACGGCCTTATAGGAAAATATGCTTAGAACTTTACTGTTACCTTAAAACGTCTATTTAATCGAAAAGAACGAACAAAGGGGATATAATGTTTTACCGTTTGATAAAATGTATATATTTCAAACTATATAAAAGACACATAAATAATGTGCGCTGCTCATAACAAAACTGTGTATACAGCCGTCACTACTGTTCTTATATAGAGAAAGCAATCTGAATTCAATCGTAAAGTTAATCCTGTTCCAGACATAATGTGCAGACACGATCATGCAACCAAATAAGCCTTTCATGCATAAACTACTGCTCTAACAAAATACGATATCCCGGTAAATATAATAATTTTACGACAAGTCACGATAGCGGTTTCATGGAATGGTTAACAATCGTTCAATTTGTAGGGTCCATGGCTCGGGGCTCGACAATGGCTCTGCACGCGACTTACTGCCCGAGTCGACATTCTCATACGTAGGATAACGCGCAACAATCAAGATGTCATTTTTCAACTACCCACGCCGCGGACACCGGAGCGAGCGAACGGTGAGAAATATGGCCGACAACGCACGCACCGGCCCACAAAAGAGGCGTCCCGTGAATGTCGCGATACATATCACCTCGTTGAATACTTGCAACAGATTCACTGCGTATGCGTTCCACGCATCACAGATAACCGACGGATTTTTGAGAATGAGCTGCATTTTATGCATGCTAATTATATTAATTTTTATTACACTCTCTCCATACACCAGACCAGTACTCAAGTACCAGAAGAGTGCTCTGAACTAACGAACTAGTATGAAAGGTTTAATGAAAATGAAAGAAGCGAAGGAGATGCAAGAATCGTGGCAAGTGGAAAGACGTTATCTCTGCCGACCCCTATGGGAATGAGGCGTGATAAAATTGGTAATAAATTAATAAAAAAAACATATTTATCAAAAAGAATTTTAACTACTAACTTCAATTCAGTTCAGTAACAAACAAAAAAGAATTATATATGAAAAGAGATTGTCACCCCAAATTCTTCAAAATTCTTTATTGCAAATAAATACCTCATGTGGTGTGCAATACAATACAGCGTAATAAAACCTAAAATATTTACATCTATACACATTAAAAAAAATCAAATAAACGTATACTAAAAATAATAGCATATGAATTTGTACATACGTTAAAATTGTAATTCAAATAGTTGAAATAATGTATTAAATATATTATATATTTGTATATAAAAGTTAATTGGAAAAATTCTTTAATATTATAAAATGTCTTAAAAATTAAAAAGTCATTTTTAAACATATTGATGGTATGGCATTTTCGTATATTTTATGGTAACTTATTATATATTTTGATAGCCATAACGCAGATGCTATTTAAAAATGTGGTTTTATGAACTGGAATATGAAATTTATCCCTACAACCATCTGGGTTTGTCCGAGCAAACAGGTTATCATTATTTCTTTAAAATAGACATAATTCTAAAATATATATATAGATAGATGGATAAAAGATAAACACTTTGGTATACATATATATATATACCATCTTGAGTTGAATGTGCAAATGACTGAGTGATACATTTCATTCCTAATTTCAACTCTCCTGCTTATTACTAATAAAATTAATGTATAAAACAAGCTTGTCTGGGTTTCTTTCCCCAACTAAAGAAATCAAACAGTAACTTTCAGTAGTAGACAGGTAAATAGAAAAAAATTACTGTGTACTTTTCAAAACTTCACATGCACGACAATTTCCGAGCGCATATGCAATATCAGTTAAGCGTATTGTACTTATCTTTGTATTTCACACCTAAAGCATACGAAAGGATTCAGAAGCCTTAACAAAAGCCTTTTAACGTGGTAGGATTGACGGAAGAGATTGGGTTAATGTAAACCTTGGGCAATATTTTACCTTAAAGATACCGTTATAGAAGATTCGCATTGTCGCTAAACTCATATTGGTAAGGCATTTTCAATTACAATTTGTACATTTGTGTAAAGTAGCTAAAATATTACTCAAGTTTTGTGCAAGTCATTATGACAATTCACAGAAGTCAATTTATCGGCAGTGGAAGATGGAAACTGGCGGTTGAAAATAATAGTAATTATTGACACGAACCACCGCTCGAAGCTGAGTCCGGCAAGCCTTGTAAAAGATCACATAAGCAAGCACTAACTCGAAAATTCCACATTCATAACGGAGCAAGCCCTTAGGGCGGGACACCACCGTCAAACTCGTTTCGGAATCGAAATAGCTATTCATTGCAAAATTATATGTATGTATGGGCAATTTGATATTATACCTTTAATGGATGATAACGGTGATTTTATGGTGACTGAATATTAAACAATAAAATCTCGCTAACTTATTATATATTCCTCCTCTTATTGCTAAATTTAATTTATTAAGTTCGTATCGTACTTAAAAGTAAATAAGAATGCATTTAAAAGTAAGACCGCAGTCGCATAATAGCAATTGTATAATGGTGGTGTAAGGTGTATATTAAGAAATGAGTATCCTTATCTTTAAGGAAAATTACATAACCATTTTATAAACAAACCCTTTTGTTACTTTACCGGTATATTCTCATTAGCTAATATTGTCCCCGAGTCATGATAAATCCTGAATCTATCGTACAAAATATGCATTAAGAGCGCTTTCGTAAAAGGCAACGAAACGCTCATGTGGTAACAAATGGGATAGAAGCGGGACGACCTTTTAAGGACAAGTATTTCTATTCGGAAGAGACTTTTGTATGTGATACAATGGCACATCTATCGCACTATGCTGCAGGAAAATGTCGCAAAACGATAACAAGACATTGTACCTCTAATTGAAATTATTGCACAACATAGTTTTATCACTCAGTAAATAGCACGCGCTATAACCGCTATACGAGTATTTCATCAATATCGCTACTGGTTTGCATCTATTGAAAAGAAAGTATACCACAAACAAAGTGATAAAATTACTTATAGAAACCTAAAATAAGGAGAATTGATTACATACATGCGGATACAATTTCATTATTAACCACCAATGGCATTTAATAACAGTAGGGAATATTTTCAATCATATAGCTATAATATCAATATCATTAATACAGGTACAATAATAAATAACTTACCTTTGAAACACTGTCTTACAAATTAAGGATTTTATACTTGACTCTACATACGTGGGAGCCATTGATATACTTAGCTGATAATAAATCTGTATACTATACAAGAACAAGAATATTCTAAGCGATCCCCTTAAATGATTCCCACTAGAGCTAAACCTCGTTCGATGACTCGTTTATTTTGCCAGACGATCGATCAAACGATGTCGACACAGATTGGCCCATGATTTATGAACATAATGTGGAAACCTTTAACCCACTTAGTTAAAGAGGTTCATAGATATTATATATTTTACTTTACTAATAGAAAAACTATAAACAGAACAAAATATGTCAGACGTGTTATAAAGACAAGACAAGTGTAGTGTAGTTGTAGCAAGTGTTGTGTACTTGTTATTTTGTCATTCGCTTAGCTCGCTCAGTTTATTGTTGTCCATAATTAATTAATTAATTAAGTCTTTAGTGTACGTGCTTTTAGTGATTCAAAATAAAGTTTAAAAAGACAACAATAGTTTATAGTCATAACTTCGCTTAAAAGCACGTTAATACGTGGTGACAGCGTTACAAATATGTTACAAGCGTTCGGGAGAAGCGAACGGAAGTTGAGAGGGAGATATAATTTAGTGAAAATAGAATTTTTTTATTTTTGTTTCAAAATATTTATAACTACTAATTAAATGGAGATAATGACATAAATAAAATATTATTGATTTGTTATGTGTATAGAATAAGTAATTTATTTTGTATTTTCATAAGTTTTAACTTCTATCTTTTTTTAATTGTCTAAACATCCAAATATCCATTATCTCACTCGCTTCTTTCATTCTCATTAAACCTTTTATACAAGTTCGTCGGTTTAGAGTACTCTTGACCTGGCCCTTCGCCTTGGTCTTCCCCTTCCAACTTTCGCATTCGATCTTGACTGATAAATCCTTTTTGTCAGTCTCCTTTCATTCATTCTCTCTATATGCACAAACCATCTAAGCATACCTTTCTCAATTTTAGTCACTACATCTTCTTTTATTCCTACTTTCATTCCTTTCCTTTTCAAAGCTTCATTCATAATATTTACCATCTCCTGTAGCTCATTAGCAGATGATGCAAGTATTACTTGATCATCAGCGTAGAATAAGCATTTGATGAGTAATTCATTCATTCTTAACCCACACATACTTTCATTAAATCTGTCGAATAGTTATCCAAGAATAGGTTAAACAGCCATGGTGACGCAACAAATCCCTGTCTACCTCTTTCGACAGGAAACCACTCCGTCTACGCCCCGTTTATTCTGACACCAGCACTAGAACCCTCATAGAGAGACTTTAATGCTTGAATCAGATTACCGCTCACCCCATACTCGGATAACGATGACCACAGCTCATTCCTCACCACTCTATGTTATAATATTATATATTTATTGTATTACATGTATTAGAGTGCGTATAATTATTTTAATGCCTACCTCCTACATTACTGTCAGCTATTTTTTAACCCCAGGTTGTCTGGAAGAAATAGCTATTTAGCGATAACACCACCTATTGTAATTTTATTTCACTCATATTTAAATCTATTCCATTGTATATTATTATTGTAGATGTGCAAAAAAGAGTATAAATAAAAGTGAGAACTTTTATAATTTTTGAAATGAAATACATAAATAAAATAAGTGATAGGTCGGCAGATAATAAATTGGCTAGTTATTATAGTCCGTCGGAGAACTTGAGCTTCTAAGCGTATAAATAATAGCGCATTAAACATTAGCGTGATCGAGCTTGCTAAAGGATAAATACTTCCATTTAAATTAACATACAAAGTATAAAAACGAGATGTTTGAACAAATTTTTATACCACATAAATATTTGGAGATCCAAAACGTAACACAATGATATTATACGACGTCAGAAAGCCACGTAGAAACTCGCAAATCTAAAATTGTTCATCAGAATTTAAAACTTTTCATAAAAATAAAACAAATTACAGCTTTCGTATTCATCGACTAGAGTTATTATTTTTGGACACCATATTTATATTTTGTTACTAAACTCGCGAATATCCTAAAGTTTGGTTACACTAGCTAAAAGAAAAGCCGTACCGAAGCGGGGTATTTGAAATTTTATATATTATATATTTATTTTGATAACTTAATTATTATATTTTGAGGTATTTTGGGGTATTTTGATAACTTAAATGTTAGATGAGTTACTTTTTTCATATATTTGTAATCACAATAGCATAACAAAGAAATACATTTTCCTTTGCATTGCAGAAAACGTAAACCGTTTGAAAACATTGTTTTTAAATAACAAAAAAATCGAATAGTCAACATCTACATTCCCATTATTAGCACGTTTTGATATAGTCTGCTAGTGACATGTTATTTCTCTCACTCAACCAAATGTGGTTTCGCCGTAAGGAAAGAGCAAGACAAATATACGAAACTGTTTTCGTTTTCGCCGATTGGTGCGGCCGCGTATGTCCCCCAGTCGCCTCGTGGAAGCGTAACGATATACACGTGATGTTCCGATGAGCCTGTTTTAGATTTCCATACATATACACTGGGATCTTTTGGTACCTCCGTACATATCACGCGTAATTTTCTTATATTTACTACGGGATTGCTTTTCAGCTTCGATAAATATACAAAGAAATTCAGTAACAAAGATCTATTAAAGTATTTTACCTGTTAAATGATTTCCGGTGAACTCGAAGTCGTCGTCCTGGTCCCAGTGCTTGAGGGACAAGTTGCTCAGCGGCGTGGCGTTCGCGAACTCCAAATTTGCGAAGTGCCAATCCAATATTTGTCTATCCCGGACCGATAGATACACTGAACTGTTGAAATATTTTAAATTTTATTCCAGATAATTTAACTCTTGACTTTAATCTCATCTGATGATCTGTGATATACATTCTAGCATCGTAGCGTGCTAACTTGGTTAATTTTTAACCTTTTAATGGTCAACTAGCCATGGCCGAAGTATCCCACCAGTCCAGACCAAGGAATTGAACCGGGAACCGGGATCATCATCAATTATTATCATAAGTATATACTTAATTCATATGAACTGTCATTACCGCCCTTATTACATTAAACACTTTAAGAAGAAAATATTAATTGTGTTATTAAATTAATTATATCATTATAAGGAATCATCGGATTCTATATAAGTATAAATTTTGACTTACCTGGGAGGATTAGACTCGAGCTGCGTCAATTTATCGTCAATTGTATTATTTTGGGTAATGAGAGTCTCGTATTCATTGCAGAGTTGTGTCATTTCTCTATTAAGTCGACGTAAATTGAACTCTTGTAGGATGCTGGCATCTCCTGTTGCACCTTTATCTCTCTCGGCAAGCAACATCTCCTTCTCAACTTTCATAGACTTGAGCAACTCTTTTATGTCAGACATTCTGGGAAAAAATATATATAAGTATTAAATGTGTAATAGATAGCGCTTACTATTACAAATTAAAACCAGCAAGGCTTTATTGCATACGGTACAGTAGATGATAATATTTTTACTATTATAGAAAGATAAACATCAATAGTATTACTCACTTGTTTATGTTGCTCTTTAACTTCTCTTGTAAAGTGATGACAGCTTTTAAATGCTGTATCTAGAAATAAAATGTGATGTGAAATCAGTGAAATTAATTTAGTTTCGTCGAAAATACCGCTATTTCGCCTCGCCACTTCATACTATCAAACCTCAAATTAAACTCAAATAGTAACGCTAACAACACATTTCTATGTGCATCTGTTGTTAACCTACTTTGTTTTCACGAACTGTGTTTTATTGTAATTGTTTTAATATCTTTGGTAGAATTTATTATTGTGTTATACATATTTTTTTAGAAATAAGTGTTTTAAAGCATCAGCAGTGTCAACACCAATGTTATATTTATTGCAGACAGATTAGCGCTTGACTATGATCACACCTCGCTGTATATTCATACCATCAAATATGGAAGCTCGGTAATCTGGTAAGAGGTGATGTCTTGACTTCGAGAATGAATAGAACAGTCTCGAGTTCATGAATGAATAAAACAGTCTTGATTTCGACGCCATTGTTTTTGCTTTGTAAAATGAGAAGTGGCTCAGTCGGTAGGATCATCATTTACCATCAGGTGAGAGCACAGTCAAAACCTACTGGTACCTGCCAAGGACTCGAACCTGTTACTCTGGTCTAGGTGACTTTACAATGTGCCATTCTGGGACAAACGATATATATCGTTGACGCAAAGGAAACACGCAACCCGATAAAAAATATTATATTAACAATACTTTAGAATAATGCTGCTGAAGTACAAAAAGTCAATCAGTAATAAAATATAAATATAGTGCCCAAATAACATCTCCAGTTGATAAATATGGAAGTAATATTTTTTCTATTTGTTTGAAAGTTTATCTCATGAATAATTTTTATTGTCCTTGTTACAAATTGCTTGTTTTCCAGCGTTGATATACGCAGCTATGCTATTATTGATCACATACCTGTTTATGCTTTACATTCTTTTGCTGTAACTTAATAACCCATTCAAGTGCTTGACCAAGAGAGACTGGAGTATCATTGTAGTAATTAAAATCTACTTGGTGCGACAGATAAGACGTAGCGTCCAACAAACGGTTAAATTCACGTTCGACCTGAAATAACAGACAAAAATTAATTCTCAAAATCGTTATTACGAAAGATAGCAATGATATGTTAAATATGCCGCGATCGATTGAACAAAAATAAAGAAACAAGGGAATAACAAGAATTTTGAAATGCATTAAACAATGACAATCATATGTATCCTTGTTAATGTGAAACGTACTTTAACTAGACAATAAGGTTTAAATTTATTTGCAATCATACTATCAATAGCTAATACGTTTTCTAACAATTAGTTCGACGCGATGCATTGCCGGAAATCGATCCCAGGACCTTTTTGGAGAATAAAACTACGTCAAGCTGTCAGATGTCCAGAATTAAATACCACTAAATAATACGGATATAGAATAACAAAACGTGAATCATGTTGATATGACAAAAAAATTAAGATTTTCTTATAGAAGGGCCACAAATATTACGAGGATATGGGTGCGGGCCACAAACGTTATGACGATATTAGACCAGACCAGAAATGTTACAAGGACATTGGCTCGGACTACAAATATTATAAGGTGCGGGCCACGTTTCATTTATTAAACACATTTTTTTTCAAAACGGAAAGTGTAAGAAGATTAGTTTTCCAAATTAAATAAATAGATAATTACCATTTCATCTTTATGTTTTTGCACCTGGTTCCCTGTTGCTTCATATAAGGGACACTTCTGCTTTATTTTGTGTAACTCTATATTTGTTTGCACTGCCAGTGTAGTAACTGGGTTTCCACCTAAACCTGTTACTACCATGGCACCTGAAAAGAATAGAGACAATAAATATCTTAATATAGTTTTTAATACAGGTTCTCTCTAAAACTTAGAAGGAGGTCTCGGCCTATGATTGATAATGAAATGAAATGAAATGTAATGTAATAAAAATAATAACGTTATCATGTAACTTAAAAACTGGTATGAATAAACTGTAAACTTAATATTGATAATTATTCCATGTGTATGTGTGACTACTCCTCCTAAATGGCTGAATCGATTATGATGATTTTTTGACTATATAGATGACTATATTAGTTCCCCATTCCGTCGTAATTCGGATCGAAATATTTGATTAAAATAAAAAATCTTTATTCAAGTATGCCTTGACAGCACCTTTCAATAGTCATATATATGTTTTTCCACACATATTTTCCAATGTTAGTCTAATAACTTAATGTTACGAAAGTTCCTTCTCTCCATGTTCTATAAAGATATCCTCTTTTTTACTATCATCAATACATCATTTTGTTTAATATGCATATAAGATATACTAACATAGCCAGTTATTTCATTTGCATCGTTCAATATTTTACTCACCTAAATCAGCAACATAAGGTCCTTTTCTGTATGTCACAACTCTACCACCAACTCTGTCTCTACCCTCCAATATAACAACTTCACAGCCAAAAGATTGCAGTTGTCTTGCCGCCGCTAAACCAGACACTCCTGATGAACAAAAAATGCAGTTATTAACAATAGTGCAAAGAATGCACTATTAGAATGTTGCCTAATAAAAAAAGAATTGAAAAAATGGTTATTTAAGAAAAATTATAAGTACAGTTTCTTAAAGCAAAGAGGACATTACGACATTGATTTTTTATAATCATATTATTATTTTATTACAAATACAGACAACATATATAAAATGTTTCGTCGCTCGTCGTCGTCGTCGCTTCAACCGATGGACGTCCACTGCTGGACATAGGTCTCACGTAATGATGTCCACAAGGCCCGATCTTGCGCCGCCTGGCTCCAGCGGCTACCGGCGACCCTCTTTATGTCGTCGGTCCACCTTGTGGGGGGTCTCCCTACACTGCGCCGCCCGGTGCGGGGTCGCCACTCCAGCACCTTCGGGCCCCAACGTCCATCGGTCCGTCGGACTATGTGCCCCGCCCATTGCCACTTCAGGTTCGCGATTCGTAGGGCTATGTCGGTGACTTTGGTTCTGCTACGGATCTCCTCATTTCTGATTTGATCACGTAGAGAAATTCCGAGCATAGCCCTCTCCATCGCACGCTGAGCGACTCTGAGCTTTCGTATGAGGCCCATAGTCAGCGACCACGTTTCGGAGCCGTAGGTCATCACTGGCAACACGCACTGTTCGAAGAGCTTTGTCTTCAAGCACTGAGGAGTATCGGACGAAAATATCTGGCGTAGTTTCCCGAACGCTGCCCAACCGAGTTGGATTCGGCGGTTGACCTCTTTCTCGAAATTGGACCTACCTAGCTGGACAATGTGTCCCAGGTATGTATATTCGTCTACAATTTCGAGTGCTGAGTTCTCAACGATGACTGGGTGGAGCGGAACATGGATATTGGACATAACTTTCGTCTTATCCATGTTCATTTTTAGGCCCACCTGTCGAGAAGCTCTGCTGAGGTCATCGAGCATTGCATTGAGATCTTCCAGAGTCTCTGCCATAATGACCACGTCGTCGGCAAACCGTAGATGAGTGATGTACTCGCCGTTGATGTTGATGCCCAGTCCGTTCCACTCCATAAGCTTAAACAGGTCCTCCAACGCCGCAGTAAAGAGCTTCGGGGAGATAACATCTCCCTGTCGCACTCCACGCTGCAGTTGGATAGACTCTGTGCTTTGGTCCTGTATACGGACTGACATGGTGGCGTTTTCGTACAAACACTTCAACACGTGTATGTACCGGTGGTCAATTCGGCATCTCTGCAAAGATCTCAACACGGCCCATGTTTCCACCGAATCGAAGGCTTTCTCATAGTCCACGAACGCCAAGCAAAGTGGCCGATTATACTCCTCGGTCTTCTGTATAATCTGCCGCAGCGTAAAGATGTGGTCTATGGTACTAAAGCCTTTTCGGAATCCGGCTTGTTCGGGGGGCTGGAAGTCGTCAAACTTGCGAGCGAGACGATTCGTAATGACCCTCGAGAACAGCTTATAGACATGACTTAGCAGCGCAATAGGTCTATAGTTCTTCAATAAGGTGTTGTCACCTTTCTTGAAGAACAGAACTACCACGCTCCTATGCCATGCCTTGGGCACCGTGCCTTCCAGAATGACGGAATTGAACATTCGCTGAAGGACTTTAAGAATGGGTTTTCCACCCGCCTTCAGGAGTTCCGCTGTGATTCCGTCATCACCCGGTGCCTTGCCGTTCTTCATCTGTTTGAGAGCCATACTAATCTCGTACAAGCTGACGTCCGGGATATCTTCGGTATAATGCCGGGTCAGTTTGGCACGGGGATCTTTAGCCAAACTATCAATAGGCTTGCAAGTCGATGTGTACAACTGTCCATAGAAACTCTCAACCTCCCTCCGAATCTCAGGTCCAGATGCAATGAGTTCGCCGTTATGGGTCTTCAGCCGCGTCAACTGGCTCTGACCGATAGACAAATCTTTTGCGAACACTTTAGTGCCTTTGTTGCGTTCGATGGTATCTCGTATACGCTCGGCATTAAAGTGTCGCACATCACGCTTTTGCGATTTAGAGATCTGTCTATTGATCTGCCGATATGCGGACGCGTCTGCTGTAGACTGCAAGCTCATTGCATGTCTCTGTTCCATGAGATTAAGAGTATGGTCTGAGAATCTCTTGGTTTGCTTTTTACGGGGTTTATAAAATTTCATCCCAACCGTATGGACAGTTTCCACTAGCCTATCGTTTAGCTCGTCCACAGATTCGCAATCCTCGAGGCAGGCGAAGCGGTTTTGCAGCTCTAGTTGAAAGCTCTCGGGGTTTTGGATATGCGCGCGAGTGGGTCGGAGCGTAGACTTCACCAGTCTGAACCGCTCTCGGTGTACGTTGATATTCAATGTGCCTCTTACCATACGGTGATCGCTCCCAGTTTTCACTTGATTGATCACAGAGACATCATTGAATATGTTCCGTTTCGTAGACATGATGAAGTCAATCTCGTTTCTCGTGGAACCATCAGGACTCAGCCAGGTCCATTTTCGGAGCGGCTGTTTCTTGAAAAAAGAGTTCATCATATAGAGTCCCTCCTTTTCCATGAAATCAGCGAGCATCTGTCCCCTCTGGTTCCGTTGCCCATACCCAAATTGCCCCACTCTCAACTCTGCCCCGCTTCGTTCGCCGAGTTTTGCGTTGAAATCACCCATAACAACGTTGTAGAAGGTCCTAGAGGTATGCATGGCTTTGGAAATGTCCTCATACATAACCTCTACATCATCATCTGGATGCGATGATGTGGGTGCGTAAACCTGGATGACCTTCAACGAATACCGTTTGGTAATTCTGAGTATCAGGTACGCTACCCTGTTGGACACGCTGTTAACTTCTACAACGCTGTTGACGAGAGATTTGTGGACGAGGAACCCGACACCACCTTGGGACTGGTGTTCGCCCTCCCGGTAGTAGAACAAGTTACCGGATTTGAGGATTATCGTGTCCTCCCCCTCTCTACGGACTTCCGACAATCCTATAATATCCCAGTGTAACTTGTTTACTGCTTCTTCCAGTTCGAAGATCTTTTCGTCGGTCCTCAAAGTGCGTGCGTTGTATGTTGCCAGGTCAAGTCGTCGGGGTTGGCAGCGGAATCTCTTCCGGAGATTCTTAGCACCCCCTGCCCCGCCGTTACCATAACCGCTGCCAGAGCTAGGAATAGCGGGGCTGCCGGGGACTGGGGGCCGTTGCTGCCTTGTTGTTGTCATTTGTGGTTTCTGGCCATAATCACCACGCTTGGCAGGCGGGTTGGTGATCGCAGTGCTGACCTTCTCGCACCGATAACGTTGCTGCCCGTTATCGGCCTGTGGCATTTAGGCCAGCGGAGAATGGATATACCGCCATTTGTCGGTGGGTTGTTATAAATAGTAAGTGTCGGTAATTCAAGAAAGGGAGTTACGGGGGGGTATTTGGGTTGGGATTAGGACATTACTGCCGCGGAGAGGATAGTGTAGAGCGGTAGTAACAGCTCGAGGTACCCGGGGTCGCTTACCCGCGTGCTTAGTTAGTAACCGGACAGATTATCTGACAAAGCACCCTCTGGGTCCAATAAAATGTTTAGTAGAAAAAATTTTACTAAGTAGAAAATTATTTATTAACTAATTCACTGTTAATATTTTACAATGTTATAACAATAATTATTTTTAAGACTTTAAATGTAATACTCTGTATATGCGACGCCCTGACGTGGCTTCACTTATACATGTTGGAATGTTGAGTGGTCTACAACCATGTTAGAAATGCGAATGCATTTCTAATGGTTTGGAACATTAGTTGGTTTCATTTTATGTTATTTCAAAGATTGTATAACAATTTGTGTAATCCTTAATTAACCTTATTTTAAGTACATGAAGTCTGTTATATAATAATTTGTTAAAACACTGTTGTTATCAACAAATATAAAAAAGGAGTAAAAAATGTATACAAAATTAAAAGTGTGTACAAAGTACATGTGCCAGAAGTGAAACTTCTTTAGGAAACTTATTTTTTAATCTTATAGTAGTTATACAAATCTTAAACTTTAGATGTTGTTAGAGTGAGGAAAAAAGGAACATATGTTAGGGATTTAGTGAATTTAATTTAACATCAAATGACAAATTGTAAATAAAAGTGCCACATGTTTCTTGTCAATATCAGAAATTATTAATTAAATTTTGATTTTGAATTTAAAATTTAGAAAAAACAATTTATGAAAGTACTGTAAAAATTTTACACCCATGCCCCTAAGGAAGTTTCACTTCCAAAATTCTTAAGAGTTGAATTGTATATTAGTACTAACAATACAATCGCTTAATATCTTACCTGCACCAATAATAATAACTTTGAGTCGCTGTTTTCCTTTAGCAGGATTTGGTATGGGGTTAACCCTCTCATAAATCCCATAGTTGATGAAGCCATGCCTCTCTAGAAAGGCATGTACCCGTATGACTAAAGCAGTGTCTCCATTATATGGTGCCTAAAACATTAAAACAATATTTTTCTTTAATATTATATATCCAACAAATAATTAACATTTCAAATAAACAAATAATATTAAAAAGAGTAAATTCCTATGCCTTCAAAAATGAACTGATTACACAGAAAGAAATATTTACACCTTATTTAATGAGCTTTCAATACATGACACTACAACTTTTCACAATTTAATTTAATTAATGTATAAAATATTATTTGAACAAAATACCATTTGTATCTACTGCAGCATTGCAACACATGCTAACAAAGTAATGCTTAAGAAGTTTTTAGTTCTGTTTCATCATTATTTTGTGATCAACTTTCAAATTACAACGATATTAAACAAATTTTCACATCAACAAACTGTGTCAATATCAAGTTTCTTTCATTACAAGTTTAAAAAAGACTATTTGAATTTAAGTGGATGAAAAAAATTCACATCCTTGCTGGGAGAGTGGTCCGAGTACTAGCTTTGCTTATGGAGCTCCTGGGATCTGATTTGATTAACATGAAAATTTGAAAAAGATATGTATAGAGTGTAAGCTACAAGATGGAATTAAAATACCAGTTATAATCATTATAATATTTGATAAAAATGATGTTAATTTACTAATGATCTAACATAATTTACTGTAACCTGAAAAATGTAGGTCTCATGCTAATCTAAAATTTATTTGTGTTTTCCCTTATAGTAAATTGAAATCTATATTAATACCTATCCATTTACATTAAATCACACACTCATTTGTAGCAAAATAAATCATAGCCAAATTAATAAGCATCCAAGAAATCCAAGAATTTCTCTCTACTGCAATTATTTGTAATAGCTTTATCAAAATAAGTTAAAGTTAATATGTACATAAATACTAATCACCTCCATTTTATGAAATGCTGCTTCTGGAGTAAGTTGTTTTTTTGGGTCTTCAAACCATAGTTTTAAGATTCGGTTTCTGATCTGCACAAATGCTTGACTGGATGCACCTTGTAATTCTGAGAAAAACTCTGCTTCTAAGGAAGACATTTTATCAAAAGGCAGTCTTGATTGAAATGCTGCACCCTCCAAACTGAAATGTATTAAATTACCCATCATGAAAAACTGTTGTTTGGAACTAACATCTATTTTGAATAACTACCCTAATCACGATTGGATTGTGTCTATGTAATATAAGGAAATATGTCAAATTACAGAACCTTTTAACTACATCTGGAGCATAACAATGCGAGTACTCACTGAACTTGATTCTTAAATTCCAATTTTATTTATTTATTTATCATCAGACATATAGTATTGTTCTTACAAATAATGATTGTACAAATAAAAAATTCCAAAATTCCATTATTCCATAGAAAGATCTCCAATAATATAAATTTAGGAAATTCAATTTTTTAACTTGTCTAGTTCCACACAATCAGAAAGCTTGAAGACAAGATTCCACACAGAATTTTTTTTTTCTAGTACAAAACTATAGAAACAGCAGATATTACCATTAAGAAAGAAATTACCTCTTCTCAAGTTAATGTGCTATCATGACTTACCATCTGTTAAGACCCCATTTAAACATTAATATGTCAGAAACAAAAACGTTAACAACTATTCAAATTGCAAATTTATGTAAAGTCCATGTATTATATAAAGTTTATCTTGTAGTACAATTGAATATCGCTCGACGGCAAACAATGAGTGCTTTAATTTTTAGGTTCATTTGTTTATAATAGAATAAACAGAAAATAATAACAACTTTATGTCAATGTTTAGTGTGAAACAGTATAAAGAAACGAAGAATTGTAATAATAAAATAATAATAAAACCACTTACCTGTTTAACATTTCTTTATAGTTAACTTCTTCAATGTCTTCACTTTTAACTTCTTCGATAATAATTGGTTTTTCTTCTTTCTTTGAATCGGTATTGCGGCTGGCAGATGACTCCCGTCGTCCTGCGACCGATGCAGGACTTGGAGCAATCTTACTTTTCTCAGATTGATCAGATTCCGAATCATCTTGCTTTAACTTTTCTTCTAATTCCCGGCTTTCAACCTACAATCGATAAATATAACCTGAAAACTTGTTCTTTGAACATATTACGTTTTAACACAATTAATCATACCTTAGTGCGCTTGCGACGACTCATTTTATGTATATATCTTCAAGTATTAACCCAAATTACTTTAATTAATTTTTCCACTTCACCAAACGGTATTAGTAGTTTTGACGTACAAAACAAAAACAAAATCGTAAATACCGACAAATGTCAAAATAATGTAGAGTATACACGAACTCTTACAAAACGTCAAAATGTAAGAATGTCTCAAAACTATATGTTGTACTACTTTTAATTATATGTGGTATCTTGCTTTAGTAAACTGTAATATAGAGTATAAGGTACGAGCGGGAACAAATAAGGCACATTACGTCAATCGAATGAGTGTCGGACGGGCGTGACTTTGATATGAGGCGGAGTTATGTAATGAGTAAAGATAGAAAGATTAAAATCCTCATACAAATATTTGTCAATGATGTAAAACCTTAATTCTCTGAAATCACATTTTAATTTAACTAGAGCATCACAATTACAATAATAGCCAAATTTTAAAATGAAAAAGTTAAAAGTGCGTGCGTACAAAGTATACATGTCAGAAGTAAAACTTCTTTGGCAAACTAATTTTTAGGTCTTTTTTATATTTATACAAAGCTAAATCATTAGATTTCCGAGACTTAGAGAGAGAGAGGGAAAATGGTAAGTATGTTAGGAATTTTATTGTCATTGAAATATTAAAAGTGTTGAAAATTCTCTCTCTCCCTCTCTCTCTTCAACCGATGGACGTCCACTGCTGAACGTCCCACGAAATGATTTCTACAAGACCCGATCTTGCGCCGCTTGGCTCCAGCGGCTACCGGCGACCCTCTTTATGTCATCGGTTCACCTTGTGGGGGGTTTACTTACTCTGCACCATCTGGTGCGCGGTCGCCACTCCAGCAACTTCGGCCCCCAATGTCCATTGGTCCGTCAGACCATGTGCCCCATTGACACTTCAGGATCGCGATTCGTAGGGCTATTATAACGATTATATATAACAATTTCTTCACAATTGTCTCTTTGTCATCAATCTTAATTTGTCCACAGTATATAAGCTTCATAATAAGGTAAGTTAATAACAAAAAAATACATTTGTAAGTTTCAGTACCACAATAAATTATTTGTAATTGGTATTTATAGTTTTACAAATATAAGTCGTACCAATAAAAATCATTTTTGCACACAAAAACTAGTGGGTAGATATCAAATAAACGTGTCATAAATGTTTTTCTAGGTATTCATTTGAATAATAAACTATGCTCATTTTATACTTTCTGTGGAAAACCCGCGATTTTACGATACCTATTTTACAACGTTTTAGCAGTTTTTGATAAAGACTGGCACACGGCTGGGTCATTAGAGCCAAAAGAAAATACACAAATATTTATATTAGGTGTGATTTGAAGTCGGGACACATGGTAATCTTTAAGACTTGTTACAATCTTTAAAATTTTTAATTGCTTTAATTGAATTTCTTCCTATATGCTGCGAAAGAGTACCTATATAATTACAATGTGCATTTTACGCCATATATGTTTTGAATAGAGTATCAATAGTAGGTATGATTATGTAACATTGCGTTATTGTAAAACAGACTTTATTAAAAGTACACTGTATTTCGGTCAAGGCTCTTTATTTTTAACAAATTTATATATATTTACATCTCAGTCAATTGTATTATAAACCTATTTATCTTCAAATGTTTCCTCATTTCTAACATTTACAGACATAAGCTTATTTAAAACTCTTCCTAAATTGGCTCTGGAGAAGTGGTTCGTCAGCGTAACCAGCTATTTCTTGGGGTATAATCGAGTTATCTTCAACGATTCCACAAGGACGACACATGCATTCTAATGGAGCTTTTGTGGATACCTGTAAAAAAATAAGCATTGATTATTTGCATACATAGATTGTTATGCATTGATTTATAGATGCTGATATACTTTAATAACATTGTAATTGTTAAGCAGAGTCCTACCATCGATGATACTTTTTGATAAGATGTACAGTATTTTTTCCATTAGATACATATTATTTTTAATTAATTTATAATTTTAATAGAAGTCCAAATTACCTTTCGAAATCTTTTCTCTTCACTTTTAGCCTTAGGGCAGAATAGCACGACCATGGCTTCCCGTTCTCCGGACTCTTGACAACAGTTGCATGAACGCTCCATTTGCCAAATTTTACTTCCAGACACCTTAAACGAATATTCATAATGTAAAATTGGCATTAGCGCCTCATTTATAATAGATTTTATTTCCTGACCTGCACGTAACTAGTACATTTTCCAATACAAGCATAAGATGGAATAGGCTTGGGCACACAGCCTGGATGCTGAAGCACATGTATTACTGGAGTCATCTGACATTCTTGTCCTTAAACAAAATCATAACAACGTTTAATACTTTCCAATGTACAGTTATATTTCCTATTAACACTTGCTTATTATTTAATAGCATACGGTTATTGATCACGGCCGATGATTTTATTATATTCTATAAAAATAATTTTAGTGTAATATTTTACAATTAAAATACGAGCGTAGTAAATAATAATGAATTTATTTTTAACTTCTCTTTCAAATTACTTTTTTTTTCATAATTTTTTTAAAATGTCTAAGATAGATAGATTGAACGAGCGTACCTGGAGGAAGCGATACCTCCTGGCTATTGACACGTCGATTTTGAATATGACATGCAGACAAAATCACTAATGCTAAATATAAAATATTTAAACGAAACATTGTTTTTCTTTTAAGTTGTTGTTGCCAAACCAACGAAAGCTACTGGAGTGAAGTCTCTCATACGAAATCTGGCTTATAAAGGATCCACACAGTTGAAATATAAATAAGATTAAATATTTTTCTACATTACATTACATCGAAATCATTTTACCAAACGTACCTCCTAAAGGAATACATGGAGTTCAAGCAGTGTTGACACGACATTGTTAATGGATTTTTGATCGACTCTTCGTTATAGTTGAAATGTTATAAAGTGCAGTTATGATATTAGGTCAGGGGGTACACATCTTTGTCTATTTGTCCGATAGTCATAGTATGGTACACGGGTATGCGATCCCGGCTCCCCGAGCTATTACTGAATCTTCTCAGTCTTCCGAGTCAGTAATATCCTACTACCTTATATTTTCCTTTCTCTTCCTTACAAAGTTCCTATCTTTTTGACCCGTTCCCCCCTTTTATTCCATTTTCCTACCCACTTCCTGCCAGTCCAAGGTGTACCGTGCCGAGGGACTCATGGCTAGGGGCATTTGCCTAGTCGCAAGCGGTGGCCCTGGGACCGGGCGAACCCAGAAATAGGCTAGCCTTATTCTGGCATGCGGGGCTCTGCCAGAATGGACCTATGTTCCCTTGCTACTCGTGGGAACGCAATGGTGATATTATTACATTCCAAAAATGGCGGCGATGAGATTCGCAATCCATCACGTCACGTTCCTAATGGGGGCGAAAAGCGGGCTACCGAGAGCCGCTTTGCTACTTTGAATGTAAGAGGAGGAATGAATGAAAAGATTGATGAAGTATGCCAGATGATGCATGATAGGTGCATAGATGTACTCTGCGTGAATGAGACAAAGAGGAAAGGATGTGATACCACGAAACATAGCCCTTACACAGCTTACTGGTCTGGTGTAAGCAGTGATAAGAGAGGCTGTCAGGGAGTTGGTATCATACTTTCCGAAAGAATGGATGATTGTGTGAAAGAAGTGAAATACGTGAGTCCTAGACTCATCTGGATCAGGCTAAAAGTTGGACTTACTCGGATCTTTGTCTTGGGTGCTTATGCTCCGACGGATCTGGGCACCAGAAAGTCCAATAAAGCCCAAAAAGAAATAGATGAGTATTGGGAAAGTGTGAGTGATACGTTGAATGAATGTGAACCGAATGAGCGAATAATTATGTTAGGAGATTTTAATGGATGGGTAGGTGTGAAACGTGATGGATATGAAAGGACTCTTGGTATGTTTGGTGACAAACGGGTGAATGAAAATGGACGAAGTTTGCTTGGAATATGTGTGGAACATAGTCTTTTTGTGGCAAACACTATGTTTGAGCACAAGGGGATTCATGTGTATACAAGGGAAGAAGGGAATGCTAGAAGTATGATTGATTTTGTAATTGTGGACGAAAAACTGAAGAAGAAAGTTCTAGATGCTCGAGTATACCGCGGGGTCGACATCGATACTGACCACTACCTGGTCGTTGCCCGAATCGGTGGTCTTTTTAATCGGTGGCGCCATAGAAAGAAGGAAACCTCGAGCATTCTTGAACGAATAAAAGTGGAGAGATTGCAAGAAGAGGATGTTAGAGAAGAATATCTGAAAAATTTGAGTGGGCGATTCAAGAGTGAAGACGAAGGAAATGAGATTGAAAGTTTATGGAATAAATTTAAAGATGGAGTGGTTGGTGCTGCTATTGATGTATGTGGCGTGTCTAAAAGGAGGAAAGGTAAGAAAGAGAAGAATTTGTGGATGGACAAAAATGTTCAAGCAGCTGTGTGTGAAAAGAAGAAAGCTTGGTCCGATTGGTTGGCTACAAAAGCGAACCAACGAATGCAAAAGGCAACGAATGATGACGTAAAAAAGGCAAGAATGGAATACAAAAGGGTGAAAGTAATCGTGAAAGAAGCTGTAAGAAAGAAAAAAGAAGAATACAGTGATATGTATGATAGGAGACTTTCTGATGATTTTCAGTCAAACAAAAAGTTTTTCTGGAAATCAATACAATTTGCCCGAGGGAGATCTACTTCCTCGGAGCTTTGTAAAATCAGAAGTTTAGATGGAAGTTTAATAAAAGGAGAAGAATGGATATTGAAGAGATGGAAGGATCATTTTGAAAGTTTGTTTGAAAGAAATGAAGCAGAGGTAAATATGGCCTCTGCGGATAGCAATGAATGTAAGACAAGTGATAGCGAGATTAGTATGGATGACATCATGAAAGCGATAAAAGGTATGAAATCAGGTAAGGCTGCTGGGTATGACAGAGTGTCAGTCGAGATGCTGAAGGCTGGCCGCGGGATTGTGGTAGCTCAGCTGTACTGCCTTTTCAATATATGCTGGGAGAAAGGTCAAGTCCCAAGAGATTGGAGCAAGGCCGTAATTGTCCCTCTATATAAAGGAAAAGGGTCACAGCAGGAGTGCAAAAATTACCGCGGTATCAGCCTTCTTAGTGTCGTCGGCAAATTGTATGCAAAGATATTAATTGAAAGGGTGATTAATGAAACTGATGGGAAAATATGGGACGTGCAAGCGGGATTTAGAAGAGGAATGGGATGTACGGATCAGGTCTTTTCTTTACGGTGCATAACTGAAAAATGTTTGGCTAAACACCAAAAAGTTTATTGCGCGTTCGTAGATTTAGAAAAGGCCTATGATCGAGTGGTGAGGAATGAGCTGTGGTCAACGTTATCTACGTATGGGGTGAGCGGTTGTCTGATCCAAGCATTGAAGTCTCTCTATGAGGGTTCTAGTGCCTGTGTCAGAATAAACGGAGCGTACACGGAGTGGTTTCCTGTCGAAAGAGGTGTTCGACAGGGATGTGTTGCGTCACCATGGCTGTTCAACCTTTTCATGGATAAATGTTTGACAGATTTAAAAGAAAGTATGTATGGGTTAAGAATGAATGAATTACTCATCAAATGTTTACTCTACGCTGATGATCAAGTAATACTTGCGTCATCCGCTAACGAGCTTCAGGAGATGCTAAATATTATGAATGAAGCTTTGAAAGGGAAAGGAATGAAAGTGAATGTAAACAAAACGAAAGTTATGCTTTTTGAACGAGATGAATCTATGATGAATGGCAATATTTTGATAGATGGGGAACAAGTGGAAGAGGTGAAAGAATTTGTATACTTGGGATCTAAATTTACAAAAGATGGAACATGTGAAAGTGATATCGAAAGGAGAGTGAATGCAGGGAATATGGTAAATGGTGCTCTGCATGCTTTTATGAATAGCCAGATGGTGTCTCAAAGGGCTAGACTGGCAGTGCATGCTGGAGTGTTGGTGCCAACACTTATGTATGGTAGTGAAAGTTGGGTATGGCAGAAGAATCACAAAAGTAAAATAAATGCGGTAGAGATGAGAGCGTTGAGAAGCATGAGTGGATTAAAACTGAGTGACAGAGTAAGAAATAGTGTGATAAGAGAACGTTGTGGTATAAAAGAAGACGTAGTGACTAAAATTGAGAAAGGTATGCTTAGATGGTTTGGGCATGTAGAGAGAATGAATGAAAGGAGACTGACAAAAAGGATTTATGAGTCAAGAGTGAATGCGAAAGTTGGAAGGGGAAGACCGAGGCGAACGTTCCTGGACCAAATCCAGGACATTTTAAATAACGGCCAGGTCAAGAGTACTCTAAACCGACGAACTTGTATGAAAGATTTAATGAGATTGAAAGAAGCGAAGGAGATATGCAAGGATCGTGGCAAGTGGAAGGATGTTGTCTCTGCCTACCCCTATGGGAATAAGGCGTGATGCTATGTATGTATGTATGTATGATATTTTATGTTAGAATTATTTCTATAAGCCATTTGAAAGAAGACGGTTTTTACGTAAATTATATTATTCAGATTAAAATATTTTACCATAGCGCTGTACTAATACAGATATAATTTCCTGCCTTGAGACTCTGGCAAGTAAACTTAGTTCAGCTGCATTTGCTGTTAGGAAAGTAAGGCAATATGTCTACTGATATTGAAACTGCTAAAATGGTGTATTTCACTTATTTTCATAGCATTATTTCTTACGGCATACTGTTATGGGGTAAGGCGGCAGACATTGAAACTATATTACAAAAAAGAGCAATACGTGCCACATATCAATTGAGATCTCGCGTTTTCTTAAAATATAAATTCAAAGAAATATCAATTCTCGCAGTACTGTATTTTATATATCCGTGATAATATTCATTTATACAGCAAAAAGAGCGAAACACACAATTTTAATACAAGAATGAAAAACAAATTTGTAATGCTATGTTTTAGAGTGAATAAGGTTCAGAGCTCATTTGTCGGGTTGATCATAACCATTTTTAATAACATTCCAGTTGCACATGAAAGTAAATCACTTTCACTCCGTCCGGTGGTAATGCGATACACGATAAATGCAAAATTTAAGAAGTTATACATAAAGTATCGCTTTAAATATAACCCATATCTTAAAAATGCGTTTGTAAGACAATGTTCTTAAGTGTTTTAAGAACAGGTGAAACATATATTAATTTTAATTTTTTTTAAGAGGCAAATAAAAACGTATACATTAATACAAACCCATTAAAATTAAATAAATGAGATTAATATTTGTATACTATATTTTAAAGGCAAATGCTTATGAGGAAATTAACAAATGTCATTCATGTGAGCTGAAAATATTTTTGCTTAATTTCTTGCACTATTCGATGTACTCCTTTCACATTTTGTCTTGTATACATAAAACTTAAATATTATTTCAAAAGTACATTTTTGTAGTTTCGCAAAGATACCCCAATTTGTACTAAACTTATGCATTTTATTATTCGTATAAGATCATCATGTAACTCACAGAGGTCCGCTTAAGTGGTTAACTATTAAACTTCGTCACAATTTTCAGGTGGTCGTGCTCCTTTACAAAATACTTAATATTGTCATTCCCCTACGGGAATCGCTACTACTAGGCTGATTATATCAACGCTTTTCATACGTTGGAACAAACTCAGGAGTACGTATGACGCTCCTTTCAAGGTTTAACAATCGTTTGGAAACACCTGAGCCCGTAGACGCCGCCACCGTACGTTTGTTGACGCGAGCGTCAGCTGTTTGTGTTTAATTGTTGGGTTTTCCTCCTCTTCGTCGGCGCAGGAGGTTTGGGGGCAGGAGGCGTAGATTTGCGTTTCACCTGTCTGCTTCCTAACAGTGCCGAGGTGATTATTCCTTCTGGAACTCTTACCAGGGTTGATTACGGCTACCGATCCTTTGGTGCTCCACTAAGGATATCGCTGAGTATTCTGGCTTACTGCCAGCGAGTCCCACATCCCCGTTTAGATTTTGTCTGAACGGGGTGCGTAAAGGTATATCGCAGCAAGAAAAATATGTTATATGATTGTCCAATAAAAAAATCATACAATGTCACAATTTATGGACTAGATCAGTGTCAAAAAATATAAATTTATTAGTATTCTACTTATGTTATATAAACAGTTTTGTTGTAGAAAGTTTTTCGTTTCTATATAAAATTCGTATCGTATATTTCATCTGTTATTATAGTTCACTGCTTTATATATATAGATCAATGCGGCAAATCAATTTCTCGTCCTTGATTTTATCTATGTTAAGCCTGTCACAAAAACCAATGCTGGACTTCTTATTAATCTATTTTCAATACAACGTTTTGTAACCTATTAAAAACTTTCTTTCTTATTTTTTTTAAGATGGTATCACAATATACATAACGAAAAATCTTTATATGTTAATTCCTTACATCTTGCTTAAGTTATCTATAAAAGAGATATCCAGGTATCTATTGACTCATCACGATATCTCTGGAACCATAAGGCGTAGAGCCTTGAAATTTGGTAGGATTATTCCTTTTGAATGGATTTTACGAAATTCCACCCGCGAGGGGGGTTGCGGGGGTGTTAACTATTGACTCATCACATAAGGCGTAGAGACTTTAAATTTGGTAGGAATATTCCGATAATCTAGAGCCTGAAAAAGGACTATATGCTCTTTGCAGTAATACACAGCAAGTAACCCATTGAAGTGTTTATAGGTATGTGTTTTATTTGTAAAGCAATTTGCCTTAATAAATGAAACTGCGGACGAAGTCACGGGTTCAGTTTACTAACAATATATGAATTTTCATAGTTATTCGATTTTGCGATCACAATGTGTAATGTATTTTTTTGTGATATAAAAGATAGTTGCTATCAAAGAGAATGGTTGTTTAATTTTACAAAGTATAGGTATAAGTTGCATTGATATCTCCGTTATACGAAATCTCAGCATGAAAAAATGCATCCACCTCAAGCTCAAAATGGAGACAGTCATCATTGCTACACATCTGGCGTTTCATGAATTCTATTAACCATTAGGTGTCCCGGCAAATTTCGTATCGCCTCAGAATAAATAAAATAGCTTAATTATAACTGGAGAATGTTTCAATTGTAGTAAAAAATGTGGTCAACATTTACCCGGAACGAAAGTAATTTGTTATTTAAAAGTCCATAAAAGATTACAATTGCGTTCAGATATTGTTGGTTGTCAATGTCAATTGTCAAAAATAAATGAAAATTAATTGATTTTATAGTGATATATGTAATGAGATTAATGTTAGAGTAATCAATATTTGTTTATTTTTTAAATATTTACTACTTTCAAAAGTCGATCGCAATTTAAACTAGTTACGTATTTAGCTACATTTCATATTTACTGTTTTATTATTAAAGAAAACGTATCTGTATCATTGATACACCATATTAAGGTATGTAGACTGTATATACAGAATTGCAATCATAGTTATTGGAATATTGAGCTTAAATGTTGAGCTAAAATTTGGAATGATAAAAATAATAGACACTTGAAAATTGCTTCGAAATCATTGTCACCTGCCCCTAATTAACGTAAATCTTATAGAAAGATTAATTAATATCTGCATATGTTTTGAAAAGCCAAAATTAACCTTAAAAAGTTATGTAACTTAAATTGCCACGTTAATACACATTTGTAATAAAACAAAATATAAATTTGTAATATTTCGATTAATTTCGTTTATTAATTTGTTAAAAATATCTAAAAGGCCTTGACCAATACAATTCAATGACAATATTTACAAATTCCTTCATTTATATACATAGAATTTATATTGCGGGCATTTTCTTATCGTCAAAAATGTTTTAATTATCGACTGTAGTCCCCACATTTGTAGCATCGGCATTCAGCAGGTTCTCTTAAACGAATCTCCATTAGAGCACGCTCTTCATCTTCAAGTCGCAAGCCATCCGCATCATAGCAATGAGTAAGCGTCACCAAACGTTCCCTTAAGTAATTTTCTTTACAGCAATAACACTCCTGTTAATAAATAAAATAAGTAATATAGTCAATTTTTATACTCTTAAGCACGGACTTCGTAATTTCTTCATAGAAAGAAAACTTTAACATGTGGTATTTCAAAACATGACAATATATCATCTTAAGCAGAATAAATTTAATTAATATTCACTAAAACTATATTATTATCAAGTATCACCCATTACAAGTTTTAAAAAATGTATATGAACGTTAGTGGATAAATAAAATAACTATTTTATTAACTATTGAAAAATTGAGGAAGATATATATTTAACATAAAAACATGTAGCTATAGCAGTAACAGATATCTGTGTTATTTAAAAATATTCATTTTAAAGAACTTATTGAACATAACATGATCGTCTATGCTCTAAACTTAAAAGGTGTTGACGGATATTATTTAAATTCAGTAAATATCTATTCCTTGATTCAACTCAAGCTTCATTTCCGACCCGATAAATAGCGCTATTCTCGAGATTTTTTTTAATAGGCATAAGGCTAACTAAACAGTAAAACTATAATATTATATGCAGACACTACCAAGCTCGCAATTTCTTATCGCGATTAAAAAAGGAGGGGTGGAATTTGGAACTTGCAAAATATTTTAAGACCTCTCAAGACCTACTAAATATACAAACAAAAAGGTTCATTAAAATCGGCCCAGCCGTTTCGGAGGATTTTGTCAACAAACCAATAGGAAGTGGAAGTTACGGCGGGAAACCTAGACAATCCACGTTGACTTACCTTTAGAAACCCCGTTTGGGTAACAACCGATGGTTGAACCTGACTGTTACATATTCCTTCACATTTGTTTACGGTAACTTCCCCACTGCACGATCTTACTAAATTTCCCATATCATCATAATCCTCTGTAAATAAAATAAATTAAACATTTGCATGTTGGAAATACTCTTTGCGGGTAGGCCACAATTTCATAGTTCATTTGCGCGATCACTGTCTCCCGTTAACTAACTAAATCAAAATCATAATCTTCTTCATAAAAATAGGCACAGTAAGCTCTCTTGAAGATTCATTAGTATGTCGGTTGTAAAATACTACCAAGGAAAACTAAATTAGACCAAAATAAGGAGTTGTTTTTTTAATATTAAATTTGATAAAAGCTTTTACATTTACTTTTATGACAAATACCCTTTAACCTAAAAAAACCCATGGAAATCGAAACAAAAATATTAAATTATAAATGAGAATCTAATTTGTTTTGTGGTAAACGCTAAAGTTCTAAATGATGTTAAACAAATTTCAAAAACAGATCCGATTTTTATTATTTGTCAATATCACAAGGGTCCATATCTACAAATGATACTGAAGAATTATAAATAAATAAATTATAGCCATTGATCTATTTTTTAAGTCAGAAAGTGGATTTAGATTTTAGTACAAAAAAAAATTTGAACCCAAATTTAAAGTATTCCAGTATACCTTTAGTTACATGGATTTCTGTTGGTATGGTTTCACAATTTTCTTCTGGAAAACATTTTATTGCACCTACTAATAAAAACACAAAGAAGCATAAAGAATAATTTAGAAATACCATGTTCAAAGAAACTGTTACTTGGAACAATCTTGGTAAAACAGTGCAGTTGGGACTGTGATATTAGCGGTCGTACTCCCCTTTTTATACGTAATACTTACTGTAGTTTTTCATTTATTTATATGTGTGTTAATGTCGCCGTCGTGTCTATCAGCGGGAGATTTGAGTTTAAGTACGATATCTTGTTTTACCAAGACTAATAGGCGTGAATTACATTTTAACTTTGTATGTTAAATATTAAACTTTGAAAAGAAAAGTAAATAAATATTATACTTACATATTGCCCGATGCCTAAGTATTGCATTATTTGAATACAAACAGAAAAAACAGTCCATTTAGGCCTCACTAATGGGTAGAAACCTCTTCATAAAAATAGAAGGTTTGGATCATATACCTACCAGGTCGATGGCGGATTAGGATACATAGATTTCCTATCACCAAAAAGCATGAAAAGAAATATAAAAATAACAATAAGGTACATAAGGTTAACAAAAAGAACTTAATAATGCCTAAACAGGATACGAGTCTGTGAATCTTAACAAGAAACCGTTCTCTATCCGTTAAGCATGCATTGAACTGTAACGCCCCCTTTATTAATATTTGACAAAAATCCTAATTGGAACTCCCCGACAAATCTATGAATAGAGATCAAAACGATATGCATCATTGCCAACATTCTTGACAAAATCAGGCTATTATATCTATATATCACGCCATTGCTGTAACAAACGTATTTCTGTTTTATAAGTAAAAAATATTGTGTGCTCAGAGAAATACATTGCACGTGAAACAGCTGATACGAGCCATGGGCGCCGTCGTATTGCCATTGGCTGCTCTGCCGCGCGCATTTCACTTTACCCCTACTGCGCGGGCGTGGGACACAACATGCGAAAGTCCAAAATTGAGGCGATCTAAAACTCTTGTGATTATGAATATACCTAAATTATATAGAATGAAATTGTATGGCTAAATATATTTTATCATATTAATCATAAATCTTATCGATTATGGTATACATATTTGCATCGTATCATATAGCTTAGATGCCAGCAAGAAAACATCAAATTGCCTCCAACACGTTTGCTTTTTCATTAAGAGGTAAAAATAAAAATTTTAGTATAAAACTGTCAACATTGATTTCTAGGTGGAATTGACATTGACAGTAAAAAGTATATTTGTAGTTCTGTGGTAGGAACTGAGAACTGAAAAGTTTTACCTGCATATTAGTTTGTGAGTTACTATAATTCTGCCTGTGTATATTTTTTATTGATAACCCAACGACACGCATTGTAAAAATGATTATCAACGAGAATTCACTACTACTATTGATTTTAATATTTTCTTGGGCTGAATACTTGTGGGAACTATATCTCTCCGTGCGGCAGGTAATAATTGTTTTTACAAACTACGTATTTATAACCTATATAAAATAGTTTGTATCGTTATTATCTTGTAAATTAAACACAATAAAGTTTCAAATGTAAAAACAAAATGTGTAAACTATATAGAAGTGACGTGGGCTTTATATTAAATTCCCTATTCATAGATACAGCGAGCATGTTATCCCCCGTTTGCGAGCCTTTTTTTACTTATAAATTCAATACTAATTCAATGTAACTATATTTATGACGTGTATAATTATAAAAACGATTTCTACTTCCAGTTGAAAATATACAAAACTAACCACATCATCCCAGAAGATTTAAAAGACATGTTAAATGAAGAGTCATTTAAAAAGGCAAGACTGTACGGTTCAGATAAGTCTCGATTTAAAATAGTCAAGGAATTTTATAGTATATCACTAACTTCTGTAATCCTTTACAATAAATGGATATCTGTTGCATGGCTGAAGTCTGAAAACATTGCAGCAATATTTAACATCAATCCAAACCAAGAAATCCTTATAAGTTGCATATTTATGACATTTGTCACATTATTCAACTTTGTTGTGAATATGCCCTTTACTCTTTACGGTACATTTGTTCTTGAACAGAAGCATGGATTTAATAAACAAACAGCAGGGTTCTTTAGTAAGGATCAAATAAAATCACTAGTACTTAGTTTGGTGATAACATTACCTATTGTGTCTGTGGCTATATATATTATAATGCTTGGTGGTAATATGTTTGTTGTGTGGCTGTGGCTGTTCACAACTGTAACTACATTGATACTCTTAACTATCTACCCATCAGTGATCGCACCAATGTTTGATAAATTTCAACCATTACCAGATGGTTCACTCCGAAAGGGAATAGAAAATCTGGCTTCTAGACTCAATTTTCCATTATCACAAATTTATATTGTTGAGGGTTCTAAACGATCAGAACACAGCAATGCTTATTTCAGTGGTCTTTTTGGTGCAAAAAGAATAGTTTTGTTTGACACTCTGTTAGAGAAACATGATGATGTCAAAAAAGTAACAACAGGCTGTAATGAAAGTGAAATATTGGGTGTCCTTGCTCATGAATTAGGTCATTGGAAATGTAGTCATATATACAAATCTATTGGTCTCACTGAAGTGAATCTCTTACTGCTCTTCACTGCATTTGGATTTCTTTTTAAATATTCCTTATTATACACATCACTGGGATTCCCTCCAGGTCAGGAACCAGTGATTATTGGATTAATAGTGGTTCTGCAGTTAATTCTTGCACCATATAATTCCCTGCTATCATTTTTTGCAACAGCTTTGTCAAGGAAATTTGAATTTGAAGCTGACAACTTTGCTGTATCCCTGAACTATCCAGAGGAGCTGAGATCTGCACTCATTAAATTAGGCAAGGATAATTTGGACTATCCTATTTATGATAGGATCTACTCAGCTTGGTACCATTCACACCCTACTTTGTTACACAGAATTGAAAATATAAAGTCACAAGTGAATGCAACAAAAATAGATTGAATATGTTTAATGATTATTTTCAAAAGTACAATTACTTTGTAATAAACCCTACAAAGTGCATTTAATGCAGTAACAATTTCATTGTAGCATATTTAATTATAAGTTTCATGAATGTGGAGATATATATTACCATATAAATTTATTTACGTAATTTTATTGTTTGCTAATATTCAGCACACAGAGAAGCAAGAGTATTGAAATGGATTTCTAATAGTGTATTTGTTCTCTGGCACAAAATAAAATACAATTTAATTTATTGATATTTGGGGAAACAAACAATATACTTATATAATAACATGGAATTCGAAAGTTATTTCAAACAGAAAAGTTTCCACTAATAGGTAATATAATATATAAAGTTTGTGAAGACATTGCTAATCTTAATATTTTTCGTGGTTTTTTTTTATTTGAGGGATAAAAAAACCTTTTTAACAGTGACTTTCTACAAATTTGTCTAAATTTCTTAAATTATTGAAATGTCTCAAACTGAAATTTAGACAGAATGGTGTACTAGTAAATCAATGGCCCCAAAATATAAAATCAATTTATACTAATTATATATTTATTAGGCCTCATGTTTTAGCTATTCAATCATCATGATGCCTAGCAATATAATTTAAAAAAAAAGATTACCTACGATGCTCATCAAAATTATAAAAATATCTAAAATTGGTGTTGACTCATTACATAGGGGTTGTTGAAATACAGAGTAGCATGTTTAGGTATATTAAGGATATTTGTATAAATTTAATTTAAAACTATTCACCAATAATAGTGCAACTTAAAGAAAACTGCAATGTGCAAAGCAAATATTGAACTGAACTATTTAAATATTCTAATGCATTCAAATAGCATAAATTTATATTTTAAAGGCATTTAAATAATAATATTTTATACCAAACTTTTTTATTAGTTACCTAGCAGTATAACAATATTTATAAGTTAAATTTAATATTTATAGTTACCTAATGTAACTTAATGTATAAACTATTTGGTTGTCTATCACTTTATGAATAAAAGTTTTGTATCAAGCTGATTTTTATCTTTTTCTTCCTGTCTCACTTTGGGCTTTCTGTAAAAAAAAAGGGAAGGGAAGTAGTAGCCCATTAAAGTCCCACTGTTGGGCCACACTGGTCCCACAGGACTCATTAGAGGAAGGGTTTTTGAACAAAGACCCCCCCACGCTGCTCCACAGTGGGTTGGCATAGTACACAAGTGCACTTTCATAATCCGACACCAGGAGAGAGATCAAGGGCAGGAAAGACTGCTCAACGTGCTCTCCGAGGCACCGGCGTGAAGGTTAGCGCCAACTTCCCACCTTCTGAAAAATGCTGAGAGTCTCTCTTAACAGAAAACTCAGTATAGATTTTTTGATTGGCCTGCCTGGGACTTGAACCCATGGACTCTGAACTGAATTTTGTAGGCGAACAAGCTGGCCACTAGACTAATGAGGCAATTATAAATAAATTCCATTAACGTTTCGATTGTGATATTATCTTCAATTACTATATAATTTATATAAATATAAGTCATCTATAAAATTATCCTGCCTCAGTATTTGTTATAAAATTCCCCTGAAACAGCATGACTCATTTTTATGATTCGTTTTATGTATATTCGTCTGGTCTGAGAATACCCCTAAAATATACAAAAGAAATATGGCAAAACAAAGTTTAGCTTCTAATGACACTTCACATATGCAAGTTATCACATAAGAAAAATAAAACTAAGACATTTCACAGTTTAGCCAGAACTGCAACAGCAAACAGAAAAAAAACTCCACACGTCAGAAGTGAAACTTCTTTGGCTTTTAAGTCTTGTTTATATTTATACAAGTCTAAAGATGTAGAATTCCGAGACTTAGAGGGAGGGAAAAAGGAAGATATGTTAGGAATTTAATTATTATTGAAATATTAAGTGTCGCAAATTAATACAAATAATTAATTGAAATCTCGAATGACGAATTGTTAGTTAAAAAACGTTTTTTGGCAATATGAGAAATTATTAACTAAATTTTGTTTTTGAATTTAAAATTTAGAAAAGAGATTTTCATTAATTTAGGCTAATTGTTTTACATTTAACTTACTGTATTACCGCAAAAAAATTATTACGCTTTCATAGATTTAGAAAAGGCCTATGATCGAATGGTGAAGAATAAGCTGTGGTCAACGTTATCTACGTTTGGGGTGAGCAGTAATCTGTTTCAAGCATTGAAGTCTCTCTATGAGGGTTCTAGTGCTTGTGTCAGAATAAAAGGAGCTTACACGGAGTGGTTTCCTGACGAACGCGGTGTTCGACAGGTATGTGTTACCATGGCTGTTCAACCTATCCATGGATACGGGTTAAGAATGAATGAATTGTTTTATTCATTCGTTCTCATCAAATGTTTATACTTGCATCATCTACTAAGCTACAGGAGATAATAAATATTATGAATGAAACTTTGAAAAAGAAAGGAATTAAAGTGAATGTAAACAAAACAAAAGTTATGCTTTTTTGAAAGAGATGAATCTATGGTGAATGGCAATATTTCGATAGATGGGGAACAAGTGGAGGAGGTGAAAGCATTTTTATACTTGGGATCTTAATTTACAAAAGATGGAACATGACAAAGTGATGTTGAAAGGAGAGTGAATGCAGGGAATATGGTAAATGGTGCTCTGCACGCCTTTATGAATAGCCAGATGGTGTCCCAAAGGGCCAGACTGGCTGTGCATGCCGGTGTGTTGGTACTGACACTTATGTATGGTCGTGAAAGTTGGGTATGGCAGAAGAATCACATAAGTAAAATAAATGCGCTAGAGATGAGAGCGTTGAAAACTGAGTGACAAAGTAAGAAATAGTGTGATAAGAGAACGTTGTGGTATAAAAGAAGACGTAGTGACTAAAATTGAGAAAGGTATGCTTAGATGGTTTGGGCATGTAGGGAGAATGAATGAAAGGAGACTGACAAAAAGGATTTATGAGTCAAGAGTGAATGCGAAAGTTGGAAGGGGAAGACCAAGGCGAACGTTCCTGGACCAAATCCAGGACATTTTAAATAAGAGCCAGGTCAAGAGTACTCTAAACCGACGAACTTGTATGAAAGGTTTAATGAGAATGAAAGAAGCAAAGAAGATATGCAAGGATCGTGGCTAGTGGAAGGACGTGGACTCTGCCTACCCCTATGGGAATAAGGCGTGATGCCTATGTATGTATGTATGTAATACTGCAAAGAGCTTATTGTCTTTTTTCAGGCTCTAGATTGTCGGTGTACCAAATTTCATTTATATTTTGAAGTGGTTATGGTGTGAAAGCGCGACAGAGTTAACTTTGCATTTATAATATTATACCTTTTACTGAGTATTGTTAATTTACACCATATTTATTATTGCACTACGATCGTAAGAACGTTCCTCAGAGATGTCCGTGAGGCAGTGGCATTTAAAGAATCGAAGCGATTTTTATGGAATGGCACATGATTGAACACCAAATGTAAATCATTAAACTTTTTAGTACACTGTAAAAAGTTTTGAAGTAAAAGTGTACTCTGAAAACTCTGCAGTATAATCAAGTTTTCGAAATTATAAATAATGATTTATTTTTTATTATGACACCTTTCTGTATTTTAAATATTCCGCGAGACTTGATTTATTTGATCAAAAGGCAAAAAGGTTGGCCGAACATGTAAATTTAAGTCAGAGTGGAAAAAAAATACTAATTATTGAACAATATGCATGGCCATAATTATTTTTAATCAGCTGTCAGAAGCTTTTAAACTCTTTCTTACCCAATTTAACCACAATTTAAGCATAAACTGCAAAATTTTCTATTAAATAAAATGTATTATGACATAAATGACTAAATGTTGTATTTTTATTATTATTGTAATTAATTAACCCGACATTATATGTGATTGTATGATGCAATTTAATGTAAAAAATGAAAATTAAGTTATCAGCTGTAACATTTTAGCTTTAAGAATTTTATTTTTTGCACACCAATATTGTATGGTAGAATGTGAGAGGAAATAGTAATTCTAAGATCTGTTTATGTACTGACATTTTTGAAAATATATATTATTATCATTATTATTCTAGTTTAACACATTATTATAATTAATATTATTTAATTTGATTTTTACATGTTTTTTGACCTCAGTTCCGCCTGAACAATAGTTTTCTATTTTCAGCATTGTGTAAGTATTATATGATTAATTAACTACATTTTAATGTTTTTTGAAAGATTCAAATTTTTTAAATTTCTAACGCCCCCGCACTGCCTTTGTGGGAGAGGAACTTTACAAAATTCGCTGTTGATAAATAGTAACTTGCCAGAAAAATATTTTGTCGATGTTTCATAGTTGTAAGAAATATAGATTGATCTAAAATTTTTAATGCCCATGCAATACCCTATGGTTCCAGAAATATCGTGATAAGTCAATAGATACCTGGATATCTCTATATAAGCAATATCTTTTATATATATAACATATATAAGCATAAAACGATCACCTGTCATGTGATTTCAAAAACTAAACGTACCGGCATATTTAGCGGAACATAACAAAAAAGGTTTGATACCAGAATCCTAAAGAAATCAATTCAAATTAAGAACTGAACATCACATTTTATGCAATAGTCTTAAGTTTATTCAAATACTCGTTATCTGGAGCGAACTTCGAGTATTTCTTTCATCTGAGTTTGATTAAAAATTTCATTGAAATACTGATTTTTTGTAAGTTTTTTTAGTTCAAGCGTATCTTATTGGAGTTGAGGTCTGAATTATGCCTGACTTAACCCCAACGGAGATTGCCAGGGTACTCGAAATGCGAAGAAATGGTTAAACCTACAGAGATCTTTGTCGACCTGCTTCAACGATCTATTGCAGTATCCAACGGTTCAGGGAGACCGGCACTTATGTGAGAAGAGCAGGATAAGGCAGAAAAAGACGCACTTCTAGTAAGGATGATCGTTTCATTCGGCTTCGTGTACGTAGGAACCCCCGTTTGTTTGCCGTCCAAGCCCGACATGAGTTAGAAACAGTGCGGGGTGTAACCGTAAGTGAGCGTACGAAGAAGGCTAGAAGAAGCTGGTTTGGGTTCATTTGCGCCCTCCAAGGCTAGAGGTAAATCGTCTTAGAAACATGTTAACTTTTGCTCAGGATCATCGACTTTGGAACGCGGACCAATGGAGTAAGGTATTGTTTAGTGATGAGTGCAGAATTCTCTTAAAGCAAATTGACGACAGGCAAAGAATATACAAACGCAAAGGAGAACAATACATTCAGACAAATTTAGAAACTACAGCTGCATACGATGGTGGATCAATAATGGTTTGGGCGGGCATTTGTTTGGGAGCTCACACAGACTTGGTCTCATTTTTATTAAAACAAATGAAACTTAAAATAACAAAAGAAGTGTAAGTAGATTTTAAAATAGAACCATATTTTTTTAAATCATGGACTTTTTTTGTGTTCCGCATAATATGCCGGTGTGTGTATTTACTTAATTCACTTTTTATTAGGCATAGATACTATTTTTGCGATGTAACTGCACATTAAGATCACAGATTTTCTCAATTTCCCACAGGACCTGACAGTACGCGTGGTAACACTAACTATATAAGAAACTAATACATACTACTTATTACCTACGTTATTTTTTTTAAAATAGCAGTACTTATATGTTATTAACCTTTTATTGAAATGTTCCGCTTGAGCTAAAGTGTCTGGTAAAGGTTGGCCTTTGGTTTCGGGAAGGGGAATAAGAAGAGCCAGTTGACAAAATGACACTAACGCTAATAAGACTAATGGAAGATCAGGCATTATGTCATCTAGGCTCACTACGGCTGGAGCTACCATAGAGGCAACTCTGGCGAATGTTGTCACTCCAGCCACGCCAGCGTTACGACCTAGTGTTGGAAAAAGTTCGCCAGTAAACAAATACAATGCCGGAACTGTACCCTGTCAGAAAATAAAATCACATATTGTAATGTCCTTATTTGGGTATAGAGTTGTTTTCATGTATTTCAATTAATCCTTACATATATTATTGTTACTTGTATCGCACGCCATCATTAGCGTCCGTCTCCTCCCAACCTTCGCCAAAGCCGAGTTGGGGTGGGGATTGTCTCTATTACAGACTAATCTAATCATAGACTAACAAGAAAGTTCACAGATACATTACACATATTTTAACACTTTTTTGATAGCTTCGCCTGTATGTACTTAACCGCTTGTGATTCATTTGCAATTTCGCACACGTGTCTGGGTACGATGACATTATATAATTTTTTAAAGTGAGTCCTGTTTTCTTTACAAGTATCTTTAGGACTACCAGCCTTATTTTTGAGCCGTGACCTTGAATATTAAAACGGACACACCCATTTTAACCATTTATTCCACTATACGCTGAGAAAAGCCGCGATTATTTCCTTCTTTTTGCGTTTGTACTTTTAAAAAAGTATTTATACCGCCGTTATTATCCGTTTTCTAATTCCAGTCTATAAAAAAAGTATTTACGTTTTCCAAGAACAATATACGGGTTTGGAACCAACCTCCAGAAAGCCTAAATAAAGTATTATACAAGTTTATAACCGTTTGACCCCGAGACACTATTTTTTGCATTATTTGACTGGGTGTTTATGCTTTTTTTTTAGATTGGTCGAGTACTAATACTATGCAAATATCACGCGCGCTAACTAGTACCTATTTGAAAATCTTTGTACAATAAGAAATATATTATACTTACAGACAATCCAGCAAATCCTAACCCAGCAAACATGAGCCTGGGCCACTCACTTACAAAAACACCTTTTGGAATGAACAAAATTAAAACGAAACAAAAAGCTGTTATTATTTGAAATATCCACACGGTCGTCTTCCTCCCAAATCTAGTGACGATATATAAACAAGATATGCCGCCGGAAACCGATATAATTCCACTTAAGGCAACAGTTAGAAATATGTTTCCACCAATAAGACCCAGATACTGGGAGAATGTATAAAATGCTAATCCAGTGCAGAACCTGAAAAAAAATATACAATTTTTCATTGATAAACCTTATCAGTACTTTTATGATCAAATTGATTTATAATGATTGATAGTTAATAACAAAAAAGTTGACACTCTGTACCCTAACTGGACTTTTCAATAACAAATTATTTTATATATTTTTGACGTGAATACGTCTTTAAAATCACATCTACAGGGAGGCAATTAAAAAATCAAATGAAAACAAATCTGGGGATACAGTTTGGTGTTTTAGCTACATATCTATCACATCATCCGAAATTGAATTACAGCACTGGATAGCTAAAGGATCAATGAATTTATTACGTTATATAAGGACTGCAACACAGCGCGCGGTGTGAGAGAAGCCGTGTATATAATACAGCCACATTTTTTTATCGCTGACAGCTTAGCGCTTGTCTATGATCTCACATGAGTATGGTTATACTGTCAAAAATGATGAATTATAAGAGTTTATTTACTTTGTGCCGTATGCACATAGACATTGCGATTTAATGTATATCAATTAGTCTTTGTTGGTCAAATAAAACTTTGATTAATTTCATAATGATCAGTGTGTCTCTGTACTTCGTAATAAATGGTAGTCTATTACTCACCCATCACGGGATAACTTTTAATGGTTTTTACACCGAAACACAAATTATTTGCTGGTAAATAGCTGCGGCCAAAACCACCAGTCCAGACCTAGACAAATTAAAAAATAATAATATTCCCGATCAGAAATCTAACTCGATGCATTTGCTCTCCAATCGAGTACTTATACACCAGCTAGTCCGTCAATACATAAACACCAAATAGATAAGTTATCATAAAATTATTAGAAACTAAAACCTACAATGACAACATACAGCGAATAAAACTTTAAATATATTTTTTAGCTTGTTATAGCTGTCATTAAAAATTTGAATGGATTTTTATACTCAGTAATAATCATATAAACATAAGCCAATCCTTTTCAAATAACGTCCTACACTATTTTACCTTAATTAAAATGTATAGGTAAGAAAGAGAAGAATTTGTGGATGGACAAAAATGTTCAAGCAGCTGTGTGTGAAAAGAAGAAAGCTTGGTCCGATTGGTTGGCTACAAAAGCGAACCAACGAATGCAAAAGGCAACGAATGATGACGTAAAAAAGGCAAGAATGGAATACAAAAGGGTGAAAGTAATCGTGAAAGAAGCTGTAAGAAAGAAAAAAGAAGAATACAGTGATATGTATGATAGGAGACTTTCTGATGATTTTCAGTCAAACAAAAAGTTTTTCTGGAAATCAATACAATTTGCCCGAGGGAGATCTACTTCCTCGGAGCTTTGTAAAATCAGAAGTTTAGATGGAAGTTTAATAAAAGGAGAAGAATGGATATTGAAGAGATGGAAGGATCATTTTGAAAGTTTGTTTGAAAGAAATGAAGCAGAGGTAAATATGGCCTCTGCGGATAGCAATGAATGTAAGACAAGTGATAGCGAGATTAGTATGGATGACATCATGAAAGCGATAAAAGGTATGAAATCAGGTAAGGCTGCTGGGTATGACAGAGTGTCAGTCGAGATGCTGAAGGCTGGCCGCGGGATTGTGGTAGCTCAGCTGTACTGCCTTTTCAATATATGCTGGGAGAAAGGTCAAGTCCCAAGAGATTGGAGCAAGGCCGTAATTGTCCCTCTATATAAAGGAAAAGGGTCACAGCAGGAGTGCAAAAATTACCGCGGTATCAGCCTTCTTAGTGTCGTCGGCAAATTGTATGCAAAGATATTAATTGAAAGGGTGATTAATGAAACTGATGGGAAAATATGGGACGTGCAAGCGGGATTTAGAAGAGGAATGGGATGTACGGATCAGGTCTTTTCTTTACGGTGCATAACTGAAAAATGTTTGGCTAAACACCAAAAAGTTTATTGCGCGTTCGTAGATTTAGAAAAGGCCTATGATCGAGTGGTGAGGAATGAGCTGTGGTCAACGTTATCTACGTATGGGGTGAGCGGTTGTCTGATCCAAGCATTGAAGTCTCTCTATGAGGGTTCTAGTGCCTGTGTCAGAATAAACGGAGCGTACACGGAGTGGTTTCCTGTCGAAAGAGGTGTTCGACAGGGATGTGTTGCGTCACCATGGCTGTTCAACCTATTCATGGATAAATGTTTGACAGATTTAAAAGAAAGTATGTATGGGTTAAGAATGAATGAATTACTCATCAAATGTTTACTCTACGCTGATGATCAAGTAATACTTGCGTCATCCGCTAACGAGCTTCAGGAGATGCTAAATATTATGAATGAAGCTTTGAAAGGGAAAGGAATGAAAGTGAATGTAAACAAAACGAAAGTTATGCTTTTTGAACGAGATGAATCTATGATGAATGGCAATATTTTGATAGATGGGGAACAAGTGGAAGAGGTGAAAGAATTTGTATACTTGGGATCTAAATTTACAAAAGATGGAACATGTGAAAGTGATATCGAAAGGAGAGTGAATGCAGGGAATATGGTAAATGGTGCTCTGCATGCTTTTATGAATAGCCAGATGGTGTCTCAAAGGGCTAGACTGGCAGTGCATGCTGGAGTGTTGGTGCCAACACTTATGTATGGTAGTGAAAGTTGGGTATGGCAGAAGAATCACAAAAGTAAAATAAATGCGGTAGAGATGAGAGCGTTGAGAAGCATGAGTGGATTAAAACTGAGTGACAGAGTAAGAAATAGTGTGATAAGAGAACGTTGTGGTATAAAAGAAGACGTAGTGACTAAAATTGAGAAAGGTATGCTTAGATGGTTTGGGCATGTAGAGAGAATGAATGAAAGGAGACTGACAAAAAGGATTTATGAGTCAAGAGTGAATGCGAAAGTTGGAAGGGGAAGACCAAGGCGAACGTTCCTGGACCAAATCCAGGACATTTTAAATAACGGCCAGGTCAAGAGTACTCTAAACCGACGAACTTGTATGAAAGGTTTAATGAGAATGAAAGAAGCGAAGGAGATATGCAAGGATCGTGGCAAGTGGAAGGATGTTGTCTCTGCCTACCCCTATGGGAATGAGGCGTGATGCTATGTATGTATGTATGTATGTAAAATGTATAGAATATAGATGAAAAAAATTACCAATTAATTGATAACAGAAAGGTATTGAGTCTCATACTTTCGGATTTCATAAAGGCCACAAATCCAGGATCGTTACGTTTACGTGTTTTACACACAAACAAGGAATGTTCCACCTCTTCAAAGAATTTCTCCCGGTGGTTCATAATGGCGGCAATTTTTAACACTTCTAATGGAAAAAATCACTCTAAATCAATCTAAAATATTACATTCTCAAATGCCTCTTCATCAGAGTCAGGCGTAAAATTTAAGCTATAGCGTAGGTTATATATAACCTACTAGTTGGTGATCGCATAGTTCCCATTCTATGGGATTATGTTCCAGGAAACCGTTCTGAATAACAGTTTGTTATTTTCCTTTTTTTAAATCTAAATATGCGATAAGCTGAATATTGTGGATAAAAAGAAATGAAAAAAGATTAAGATTTTTAATTTGTTACAAAGATAACAATATGTTTTTAACATTTATTATGAAAAGTTCTTTTCTATGATGGGACGGTGGACTAGAAATATTAGACTAAAATATTTAGTTAAATTACCCAAAGCTTTTTCATTTTGTGCCGTCGCAATCAGCCAACGCGGTGACTCGGTCAATAAAAACCAGTATACCATAAAAAATGAAGATATCGTAGCCAGCGCAAACTCCAATTTCCTCCAGTCTCTAAGCCAATAAGCCAGAGCTGCCATTACAGTGTTCCCGAGACCGAAGGGTAGTTGGTACACTATGGGTATTACCGTTCGCCACTTGCCTCCTACGATCTTCAATATAATGGTTATTATATTAATACTAGCTGTTCCCGGTTGTGTCACCCGGGTAGTTCATGATCCAGTAGATATATGGGGAAATTCGTTGTTTATCGGATGGAATTGACAATCTAAACTGTTCTTGAATCTACAAAATCGACCCAGCTGTTTAGGAGGACTTCAGTGACGTACGCATACACAAAAGAATTATATCTATAAAAATTACAGTGCGCTCTGTTTTAGGCGATGAAAACTATTTCCTGAAACGGAGTAAACACCAGCACAGGATCCGCACAGACTAGTTAAAGACCAGGAACTCACGTCATAATTTTTTAAATATATTACGTTAATTTTCAAAATTGAAACGCAATATAATGCAAATTATTATGAAGATCTACTAAATCAGCTACAGTAAATAACAGGCGCAAAATATAAATCCGCAAAAGTTTTTTTTTATCCATATAGAATTAAATAGGGTTTAAAGAAGTCAATATTATAAATAAATTAAACAATTATTAATTAGTCAGAGGATTTGCCCCCAGGCATTCGTAAGTAGTTCGCCTGACAGTTTTACTGATAGGGATACTCGATAGGGACAATTTAGGTAATTATATTTCCTGATTCGCCTTAAACTGAATAGTTCCAATGATTCTACTGGGTAAGAACCTCCGATAAACAAAAACATTGTGTTTCTGAAATGCTGTGTAGAAAGTATTAAGAAGTACATTATATAGTATCAGAATACCGTTTTAAACAAAGTATTCAGTTCGCTTTAGGTGTGGTCAAAATCAACTGCTAAAAAGTATGCAACTATGGCCTCGCTGGTGAAATGATGAGAGTACTTTCTTTGTTAGAGTTCCCGGGTTCGATTCCAGGTAAGGCGAATTTAGGAAATTGCATTCTTTTGAGTCTGGAGTAGTGGAGGCTTTGGCCGTGCCTAGTTATCACCTTACCAGTAAAGACGTACCGCTAACCAAAGAGATTTGTGCTTCGATACAATGCTGTGTAGAAACCATTGGACGTAACATTGCCTCTTACCAAATTTGCGCGCTAGTACATCAGCAAAGTGATCAGAAACACAAGAGTTAAAAAATTGTTAACAACATGGTAGGTACCTACAAAATCAAATAACGAAGTATAATATAAATTTGATTTACCTCCATGCTTATTACGAATGATATAATACCAATACCACCAGAAGCTATCGCTAAAATAAACCAGCTGATCAAAAACGTTCCGTATGTGGGCAATACGCTAGTGATGTAACTCATGGTACACTGCAGTGTTATTCCGATCATAAGTGGTATCTTTCGTCCGTATTTATCGGCCACTATACCAAAAATGATACCGCCGAAAAGAACACCCCACATCATTACACATTGTGTTATCTATAAGTTATGGCATAGTTATTATATATGGCAAAACTTGTCTTAACAATTTTGTCTACGTAAGATTAAGACTTACACTTACAAGGTACAGATTTTATGTTATCTCTACACCATGAGTACAGATTTAAATAATTCTCTTAAGTTGTGCTCTTTAAAAAACTAAAATAATATTATTGTATCTCAAATTTACTCACACTATAACTAACTATAACGAATTTGTGTATAAACGTTCATCCCCTAATTCAATGAATGTTATAAAGTAACTAGCTTGCTCGGTGGTTTTACCCACGTTGTTCGCGATCCTTCATAAATATACAGAAATCTGAATTGTATTGTTAATATAAACCATTCCTGAATCTTACTGAACACAAGCGAAAATTTTAATCAAAGTCGGTCTAACCGTTAAGGATTTCAGTCACATACATAAGTAAGAAAGATTTACATATGTATATAAAAATGAAATGATCTACGCACATGTATATACCAATGTTTTGAGCATACGAGATTCCAATCCGATGCAATTGTTCGATTAAATACAGTATTATCATAAACGAACTGCTGACAAGGAACTAGAGGAATCAACGCTCTATCCATATTCGGGGCGATAAGCAATATATCCGGGTCAAAGATCAAACAGGGATGTTCTTCATTTTTCTATAATATAAAACGATTATTTTCCCGTTAATTTTTTTAAGACTACCATATTATAAACCTAAAACTTTATTTATATGTATAGACAATGAAAGGGCATGTTTACGTCTAATAGCTTACTGTAAATAAGTTTAAACTGAAAAAAACGAATTTCTACAAATCTATTCTTTCTAGCGAAAGTTAATATATATGCATTATATTGTATCAGTATTAGTAATAAATTATTTAAAGCTTGGCTTATTAAATTACGCTGTTTTTAATTTGACATGATTATGGTTAGACATTTACTTACGGGCGAACAAATATTTCGCCACTCTTGTTCTGTATACATAACCAATGATTCAGGCTTCGCACACCAGAAATCTTGGGGCGGAGCCATGAATATTATGTTTAATTGATACCAAGCAAGCGGTAGTTTTAATAAAGCCATATAAACACTAATCCAAAATTGCCACTTTCCAAATTCTCCAAGAACTTTAAAAGTGAGATCATCAGCATTGCAGTCTAAGTCATTCACGTTAAAGGTTCCTGGAACAATATTAAGACCTCTCAATTTTTCTGTTACATTTTAAATTTATTCACCTTTAATGCTAGCAAGGATTTGATATTATATGAGAAAACGGATAGACATTGTGGGGACCACCGCGGTTCTCCCAAGTGCTACAGATTTTTAGCATTATTGCTGTAAACCCGGTGAGTTATAAATTATGGATACCTGACATAAATTTAAAGTCTGTTTTTTTATTGGCATGACTATTATAAATTTTTGTTAGGTTTTTCAATTCCTTCATTATTTTGAGCTCTGCCAACTCTTCACCAATATATCAATGGACTTTCATCAAATTTTCGCTCATGTTGTATTTTATGTACTTCCGTTACTAGTGTATAGGTATAATTTATGTTCCGCGTCATTGGGAATTGAACAAGAAGTGTATTTATTATATATTACATTGTATATCTTTATTACTATTTAATCTGATGATAATACAATAATAATGTATTGTATATAAATAAAATATGGCAAAAGCCAAACGGTGATTGGCTAAAGTAACCAATATTTTATTATTATCTATGGACTAAAGGTATAGGTGGTACATATACCAGTTGAGAAGAATATCATATAGAAGGTAAATTTGCAAAAACGATCAACATAATAATTCCTCATGCCTTCGGAAGAGCGCTAGATATGAATTGAAAGTAGCATTTGTTGGTGGAGTGAAGTATATTGAACTGAAGGCTTAATATTCTTTGACAACAAATTATAAATTTAATACTAACCAATTCAATGAAATGTTTAATTTTCTCTATAATTAGTCTATGAAATATGTAAACAAAGTAAGTAAGCATGTGAAGTTTGCGATATTGGTACTTACAAGAACCATTAAATGAGCGACAACGGAAAAGCAAAATATGTACAGGCAAAAAAATTCGTTAACCTATAGAAAGCCATGATTCCTTTGGTTAATATTTCAATGATTTAATAATATTATATGTTTTATCGAAATTTCTCTTGATACCTAAAATGTATACTACAAAATGTAAACATATTTAATAACGATTACATTATCTGCATTGAAGGCATGACATAGTTATAGATTATAATTAATATTTCATAGCATTTTATAAGCAACCTGGGGTTTATCAAATTTTCACACTAATCTGTGTATATTTTAGTTGGTCTGTGGTTTTTTAATGAAAGAAGAATCGCTAATCGAGAATTTAGTTTTTGAATTTACAGTTTTTTATAAATAATATTATATATTTCTGCTGAATGTGTAGTTTCAGAAGCTAAAACGATGCCTCTGGCTAACCCAACGGACCCATGGCGCATGCAGAGTGGCGATGTCACAGTATGTTTTTATTTTTTATTTGTTTGCTTACGGATTTTCCACTTAATTACTCAGTTATTTATAGCTGATTACACATTTATAAATTCCATACATTACCCAGAGCAATAATACTGGATTTCCCTGTATCAAAGTTATCAAATTGTTGTAACGCCCATGATCATTATATTTCGACTAATAAATAAATAAAAAGATAATTATTTGTAAGTGTGGGAAAATTATAATCCTTGGTACTGTAAATCTAAATAAATAATGTTAACAATTGACCCATTCTATAGTCAAGGTATAGTTCAAGTGGACATATGGCTCATAAAATTTTTATCATTTTGCCTTACGGAAAATTTGTTGCGTTACTCGTATGCTAATTCGATTAAAGAAGTGTTGAGTTAGGAATTAATACATACTTTTTCCTGTAAATAGTTCAGTATTAAGATTTTGTTTTGAGTATTTTGTGATATAAAAAGCCAGATATTACTTGTAGCGAGGCATCACATCACAGACAGCAAACAGTCTTCCAATGGTTGTAGAAAATGCAGCTGAGTCTCGGCAGGCTTCTACAACAGAAAGTCTTGAGTCAAATGTGTCAAACTTAAGTGATCAAAATTATGAAAGAGAAGTGGAACTTCAAGATGTTGTCAAAGAGGGACATGAAAAGGCAGATCCATCACAGTTTGAACTGCTGAAAGTACTTGGTGAAGGTTCTTTTGGAAAAGTTTTTCTTGTAAGAAAAGTTAGTGGTCCTGATGCTGGTACACTTTATGCCATGAAAGTGAGTCCTTCTGAAATAAATTAGAAAGAGTTTTTAAAATTAATCCCGGATTTTTTGAAATACATGATCTGATAAGCAGTCAATTTATTTATTTTAACTATCTTGTATTCTGTGCCACAATATAACGATAAAATTTTAGTTCAGTGCTAAAATATCAGTTAACATTTAATTCTATTATTTTCCTTTTTATGATGTTATTTAATTTCAATATTCTTGAAAGTCTACATAAAGCCAAGCCATATAATTAAGTGTGAGACTAAATATTGTTTTACAGGTATTAAAAAAGGCTACATTAAAAGTGAGAGACAGAGAACGTACAAAAATGGAGAGAAATATTTTGGTGGAAATGGGCCATCCATTTATTGTAAAACTACACTATGCATTTCAAACTGCTGGCAAATTGTATTTAATATTAGACTTCTTACGCGGAGGTGATCTATTTTCACGATTAAGTAAAGAGGTAACTTTTCTTACACTAATAGTTTAGTAACTTCATATTAAGGCATCTTACTATCTATAAGTTTAAATTTGTTGTATACAAGTTGTATTGATTTATAATGTACCTACAATTAAAAATTAAAGATCTAAGATATTAAAAATACTATCATTTGAATACCACTTCATAAAACCATGTAATACAATGAAAAAAAATTAAAGTCAATTCTTATGTTATCCTGCACAGACTACAAAATTTATTTTATAGAATGAAATCTTTGATGATACAAAGATACAAATTTATAGATATAAAATAAATTTGATCAATTGTTGTCCATTATAAATTTTTAAAAATGTTTTAAACCAGAGTGGATTAATAAAAAGTGTATTAGCAACAATTTCAGTAAGATATATAATCACTTTTGAATGGCCAAATATGAGTTTTTCCATACTTTATTCCTGTGTACAACTGATGATGTTATTTAATAATGACAACATTTTAGTTATGAAAGATCCTCTGCATCATGCTCTCAGAAGATCCCACACTAAATTCAGGGTGGCATCATTTTTTACCATCATGATTACAATATAATATTGAATTATTAAAATATATATAATTTCTTTAGATTAAAACAGTTCATTCAATCCCAAGTTTTTTTATGGTCACTAAGGTGTGGTCCATGCAAGTACCCTTTATTACAGCCGCAATGCAGGCATACAAATGAAAGGAACAATAAATATGTTTAGAAATACAAAAACTAATTATATCTAGTTAGTGGAAGTAAATGTGGCCTAACCAAATATTCTTGTCACGTTTGTGGCCCTTCTATAAGAAAAGGTTGCTGACCCATGGTCTTAGTAAAACTTCATATTTCTGTACAATGTTTAAATCAATGTTCTTTCAATCAGTGATATAAATTTATTTAGAGACATCTTAAGTATGTTCATTGGTTATAGAATTTTAGTTCCCTTTAATGAGTTTTATGTAACCTACTGGAGTTTGTAACAATTATTTTTCATTTTGAAACAAATAGTAGGAATTGAAAAACCTTTTAATTTCAGGTCATGTTCACTGAAGAAGATGTTAAGTTTTACTTAGCTGAGTTAGCGTTAGCATTAGAACATGTGCATACATTGGGCATTATATACAGGGATCTCAAGCCAGAGAATATATTACTAGACGCTGATGGACATATTGCACTGACTGACTTTGGTCTATCAAAATTGCCTCCAAGTGATAAAGCATATAGTTTTTGTGGTACTGTGGAATATATGGCGCCAGAAGTTGTTAATAGGAAGGGGCATACAATGGCTGCAGATTGGTGGTCCTTTGGTGTTCTTATGGTAAGTAAAATTTTTTGATTAATTAACTGTATTTGTAACATGTTATTAATTATAAAGTGTAACTTCTGAATTTCTTGATTGTTTTCTTTCAATAGGATTTTCCAAATAGTAGATTTATTAACCAAATTGAATTTGGCAGACTTAATGATTCAATATAGCTCTGCTAGCCTAGTAGCCAATTAGAGCATATTTTGATTCTTGTTTTTGATAAAAATGAATTCTTCTTTTTTGAAGCAATTAAATACGAGTACATCTATGTAAAAAAGCTTATTACTTTTTAATGATTTTTTTGGTAAATTTTATTTTAATCGTAATATTAATATCAAAGCCACTATGGCCTAGTGGTAAGACGCTTGGATTTTCATTTAGAGAAATCCTGGGCAGGCAATGTTAAGTTTAAAAATTTGTAATAAATATGTTAAGTTAATCTTTAAAAATTAAAACATAGTGCTTGTTTGATATTTACATTCATCATTATATTTTTCGTTGAGTGAAAACATCGTGAGGAAACCTGCATATTCCGAGAGCAATTCTTGCGTATGTGTAGCCTGCCTACATACACTGGAGGAGTGTGGTGGGTGTGTGCTCTAAAAGGCTCTCCTACGTAGAAGGAGACCTGTGGGAAAAAGTGGGACTTTAATAAGCTGCTACTTACACGTTAATGCATTTCCTGTACTGAGCTATTACTTACCATATTTTACTATCAACAGTTTGAAATGTTAACGGGGAACCTTCCATTCCATGGTTCAACCAGACATGAAACTATGACTCAAATTCTTAAAGCTAAGCTAGGTATGCCATCCAATTTAAGCGAAGAAGCACAGTCATTACTTCGAGCGCTCTTTAAAAGGAATCCTCACAACAGGTAAAGACATTTTTTTAGGCAATCGTCAGTTCCTTTTTCTTAGCCCCTTATTATATAATCGCATAAATAAAAACTGAATTTACTTATTAATTATTTATCAACGCAAAAATAGTATAATTACCAGGCTCAAAGAACAACCTATTTATTGATGACATCGATAATGTCTTAATTATTTAGACTACATAACTTTAAGAAATACATCAAAAACATCTTATCACAGAAGGCATATAATGATGTTGAAGATTATTTAAACGATAAAAATGTTTGGACTTGATTCCAATTGCACACGGAAGTAAAATATTACACTCTGTAACCCACAATATTGTATTTAAAAGAGTAACCGTTGAGTTTTCTGTCGGTTTCTACTCAGCGGAATTATCTTTCCGAACCTGTGGTAGATGTGTTACCAACGGATAGACTTGACGGTTCAAAAGTGCTTTTTGAGCCCACTTGAATGAAGAATATTTTGTTTTCATTTTGCAATACAATAGATAAGACACAAAACAGAAAAGCCATTTAGGAGCACAACTTTATTTAACGGTTCAAAATTGTGAATTTGATGTTGCGTACACAGGAAATATTTGCGTTAATGTCTTTTATCAGCTTAGTATGTTACCATCTTAGGTTGAATCTTCACTTATTATCAGATGCAATCAAAATCACACAAATGTTTCCACAATGAAGAAAATGTTATCTTACAGATTGGGCGCTGGTCCGAACGGTATTGAAGACATAAAAGACCACGAGTTCTTTGCGAGTATAAATTGGGATGCATTATTAAGAAAAGAGGTAGAGGATTTTTTCATGTTTGTTATTGTATTAAATTGTATATATTATTAATTGTTTGTCGGCACACTTTTGCTGGTAGTATGTAACTAACCGAGGCCGAAACCTCTCACAAGTCCTGGCTTAAGGAAAAACTACTGTTAACCTTCACCTATATATATATATATCTCAAAAAAATAAAAATTCTGACCAAGTTTTACATACCATAATAGAGATAGTTTATAAATGTGAAGTTTGAATTTTTTTTAATATATACATATGTGTATATATTATAAGAGATATCCAGGTATCTATTGACTCATCACGATCTTGAAATTTGGTAACAGTATTCCTTTTGCCGAGTAGAGATCAGATAAGAACGGATTTTTTGAAATATCGCCCGTGGGTTGCAGGGGTGTTAATTTAAAAAATTAATATCTTCACATTAAAAAAAATTCAAACTTCACATTTACAAACTATATCTTTTATGGTATGTAAAACTTGGTCAGAATTTTCATCTTTTTGAAATAGTCGTAACTATCAACATAAATTTTAGGAAAATCCACCCTTAAGGGGCATTGGGGGTATGTTTCTTATTTGTAAAAAAAATAATGAAATCACCCAAAGTAGATTAACAAGATAATTAGACGAAGTCGCGGGTTTAGCTACTTATATTTGTGTACCGCTCATTTTAAATTAGAATACACTTTCCAAAATTTCTAGGAATCGAATCTATGAGCTTAAGCGAGTTATCGTACTATCACGTTAGCAAGGTTTTCAATATAAATGAAATTCTAGAAAAATATAAAAAAATTATTGCACTGTATCGAATAAGAAATTACGAGTTAGATTACATAGTTGAACAAAAAATTGACATTAACTCGTTAGAGATATGAAGTTCGGCAACCAGCGGCCCCGAAGCCACAATTGTGGGAACTCCGAAAATACACCGTAACACTGCCTGTGTTACAAATGAGAGCAACGACGAAAATGTAACAATTACTAAAAACAATAGTATATGGTAGACAAAATGTTGCGCGCCAAAATATTCTCGTAACGTTTGTGGCTCGCCAAAATATTGTCATAACTTTTGTGGTCCGCTAAACTATTCTTATAACTTTTGTGACCCGCCAAAATATTCTCATAACATTTGTGGCCCGGCATAATATTCTCATAACATTTGTGGCCCGGCATAATATTCTCATAACATTTGTGGATCTTCTATAAGAAAAGGTTGTTAACCTCTGGGTTAAATTCATAGTAACACGTAAAAAAATATACGGCATAATAAAAGTTAGCTTTTGTATGTATAAAATACATCGAACGACTATAATTACTATACGATGTTTTATTATTATATACTATCTCACGTATCACAGTTGCAAACTTTATATCAAAAACGTAAGTCTTTGTGCGTAAATAATCGTAATTATAAAAATACCCTTTAGAAAAAATAACAATTTTTTAATTGAGTCGGGCTATTTATTCGTCTCAATAGGGTTTAACATTTACGTCATTCTACCGTCGTCATGAATAAATCATTTGTGTAGTTTTCCATACAAATCGGAAATCAAATGAAGAATAGATACAAAGATAATATGTGACAGATTGATTGATGTTTTGATAAAACCACAAATGGATTTTACTCAATATATTGTATTGTGCATCATATATTCTTTTATACGTAATGGTATGCTATGGGATTGAGTGTTCATTATGCATGCAATTTTATATAGAACTAGTGACTCATTGTTCTCTATACGACCATACAATCTAAACTCGCTAACATGTTAATATTTACCCTTTAATAGTCGCTCCATTGTATTTTATCGGAATATTATCCTTTTCTTGGCAACATATTCGCCTTCATTACGAAATGCGATTTCCTAATTTTATTTTGTGGGGAGCCGAATCGCGTCCTGACCAAAACATGACAAATATTTTTATTTGGATAAACTTACGAGTATTTACTATACATTTCACGAGGTTGAGACCCTCTTTTAAGTATCACAAGTCTTAACCTTATAACAAAAAAGGAAATAGTCATACAGTTCCCATTGTATACAGCGACACTGGATTTAATAAAAATTGCCTCTATTGAAACCATCATTGTTCTTTTCGTTAATGGAAATGCAGTGAATCAGCGTAGCAAGTTTATGTTCTAAAACACTCCCCTTTGAGTGAAGAGATCTGTGCTCTGCAGTTGGGCGTTAATAGGCTGCTATTTAACTTACGTTTTTAGAATCTAAGAAATGTATTGTATATGTAGGTGATACCACCATTCCGTCCCGCGGTTTCTAGAGCAGACGACGCATTTTACTTCGACTCAGAGTTTACGTGTAGAACTCCGAGAGATTCCCCGGGCGTACCAGCCTCAGCCAATGCACATGAACTCTTTAGGTAAGCTTGATACATATTCGTTATTACAGGTTGACTTTGCAGGATCGCTATCTCACGCTATTTTCATAATAAATGCAAATATTTAACACACGACTTCACAGACAGCTTTTTTAATATCCCTTCCTCTGTGCGGCGAATTTTTACGCAAATCGATCTGTAGTAGGACATGCTTGAATTTATGTCCTAAAAAATGGCTATAGGCGTAATATTGTCTTCTTAATCACTTAATCAGTAATCGGTGTTGCCATATGCAATACTGAAATAAATAAAAAATTAGCATTTCAGTGTACTGGGTATAGTAATAATATCTTCATGTTAACACAAATTACTATACAATATTCAATGCACTTTACAAAATAAACAACAATCCGTTTCTATGTCTTGTCATATTTATAAAACGATAATCTGTCCGTAACAAGAAAATAACCTACTTTTACATATAGAACAATAGATAAATCTTATTCAAAAGTATTTAAATTATTATTGTATATTTTATATATTCACATATGTATGTATTTATGCATTGCATATGTTTGTAAATTTACGTTTAAATATGTGGAAGATTTCAATGCAATACTCGATAACCTCAGCAGGGCTTTTCAACACGTATGATAAGACGAAAGTTATGTCCAATAGCCATGTTCCGCTCCACCCAGTTATCGTTGAGAACTCAACACTCGAAATTGTAGACAAGTATATATCCTGGGACCTGGGACACAGGCCAACTAGGAAGGTCCAATTTCGAGAAGGACGTCGACCACCGAATCCAACTTGGCTGGGTAGCGTTTGGGAAACTACGCAAGATTTTTTCATCCAATATCCCTCAGTGCCTGAAGACCAAGCTCTTCGGACAGTGCCTGTTGCCAGCGATGACATACGGCTACGAAATGTGGTCGCTGACTATGGGCCACATACGAAAGCTCAGAGTCACTCAGCGTGCGATGAAGAGAGCTATGCTTGGAGTTTCTCTACAGGAGACGAGATCCGTAGCAGAACCAAAGTCACCGACGTAGCCCTACGAATCGTGAGCCTGACGTGGCAATGGGCGGGGCACATAGTCTGACGGACCGTTGGATGTTGGGCCTCGAAGGTGCTGCAGTGGCGATCCCGCACCGGGCGGCCCTGTGCAGGTAGACCACCCACAAGGTGGACCGATGACATAAAGAAGGTCGCCGGTAGCCGCTGGAGATAGGCGGCGCAAGATGGATCTTGTGAACATCATTTCGTAAGACATATGTCCAGCAGTGGACGACCATCGGTTGAAGCGGCGACGACGATATCTATGACAACTTCTACGTACACTATCATAAAGCCTATAAATATAAAACCTACTCCACCTGTTTACTGCATTCTTCAACTTAGGGTTCCTGAAAGAGATTTCTTTTAAGGGATAAGACGTTTTTATGAACTTCTTTTTGTTTTTATTTTTAACTTTTAAAATAATTGGTGCATAAATAATATTAACGAAGTGTTCATGTTTCAGGGGTTTCAGTTTCGTAGCGCCATGCTTGCTGAACGACGACAATAATAAAACCGTAACCAATCAAAACCAAAACCACGTTGTGCAAACCAAAACCTCGACGGAGGAGTTCTGGTCAGGATTCGTTAACAGAAATAACTTCTTTGATGAGTATAGGTATTTTTTCACCCACTCATGCTCTAACATTTTCAAATACTAATTCAGCATGAATTTTTTTAAAATATTTAAATAATATCTTATCTTATTAATATAATTGAATAGATATCTTTATATATGTATGGGTCCTATGTTTAAAACAGCCAATATGCAAATTGAAAAGCGCTCAGAGTTTCATTTTGATATAGCTTATTTTTTAATCTGAAGTGGAAATAATATTTTCACTGCAGCAAAAACTAGCACTTTTACATATAATGTTTAGTTATTTAGTGCAAAAATTCGATTACAGTAAAAGGTAGTATTTATTACCAAAAAGTGAAAATACTCAAATTATAAATATAACGTCATTCGTGTGATCTAATGCACATTTGTTGTTTTTTTTAACTTTACAGATTAATGGGTGAATTAGGTACAGGTTCCTTTTCAGTGGTGAGGCTGTGTGAACACAAGACTTCAAGAACCCAGTATGCGGTTAAAATAATGGATAAACTTCAATATGATCCAAGAGAAGAAATCGAAATTCTATTAAGGTATACACAACTTCTTTACTTTATAAAAGAAAAGTTATATAAACACTGGTATAAATCAGTTGTACCATTTTATACTTCTTGGTAATGACGACAAGCTTAAAAATTTTATACAAATTATTGTCAATTAAATTGAACCTTAAGTTGTGGACTTAAAGTACATTTTAAAATAAGAAAGATATGTTCTATCTCGATGTTTTTGTTATTTTAAAATGTACTTGACAATATTTTGTATAATATTATTAACCTTGCCAATTTTACTTCATACAAAAACATAAATGACCATTCATTCCCAACAGGGCAAATAAAGGAAATATTATTTTCTAATTTTGTTTTGGTCTGCTCTGATAGATGACTTCGACCGTAACAAATTACCCTACCGATAGACATATATCAAGGAAAAATTCTTCCGATACAATGCTGTGTACGAATTGTGTAAATGAATTATATATCTAAAAACAGTATTAAAATAAAATTTTTATGTTTTACTTAAAATAAAGTCTAAAAAATGTTTTTATCCTTGAGTGGATCAATAAAATAGTTGTTTGTCTGTACGTTTACGGACTATAATTTTACGTGGTAACATTAAATAAAATTGTTGTTTTAACTAATAATGGAAACCACATAAACTATTCACTTCAGTTTGTAAACAGTTGGCGAAATAATTTACATGTAGATTTGAAGAGAGATATATGCGTCAGAAGTCGAACGCCGGGGAACTAAGGCCGGTGGCGCCTCTCTATCGCTAGTTCTGCGTTCTTGCTTGCACGCTCGTCTCATGCGGAAGTTGACAATGAAACAGGCTTTTTTGTGCGTGCAGCCAACAACCATTGATTTAAATGACGCTATCACGTCAATAGTATTTTATCAACGACTGAATATTATAACAACAAATTATGGGCCCTTACGTGTAGAGTCAACTTGAATTTAATTTTTTTTAAACATTTTTAAAACATGATCCTTAAAAAGTCTGGCATTAGTATTTGAAATACTGTCATACAAGATTATGCTTTTATACTTGATTCTTTATTTTTTTTTATTGGTGACGCTTTAGCGCTTGACTGTGATCTCGCCTGATGGTAAGCGATGATACAAACTAAGGTGGAAGCGCGCTAATCTGGTAAGAGGCGATATACCCCTTATGGTTTCTACACAGCATCGTACCGGAATACAAATCTCTTTGTTTGGCGGTAAATCTTTGCTAGTAGGGTGGTAACTAGCCGCGGCCGAAGCCTCCCACCAGTCCAGACTTAGACAAATTAAAAAATACGATTTCCTAAATTCATCCTACCGGTGGATCGAACCCGGGACCTCCGTTAGCAAAGCGAATTCTCGCAACACTGCGCCAGCGAGGCCGTCAATTTATACGTAGGATCTGTCGATATATAGGGTAAGTTTGAACTAATAATATTATAATTAAACAGATACAGTCAGCACCCACATATAATCACTCTACGCGGAGTTTATGAAGAGGGTGGGAGAATATTAGCTGTGACAGAACTATGTCGCGGCGGGGAGCTTCTAGAATATATCACACAAAGGCGGTACTTGTCAGAACGAGAAGCGGCTCCCATACTGCGCAATGTATTGCACGCAGTTCATTACTTACATCGCCATACTGTTGTACATAGGTATGTAGTACGATTTTTATTTATTGAAGTAAAATATCTTTACGCACGTAGAAACCTGTTGAATGCCTGACGAGAGCGTTATGAAAAATTGTGATCGGGTGAGGCAAACGGAAGCTAAGAGGGAGATATAATTTGGTGAAGATAGAAGGATATCGTATTGTTTCGTATAGTATAATCTAATAGATAAATAAATTACTGTAGACATAGACGTTACGTTTCGTATTTCAATGACACAGTGTAGTCCTAATGCCTGTATCAGATTATAGGAATTTTTTAATGTAGAGGTTAGCTTCATTGTATAGATTATTTCATACAGTGTTTGGCATGTGTTGCAATACCACAATTAACACAATATGTTTATTTTAATGTATGGATCAGTTTCATTTTGTAGATTACCTCCTACAATGCCACAATTGACACAGTTGTTTTCAATGTACTGCTCAGATTCATTTTATAGATTACTTCATACCGTGTCCAGCATGTGTGGCAATGCCACAATTGACACAATATCTTGTTTTTAATGTACTGGTCAGATTCGCTTTATAAATTACCTTATACGATGCCCGGTCTGTGTTGCAATACCGCTATTGACACAATTTGTTATTTTTCATGTACAGGTCAGCCTCATTTTATGGATTACCTCATACAATTCCACAATTGACACGATTGTGTGTGCGTGCATAAGTAGCTGAAATTTATAATGTCGTTTTTAAAAATTGATTTAACCCATACCGTACATATCCCGGGAATTCACCTGACTTAACGACTACTCAATCAGGAGTCATATAGGCACCTATAGCAATAGAGCTCTTGTTCGTGTAATATAGGTTATTTTTGTAATAATTACTTGCTTTGAAAAAACAGAAAATTCATAAAAATATATCCATTTATTTCAGAGATATAAAACCTTCAAATATCCTGTTCGCTACATCTGATCGTCGAGCGGCAGACGTCAGACTCGTAGATTTTGGCTTGGCAAAGCAATTACGCGCAGAAAACGGTCTCTTAATGACACCTTGTTATACCGCTAATTTCGTGGCCCCAGAGGTCCTCAAACGAGCGGGATATGACGCAGCGTGCGATATATGGAGCTTAGGTAAGTATAACAAAGATAACATGCCACTTAATACATAAATAAAATCGAAAATTTTTATTACAGTAGGCTTTAATACACTTTTGAATTGCCAAATATAATAATTTTCCGATATTATCTATAATATCGGCAAACAATAGCCCACACTGTTAACCTAGCGAGACAAATGTACATGTTTTAATTTTCGCCGATTTGTAGGTCGGCGTATGTCGGTCAGTTGCCTTATGGAATCGCAACGGTATACATGTTATGTTCTGATGACTCAGTTTCAAATTTCCATGTAAATGAACTGCGGTCTTTTGGCACCCCAGTTTGGATAACGTGCATTTTTTTTTATTTTAAAGGGGTGAGAGAATAAGGCTTTAACTTCTTACATAAATCATGTAAGAAGAATCGTTGTTGTTTTATATTATTATTGACTAGCTGTGTCCGCTGGCAATAGTGTTTTTGTATAGCATTTTTAATATTTTACAAATAAGACATACGTATAAGTATTTTAGTGACCTATGTGCAGTGTTTCACTGTACTTACTCAATTTGTCATTTTTCGCATATAAAATATATAATAAAAAGTAGCCTATATCCTTTCTCAGGCTCGTAGACCAAATTTCATTTAAATCGGCTCAGTAGTTTTGGCGTGAAAGAGCGACAGACGTTACTTTCGCATTTATAATATTAGTAAAGGTAAGGTAAGTAGCAGCCCATTAACGTCCCTTTCCTCACTCATAGGAGAGAGGGTTTTTAGAGTATAGACCTACCACGCTGCTTCAGTGCGGATTGGCAGGCATAGAACACAAGTGCATTCCTTCACTCTCATAGTCCGATGTGACACGACCGGAGAGCGATCAGGCGCAGGACCGACGGCTTCACGTGCTCTCCGAGTTCAGACAAAGATTGAGAAAATCTTAATAGAAAACTCAATATTGATATTTGAAATGGCCCAACCCGGGACTCGAACCCAGGACCCCCTGTCTGTAGTCGAACATGCTAACCACTAGAGTAATGAGGCAGTTGTATTAGTAAGGATTGTTTATTTATTTTTAGGTGTTTTGGCGTACATCATGCTCTCTGGCAGAACGCCTTTTGCTTCTACAGGGGATGATACGCCTGAAGCCATTTTAGCGCGAATTGAGTCTGGAAAGGTAAGCGTTTAGATATAGACGGGAATCTGGAGACTAACATACACAACTCTTTTTGTATGATTATAAACACGAATGTGGTTAAATATTGCTTGAAAATTTTACGGTTTTGTATATAATTCAATTTGAAAACGTACAATTTCAATAATTATTAAAAAAAAACACATTTGCTTAATATCGTTCTATTGATGTAGTAGCGGATGGTCGAGACCCTTCGCACCGTTTATACTTACGATTTAGCATTTAATTGCATAATTCATAACAATTTATTCGTAAGAATATTTTACAGTAAGGTGGTGTAGCAATAGTTACAGGCATAGCATACAACTAACTCAATGATTTGCTAATGTACCATAAGTTTATGAAGAACGTATCATATTATATAATCATAATATAAAGCCATAATATATCAAATAAATAATTTCAAATTAAAAAAAAAATCATCAATATGTTAAATATACACAATATATGTTAACAGTTACGTTAAATATTCCTTCACATCATTATAACACCTTTCTAAAAACATTTTGTTGAGTTTTATATTAAGAGGAGTTACTGTTAATTTTTTATTTTGATTGGCAGCTTATTATATATCTTGACAACCATTGCAATTGTGCCTTTCCTTATAAGTTCCTTAGAATCTGCCTACAAAGTCGTAATTTGGCCACATGTTATTAATAGAACATTTATCTAAGAGTGGTACATTGCTGCATGTGGTTATGTTTGTATTTTTAACCACTGCACAATTATGCCCTGTGTACTCATTATCCGGTATCCCCTAAAAAAAGGTGGAGACATCGAGCGGTGCTTGGAGGAATGTATCAACCGAAGCCCGTGCATGCGTAAGGAGGATGTTGCAACTGGAGCCCGCTATGCGACCGCGTGCCCACGAACTATTGCGAGAACCGTGGATTAGTCGGGACGATCCCGAACCTCCTCCGCCCGTTGCACCCCGGTCACATCCCCCCGAGGATGTACCGCCCCCTCAGGACCTTAGAAGAGCCGTCGACCTCACATTCCAGGTATATATTTAGAAACTCTAACGAATACAAAATAAAATCAAAATCAGAATATTCTTTATTAAAGTAGGTCCAAAAAGCGCTATTGAATCGTCTGTAGTCTATCCGTTAATAATAAATCTGGATAGAAACGGCAAAACCTCAGCGGTTACTTCTTTAAATATAGTTTTTGCAGGTTACAATGTCTTTAGCTTACAAATTTAACTGGAATCTAGTCCAGACGTCTTTGTCGCTACAATAATTTACAATGTTATAATAGGACGGTTTTAATGTAAAATTACAATAACATTAATGTGGAGGTAAACCTAAAAGTGATTCGGGTATCTTAGTATAAATAATTGAACTATAATAAAAGGTAAAAAGGGAAAGCCCTATAACATTCTAAATCACAGAATTTTCCAACTTATAGGAGAGGCTTACAATTTGAACCCACCACGCTATTGCTAAACAGATTGCTTTTTTTATTGCTGACAGATTAGCTCTTGACTGTGATCTCACCTGATGGTAACTGATGATGCAATCTACGATGGAAGCGCGCTAATCTGGGTAATAGGCAATAATACCCCTGACGGTTTCTACACAGCATCGTACCGGAACACAAATCTCTTTGTTTGGCGGTACGTTTTTGCTTTAGAGTGTTAACTAGCCACAGCCGAAGCCCCCACCAGTCCAGACTCAGACAAATTAGAAAATACAATTTCCTAAATTCGTCCTACCGGGGATCGAACCTGGGACCGCTAGCAAAGCGAATACTCCCACCACTGCGCCCGCGAGGCCGTCAAATTGTCAGATTAGGCAGCAAAAAATACACCTTAAGGATGTAGGTTGTGCCCTTGTCTCAGGTTCAATTTTAAGGTAATTTCATCACGATATTTTTATATTTAATGAAAAAAAAACGAAACTCCTATATTTCTTTTATGTTAAAATCATATACCAGTGGAATATTATATAATGTTGAAATGCTTTTAAAATCCAAACACATTCACCCACACAACTGTTGTTAACAAAATTAACAACAGTTTAAATTTCTTCGTAAACATGTTATTTTAAAGGTAACTTCATGGAAAACAACATCAAACTAATTTTATTTATGATGGCTCCAGATTTTTTACGAGAGGTCTAGTTTTGAGATACAATAACATTAATCTCTAATTTTCTAGGCGATGACGTCAGCTCCCCTCACCCCTCATATACTGGGTCCTGTAACACAATCAACTCTTGCGCAGCGTCGGATTAAACCACAACGCCGATTTCCGCCTACACAAGTATAATATTGACAAAGAGGTACATATATTTTATGTATTGAATACTCTTCAAACGTGACGTAAAATTTCGACCATAATTCATTTTTTTAAAACATCTTTTATGCAAATATTTTTTGTCGACTGTGCATATTATTTTATGTTTGAAATGTGCGGTCAGCATTGGAATTTATTTATTTTTAACAATTATTTCCTCTCCAAAATATTAGGAAAGGAATAAACATAAATTGCATAAAACACTTTAACAAGTTGAAATTTATGACATTAATATCCATCTATTTTCTTAAACGTCTTAACTAAAATAACAACCATTGCTATTAGCATATAAAAAACTACATCTTATTTTATACATTATATAGCTTCTAATCAGTCTAAATATTGGATTTTCTATTTACAATTTCACGTAAAAAGTACAAATAAAGTTACTGATAAGAAAAAAAATATTACAAAACATTACAGTTATAACAAAGCTGTATGATTTAAACATTGAATTTAAATGAAATTGTTATTTGTATAATTACACAATATGGCCCGTTTTAATTATCTACACCTCTTATACATCCCATTGCCCTCTCCTCTCCTCCACTCTCCCTTCCTCTCCAATACCACCAACATCTCCACACCAGCTGACTTGCTACTGCTGACTGTACAAATTTGTTATACTGTAAGAAACTCATCAGTTAGGTATACGAATACATATGTTTATATTACAAAAACCTTCGCTAGTAATATTGACTAGCCTTTAGATTTATGTTGTATAGTCTTATCAATTTACATCACGTATAACAAAATATTATGGCGAATTGATATATTCGAGTCAAACTTTTCGATTTTAACATGAGAAAAATGTATTTAAGATAACTTTAGTCAAGTAGCGTAAAATGATTATTTGATCATATCGACATATGGTTCGACATCGTTACAAATTTAAATATATATACAAATTTTTTACGCGAAACATTAATATTTTAGGATCACGTGGTCGAGTTTATTGGACGAAAAATATGGATGTAACTCATCCATATTTATTGTTGTCTCAAGTTGATTTGTTATACTATTCAAAACTGAGATTATTTTAAACTAATGAGATTCAAATACACATGTAAATTAGGGGTGTGTGAATATCGTCCGAATTCGAATCGAATAATTCGAAAAAAATCAAATAATTCGTAAAAATTTCGAATGACTCGCGTTATTCGCGACTTATCCATATATCACTGGATTTTCTATTGTTTCCAAATTGAATTCCATTACATCGTCTATTAAAACTATACTTTTGCTCAATTTCAATATATGTTCATTTCTGTCAGTAAAATAAAAACTCTAGATACTAATATTACCAACAGATCTTTTAAATTCATTTTAGTTTTTATAATAATGAATTTCCATTTAAAACAAATCTATAAGTTGTTTTCAAATTGTCGAAATTTATTTCTTATACATTTTTTTAATTTTTTATCCAAGAAAAAAAAAGTAAGAAACTTATTCGAGCAAATTTTTTTAGCAAATATTGATATTAATTGTTCTATTTGTGTCACCTATATTTAATGGTTAAATAAAATGTATATTAATTTCATATATGAATATCGAAGTTAACAAACTCTGCTTTATAAATATTTGAAAATTTGCGAATAATATGGAATAAAATAAGGGAAAAATTCGATATATTCATGATTCGATTAGAATCAAATATTATTATTCTATTCGGGACGAACAATTCATAAATTCGAATTATTGACACACCCCTACTATTAATGCTTTCAAAAAACATGTCCAATTGCATTTAATTTGAATAAGTACTATAAGCACATTCCATGTTTCCCATTATGATTTTTGTTAATGAGTCAAAGGAATATATATAAATTGCGAGTATATATAAACATAGGCCAAGTTGTCTTCCTAAAGATATATAAATTTTAAGAGAGATACTATATTTTTTTTAAGCCACTCGTTGCTTACCCACCTCCTATTAGTCTATCTGTGCCATTTGAGAACTTAATGTCCCACTGAAGTAACTTTTGTGTGCAAAAACTTGTTGCTTTTATTTAAAAAAATCAATGGAATATTATTTGTAAACGGTACTTTTTATACAGTATTAAAGTTGACGTGACGTCACAGACTATTAAACTACTTCCTAAACTCTATTACAATATAATTTATATTTTTGTAACAAACTTAATAATCCCTTAGTATAAGTTAGGTTAGTAAGTTTCAAAGGAGAGTTTTATATTTTTATGGTATTGGTGATTTAGTTGTGCTCTAAGTGTTTTCTTCAACTATGAATGATTATCGTCTTGTACTTCGTCATAATAATGGCCTAACATATTCACAAAGTATATATTGCTTGTTTTACCAACGAAAATAAGAGTAATTCAATGACGTATTCCGGTTTTAATTTTTGATTATCATGCCCGATACCAATCTTAATGTGTCTTCTAAGTACGTTAAGGGGATTATTTCTATAGATAAGGGGTCCCCTAGACGACGCTTTAAGGTTGGTATGTTTGAAGAACATTATCTTTTATTTTAAACCCTTACAAAAAAAAAAAAATACATTTTAGTTATATTTTATACATCACCCGCTCTTATTTTCTCTACATACTTATATATTATAGAATAGAATGTAAGTAAACAATGTCTATTTCGTTGTATGCTTTAATTAGTGGTAGTTTATAATATAGAATAGTAAAAATGGTTACAGTTCTCACCCAATTATCTTTTGCTCGTGGACATCAAACTATTGAGATTCTGAACCCAAAATAATAAAGAGTATTTTCTGTCCTAATCCTAATCTAGATAGGTGTAATAAGGTTTTATGTCATTTTTTATATGTATATGATGATAAGTTTATTTTTTTAAGTAGCCATTATGACCAGATTTATTTATTAACTTATATGCCTAATTATTGCTTAACGCTTTTAGGGCCCTGCGTCATTAAAACGACGCTTTGTTTGTACACGAAGATTGCCGAGAATCATTTTAATTATCTTTTAGTCAGCACATTTTTGGCGCGCAGTTGTGGTGGAAAAGTACGACGCAAATACGCACATATATACTTTATTTATAACGGTCTACAATTTTCTTTCAAAAAATAAATTTGGTTTGCAATTATAGAACAAATTGCAAAAAACAATGGCTCTAGAAGGGTTAAAAATTATATCTATGCTTTTTGTAAAAAAATATCGCGTTTGAAAAGCTAATGCTTACACGTAATATCATCGGATGATAAGTGAGAATACAGTCTAAGATGAAAGCTAAGTCTAATCTGGTCAAAAGTAATTTACCTCTTTAACCTGTTTTGAACAATTTACCCCTTGATGGTTTCTTCACAGCATTCTAACGGAACGAATTTTTTTTCTAGGCGGCACGTTTTGCCAGGTAGGGTGGCCATGGCCGCAGCCTCGCACCAGTCCAAGTCAGGACAAAGTAGAAAATGAATTTTGTTAAATTTGTCCATCCGGAATTCGAACGAAGGCCTTGCGAAGCGAGTATTATTATCTTGATTTCATAGCCTAGGTTTTTTTTAGTTTACCATATTACCAGCGAAGACATGCCTCCGAGGAAAAAAATTGCGTTTGCTTTGTAACAACCAATAATACGTAAAGTATCTCTTACCAAATTAGCGCGATACTATCTCAGACTACATAATCATTAACAATCAAGCGCTAATCTATAAATAATAAAATAAAAAATGACATAAATCATTTTACATTCAGCTAATGAAAAATGACTCAAATCATTTTACTCTAAGCTAATAGAAAAAGTTACATACGTCATTTTACTCAAAGCTAAAAATTACTCGCGTCATTTTATTTCCATTAAATAGAAAAAGTTACATAAGTTATTACACTCTCAGCTTTCATCTTTCTGATGACATAAGTCAATTTACTCTAAACTAATAAAAAACGTGACATAAATTATTTGACTCTAAGCTAGTAGAAAAAATGTCAGGAAATTTTACTTTAAGGAATGAAAGATGACACGAGTCATTTTGCCCTGACCTAATAAATATTTTGTTGTTGAGATTGTGCATATAAGCATACGAAAAGGAGTATTACAAAACACCTAAAATTACTTGTAGCAATTACGTATAGAATATATAACTATTAGTAAATCCTATTTTTAATCCTCATATGTACAAAACCATTAGTGTTATATATAAAAATCTTCTAAGCTGCATTTTAATATTTTCTTCATATTTTATATAGACTTAAACATGGAAATGCGTTGTTTACATTTGTTGAGTATATTTTTGTATTTACTATCATTGTGATAGCTGCTCCATTTTTGGTGATAAAATCTATAGTCTGTTTTATTAATTAAACTTTGCACTTTATATTAATATACATAGAAAGCATATAACTATGATCAGCTGTCTTTTAAGCAGATCAGGGTCATGTAGATAGAGGGATTTATCAATTTTATCGTCAGTTATGCATCAATATGAAACCGATAAAATATAACGTTATAGATCTTTTCACCAATAAGGCAACGTTACAATTGCAAAAAAAATACCATCATACGTCGTGCAAGTATCGTTGAAATTTTAATTTATGCGATTCAGTTAAAATTTGTATGGAGAATTAAATTTAGTTTTCTTCAGAGAAAACGGCAGCTACATTCTTAATAAATGTGTTAAAAGTCAGAAGCAAAATTAATGTGTATTAAGCACTCTATCTGCATTCACGGTGTAATCAAATCAATCCTTTTTGCTGAAAGTTAAAGAATTTCTCAACGCAATAGAGTGACAACGGTGAAAATTGATTCCGCCGATTCCATAATTCCTATTGGTTGATTTAAGAAAGAAACAATGAATATCCTCAAAATTAAGCATTTTTTATATATAGTGTTATGTTACAGGTCTTAATTTACGTTTTGTAAAAAGCATGGATCCGTTTACATCGTGTGTACAAATTTTTAATTGTATCAGAGTAGATGTATTCAACCAAAGATTTTATAAGTTTTAGTTTACGTATTAATTATTCGACTTACTAACATTGAAAATTATATTATTATTTTAGTCTTGCTAACTTCGGCTGGTATTGTTAAATTCCAAACCTGGATTTTATATAAGTATCTAAATAACTTAATTCCCTATATTTTAATTTTTTTTTAACTCGCATTTTCCGGCGTAGATTGAAGAATATTGGCAATCGTACTTATACGATTATTATTTACCAGCCACTATTGGTATATTTTAATATGTTCTGTCAATATAAATAATAAAATTTATACTTATACAAAAAAAAAAGGAAAACAATATTCGTAAAGAAATAAAAATTGTGCAAAAGCTTTGGATTGGTAAAGGTAAATTATCTTTTATCAGGTAACGGCGCTTCTATCTTCGACTGTATCATCACTTAGAAATGAGATTACAGTCAAGCGCTAACCTGTTACTAATGCAATAAAGGTAAATTACATTTTATCAGACTAGAGCGATTCTATAGTAGACTGTGTCATCAATTACATGTGAGATTAGAGTCAAGCGCAAACATATTACCGATGAAATAAAATGTAATTTAAGTTATACCAGGTTAACGCGTTTCAATCTTAGAATCTATGATCACTTACAAGTGATATTACAGTCAATGCTAACCTATAATCAATAAAAAAGGTAAATACTTTTTATCACGTTAACGAAATTCTATCGTAGAATGTATTATCAATTACAGTTGAGATTACAGTCAAGCGCTAAACTATCGCCAATAAAGAAAAGGTATATTTATCAGGTTAATGCCCTTAAATCTTAGACTCTATCATCACTTACAGATGAGATTATAGCCAAGCGCTAATAAAAGCAGGAAAGGCAGCAGTAAAAAAACTTCAAGTTCTAATTTTTACACTGTAAAACATATATGTCAGTACTCTTCAGCTTTAAGTTATGTTGACAGAACATTATAATACAAATTTATAATAATATAAATACAATATATTTTGGTAATGTTATTGTTAAGGCATGGCATAATTGTATAATATACAATTAAAGGGTTTTACGCACACGTGAAATAATACATCGCCCTTGACATGTCTGAATTATTAATTAGTTCTATAGTATTGCAACTAATGGAATTGAATATTTAAAAATAGACGCTTAATCATAATAGGTACAATGTTGATACTAATAATAAAGTAATTTACCTAGAAATAATATCGGTACATATCTGGTGGTGAACCTGTCATTATATTGTCATATCATTGTATTCAGTCACACGGTTTCGTTGCATTTGTTTTACGTATTATTTATAGAAGTATTATTACAATGGTTTAAACGAGAGCCACACCATGAGTTTAATTAAGTGAGGTTATATTTGTGGATATACTCGGCTATTTAATCTTGTAAGTGCACATTTAAATAAATTATCGATTTTTGTCATTATTTAGGGGTATTGCTACAAAAAAATCTTAGTTTTCGTCTCGCAACTCAAAATCTTCCAAAATATAAAATTTATTAATTGTTCAAATTTTCAATCATTAAGACTAATACTTGTGATTCATTAATTCTTTTTTACATATTCATATATATTTAACTTGTAATCAGTTGATGTTAAATTAATTAATTAATTAATCGGTTAAAGCAGTCGTACTTAACGAAAAATTGTACAATTTTCTTGCTGGGAAAGGTAGCAATAAGCCCATCTCGTGACCACTAGAATCGATATCATCTATAGTTTTGTCTATTAATAATTAATATTTACCTGAAACCATCGCATAAAACTTTAATATGAAAAACATTTTTTATAAACCTATTTAATTAACCTCATATTATGGCTTTCATCTTATTTAATTAACTGGTTCTTTTAATACTACCAAATATTATAGACTACTTAGATATTTTGTTCTTTTTTAACGCACAAATGGTTATACTTTATGTCAATTCATATTTTTACAGATAAAATAAAGTCCTTTATATCAGTTGTTTGGAAGAGTTACTATAGTTGCCATAAACGAGTCACATAACTTTGAAACACAAATTATTACTATATATACTGTATACAATTATTTAATATATATGTATGCTCAAATGATTATAATTAGGGTCATTCAGAGAGTATATAAATAGTTTTTATCATTTAGATACGAGAAAATTGTTACTAAATATAGTAAATAATTAGTATAGGCTATTCAGGAAATGATATAAAAGGCACCAAGACAATATTTAATTGAATACAAAGTGATTACCCACTGCAAAGCTGTGCTAATTGATTGCTATAAATAAATCAAATATAAGCTATTCGTAACAGTGTCACACGCGTAGTTCCTGATGTCTTGAGAACATAGTGAAATGTGGATCGCATTTTCAATTTAAAACATTTTTGAAGCCATCTGACCACACAGTGTGTTCAAGAATGTTTTAGGAGGAGTTTGTCAAACACACGTTCATGAAAATAAAGAGATATAATATAATAAATTTTCCAAAAAATGTTATTATACACTTTTTGCAAATTGTGGCATTATCGAAATTGAATTTGTAGTTAAAACTGGTGTTTCCAATTATGTAGATTATAATTAGTTATAAAAGAACTAATGGCTACCTACATTGTTTGAAACAAAATGCATTACAATATGTCTCTTTTAAATGATGACAGCAGTGATGTTATTATAAAATTAATTACGATGAAATCAAGGCTCTAGAATTTTTATACTCTTATATAAAAACCTACGACCCATTTGTTGTTGAAAGTCTTGCGATATGACGGAGAAAATTGTATTGTACGTTTGTTTTGATTGTGATAACTTTAAAATATGTGGAAAACTTGTTAAGAGTTGTTATGAAATTCATAACATTTCCCTAAATAGAGCTGAGTTCAGAATAGGATACTAAGAGTATGCCCCGTCTTATATTGCGAATAACGTCCTAAGGATATATGACGTCATAAAACATCAGCATTTTTGATATTATAAACACTGGCGTTTCTGAGATAATGGTGGTCTCAATGCTTTGATTCCACGATCAATATTTAATGATAAAAATACTATCAATAACATAACTGGATAAAAATGCACAATATGCTGGTCTTTATTAAGCCTATGCACTCTAGACTTTTATTTTTGTGTGACATAACAGTAATTCGAACGCATTTTGCCAAATTTGCACAAATTTGATTTTAGAAATATAAAAGAGGAAACGGGAACAACCAATCAATAAGAGTAAGTAAGAGGTGATGGTTGCTTTAGGAAAAATAAAGACAATTGTTTAATATTTAACGGCACATAGTGGCGACACAATCTCCCGAGTTACTGGGTAAATCACCATGTCGACATATTGTCGCCGAGTTACTGGTGAATCTAACATGTCGACATATTGTCGCCATTCGAGTTATTAGGAAATGTACAATGTCGACATATTGTTGCCATTCGAGTTACCGGGTAATTCACCATGTCGACATTCGAGTTACAGGGTAATTTATCATGTCAACATTATAGTTGCTGGGTATTTACCACGTCGATATTATCGTCATTCGAGTTACTAGTGAGTTTATCATGTCGACATATCGTCGACATTCGAGTTACTGGGTAATTTACAATGTCAACATTATCGTCATTCGAGTTACTGGGTAATTTACTTTGTCGACATATATAACACCATTCGAGTGTAAAAGGTTAAACAGTAACCAGTGTAGCTAACATCAAAGGATCAGTTTGCCAGTATACTAAATTGTTATCATACAGTACAAAGTTAAATAGTATAAATATTTAAAAATATATTTTTGCAATATATACAGAAATATATTATTGACACGGCATGAGTTGATGTGGTGGGTGAAAAACTTTATCTTCGATAAAAAGTGCACTATATGAAACGACAATGTTCAAACTTTGCTAATATCATAGGAACAAATAGAGAAAAAAACCTGCTGTTTTATATATTATTGAATTATAATATCTCCACAACGGATTCAGCTTGTCTGCACATTTGTTATGTAATAACGTATATAAAAATATTTTCCTACTAGATAAAGTACACTGATGTAGTTTGTTTTCTATGACACTGTTTAATGAAATTGTTAGTCACAAATGAAACTAATTTTTATACAAATGGTTAATATTAAAACAGGACCAGAGTATGTAATTCACGAATGCTAAAAGCGAATATCTTCGTGGTGTTAAATGTTGATGTTAATTTGTCACAACTGTCTATTTTTCTATCTTTTAAATATAAATCAACTTAGTAACGGTAATTTGTTAAAGTAGGATCACATATATAATGATTACAAATGTAATATATTGTTATTGCTTAAATTGTTGTTTTCTTTCAAGACTGATTCCTACCCTAAAATTTGTTAACGAAAAAAGTAACAGCCTAGTAATGTACAATCTCATATGAACGGTTTTGGAGTTTAAACCCACCATGCTGCTGCAATGTGTCTTGATAAGCCACACAGACTAGCGATATTAAAAATAAAAAAATATTTACCCGTCAATGGACTGGCAGATGTGAAATATCGATTTTTATTAGGTTTCGTTTGTTTGATCGAAATGTAGGTGTGAGTATGAAGAGAGGCAACGTGGCGACGGTTCACCACGGCATGCATGGGTCTTAATCTATCAATAACTTTAACTTATTCTATAGAAAACTTTCATGGATCAATACATGGCACTGCACATTTTTTTAGAAAAATGAATAAATCTTTGAAAAATCTTAACATCCATAAGTGGTTATTTTTTTAGGTTAACCTTAACACAACTTTACAAAAATAATTAAAAGAACGTGCGTACAAAGTACACATGTCAGAAGTGAAACTTCTTTCTAAGTCTTGTTTATATTTATACAAACCTAAAACTTTGGATTTCGGAGTCTTAAAGGGAGGGAAAAGGAAGATATGTTAGAAATTTTATTGTCGTTAAAATATTAAGTGTCGAGAATTAATACAAATAATTTATTGAGATCTCAAATGACCTATTGTACATAAAACTGCTAAATGTTTTGTCAATATTTTTTCATAGTCAATGGTTATTATGAAATAGTTAATTTAATTTTGTTTCTGAATTTAAAATTTCGAAAAGAGAATTTAGGTATTAATGAAAAATAGTATTTTAAATTATTAAATACACATACATACATAGCATCACGCCTCATTCCCAAAGCGGTAGGCAGAGACAACATCCTTCCACTTGCCACGATCCTTGCATATCTCCTTCGCTTCTTTCATTTTCATTAAACTTTTCATACAGGTTCGTCGGTTTAAAGTACTCTTGACTTGGCCCTTATTTAGAATGTCCTGGTTTTCATCCAGGAACGTTCGCCTTGGTCTTCCCCTTCCAACTTTCGCATTCACTCTTGACTCATAAATCCTTTTTGTCAGTCTCCTTTCATTAATTCTCTCTACGTGCCCAAACCATCTAAGCATACCTCTATATAAGCATTCTCAATTTTAGTCACTACATCTTTTAAGCCACAACATTCTCTTATCACACTATTCCTTACTCTGTCATTCAGTTTTAATCCACTCATACTTCTCAACGCTCTCATCTCTACCGCATTTAATTTTATATTAAATGACCAGTGCCAAATTAAAATGCCATATGTTATTTGTAAATATTAAAAGTATCTAACCTTCAAACGAATTAGCATAAAAATGCTGCACATCTACGTGATGCTAATCATGTACCTAAAGAAGTTTTACCTTAAGTATTTCAACTTGAGTGAATAAATATAGAAATAATTTAATAAGTATTGAAAACTTCAATAAGATATTAATAAGAAGAGTGTGAGCTGATAATAGGGCTTGAAATGATATTTATAAACAAAACAACAATTTATTGTAAAACATTACATTATGCTTATATTCTATTTAACATTAACTCCTTTGAGTGTAGGTGCCTTAACTGACCCTTTACCAGACACTACAAGGGGGCTTTCTTTATAACAAGCTATACAGTCATCATTAGTTTTAAGGTCTGGAGCACAGGTTTCAAATATCTTCTTCTTTGGATTGAGTTGTGCTTCCGGTTCTCGAGGGTATCCTTCACATGACACAAGATCTCCAGGCACCGCTTGAGGTGGAGGAATAAGAACTTCTACTTTTTCAGAAGAACTAGCACACATAACCATCGCTTCTGAAGTAACACCTCGCATCTGAAGAAAAATGTTTTAGTATCACAATTATTATTTAAATTATTAAGACACAATTCTAAAGTGAATTTATTTTTCTAATATTGTTTATAACAAATAATATAAAAAAAAATCAGAACCTCATATGAACTCTTACATAGAAATAATGCTTTAGACATATTATTTCTTAAAATGTTAATGAATTACTTAAATATAATATTTATAAATGAAATGAATTAATATTTTAATGAAAAAATTGTATTTACATCAAGTATATTCTAAAAACATGCAATCGAACTTGTTGGTTTAATAAATTGTTTTAGAAAAATATTTAAACAATGCATACCTTCACAGGTTTCAAATTACAGAGCACCATAACAATTTTATCTCTCATTTCATCTATTGGGACATGATTTACAAGACCTGATACTACTGTTCTAGGATTATCTTCACCACAATCAATTTTTTCTACATACAAACTGTCTGCATCTGGGTGTTTGTTGATTTCTACTATTTTACCAATTCTCAGGTCTAACTTACGAACATCAACAATATCACTAGCTGCTGCTGCAGCCGGTTTCTCTTTAGGTTTCTTTGTCACACTTTTGTCTTTTTTGTCTGTTTTTAATTCTGGTGCATGATTCTCTTTTGTGTCATGTTTTTCTATCTTAGGTAGGGATACAGTATTAACTATTTGAGCATTTTTTCCTGGTAAAGGATACTGCTTTTTGCCATGTTGTTCTTCTAACTTTATTAACTCTAATTTTGCCAGCTCAACCTTTTTAAATAATGAATCATTCTCTTGAGAAAGTTCTTTAATTTTTTCTTCTACTTTAAATTTCTTCACTTGTTCTAACTGTAATATTTATAACATTTTTTTTATTGATTTGACAGGTATCACCTGTAGAAGTTAAGTGACAATACAATCTAGGATAGAATCGTGCTAATCTAGTAACAGGTAATTTACTTCTTATGGTTTCTACACATTTTACCCAACACTAATTATTTTACTTGAGGACACATCTTTAGTGGTCATTTCGGGCTCATACAGACTAAAAATTATAATTTTCAAAATATCTCCTGCCGTAAACCCAGGACCTGTACTGGCGAATCTAATACTTGCACGATTGAGCCAGCGAGACTGACATGTGTTTTAAACAATTAAATGTATAGGCGAGGTCTGCGTATTAACTAAAACATAATTAGTAAATTGAATAGTTTTACCTTACTCTTAAGCTCATATAAACGTTTTTCAGCTTTTTCGGCATTATTTACCAACGTTAAGGTTAAGTTCGTGGACATATTTCTGACAAAAATTCGAAGTGACATAAAAGGATTGAAATGGAGAATTTTACTTATTACATTCAGTGTTTTGTCTTTAACAGCTTATGCTATAAAGTAAAAATCTGAGGTTTTAATAAAATGAATAAAAGTTGTCTCAAAGAAATATTTCATGTATCACCATAATAATGTAAAGTAGTAAAGTTCAACTACAGATTAAGTAGTATTAAGTTTCAACAAAAATCTATATTTATATAATGTACTCTGTGGCAGGAGGTTAAGTTATCCTATATAACTCTGAATTTTAGTTCGTATGAGCATAGATAATACCAATATACTGGTTAGTTATGAGTTTCTCCTTTGGGTTGCTATATTCCGTGAACAATAACCAAAATTTCACTGCTTGAAGTTAAGTAAAACAGGAAAAGGCGCAATGCAATTACGAGGTTTTTTTACTCTCACTGCCAAGCTCGGACACTTATAGTATATGCAGTGTTGGTTTACACTTCAGGTTTCACTGAACACTGATGTTCAATTTGTCTTTATAACAGATACATTGCTTTCGTTTCATATAAATTATATAATGTTCCAAGAAAAAAGCATCAACTTATTTATTAATTATATGTATGTAGTTTATTAATAGTAAGAAAATGGTTAAGCCGATACGGCAACAAAAACCGTGTTATCCACTTCGCGGTCACACATACATACATAGCATCACACCTCATTCCCATAGGGGTAGGCAGAGACAACGGCCTTCCACTTGCCACGATCCTTGCATATCTCCTTCGCTTCTTTCATTCTTATTAAACCTTTCATACAAGTTCGTCGGTGTAGAGTATTCTTGACCTGACCGTTATTTAAAATGTCCTGGATTTGGTCCAGGAACGTTCGCCTTGGTCTTCCCCTTCCAACTTTCGCATTCACTCTTGACTCATAAATCATTTTTGTCAGTCTTCTTTCATTCATTCTCTCTACATGCCCAAACCATCCAAGCATACCTTTCTCAATTTTAGTCACTACATTATCTTTTTTACCACAACGTTCTCTTATCACACAATTTCTTACTTTGTCATATTTCTCAAGACTCTCATTTCTACCGCATTTATTTTACTTTTATGCTTCTTCTGCTATACCCAACTTTCACTACCATACTAACACTTCACGCACAGTCAGTCCGGCCCTTTGAGACACCATCTGGCAATTCATAAGGACGTGTATAATCATCATTTACTGCATAATCCATATTCCCTGTATTCACTCTCCTTTCAATATCACTTTCACATGTTTCAATTTCACATATATCCAATTATTAACGAAAGCGCAAGATAACATGTACATTGTTTGAAATTGACCTATAGCATTTTAAGAACGGCTTGTCATTTTCATATGTTTATAAGTTGAATCGACATCTAAAAGATAAATTGATTTTTAACCACATTATGTTCATTAATTATAAAATAAATTAAATAAGAACATTAACATAACTTTAAGTCTTTTTTCCTAAAATTAAATCAATAATTATAAATATTAGTACAATATTTTTGTAGGTATACTATAGATAATTGTACATTTACTTTTTAAAATTTAAACGCTTTTCTAATAATATTAAATCTATGTTTAGGCCTAGTTAAAATTAGCTTAATCATACAGATTACGTATATAATTTCTCCATTGCTAAACTGGCAGCATAATATCTTTCTTAAAAAAAACCTTAAATCAACATGGCTGTTTGAATGGCGTCATAAATACGTTCTGACGTTGTTTATATTTGTGCTGATACTAATTTCATCATTGTACATTATTTATGTGTCTAATTTGCCGTGAGTTTAAAATACAATGTAATAAATGAATTGAGAGTGTTAATGGACAATTCACAATAATGTTTTAGGAGAAACGTAACGAAACAATGTCAAACAATACTGTCGGCTCGTCGGGGCATGCTCCCGGCAAAATACGTGGACCTGGAAGACCTCCTAAACGTACGTGCACTTGGTGCGCTGAAAGTAAAACGCCATTAAAATACGTTCTGCCCACTGAAAATGGAAAAAAGGAGTTTTGTTCTGAAACATGTTTGTCGGAATTTCGACAGGCTTACAGTAAAGGCGCCTGTCTTCATTGTGACAATGTTATTCGTGGTAATGCTCCTCCCAGTAGTAAAAATTTTTGTTCGACGTATTGTCTGAATAAATATCAGAAAAAAAATGAAAAAAGAACAACATCTCCACAGTCTGGTAATGGACCAAATGGTTCCGAAAATCACTCCAACAATAATTCCACTGGATCTTTCTATGAAATTTTTCAGTCATTCGATTGGAATGATTACATGAAAGAAACAAACAGCATTGCAGCTCCACAGGAATGTTTTAAACAGGCTCCTATACCTCCAGTGAATGATTTTAAAGTCAATATGAAATTGGAAGCATTGGATCCCAGGAATTTAACTTCAACATGCATAGCTACAGTAGTGGGTGTTTTAGGACCAAGATTAAGGTTAAGGTTAGATGGGAGTGATAACAAAAATGATTTTTGGAGATTAGTAGATGCAGGAGACATACACCCTATTGGTCACTGTGAAAAGCATGATGGTATGTTGCAGCCGCCTCTTGGATTTCGCATGAATGCTAGCAGTTGGCCTATGTTTTTACTCAAAACATTAAATGGAGCTGAAATGGCACCACCAAAAGTATTTCAACCTGAACCACCTACACCAAAATCTAATTTGTTTGTAGTTGGACAAAAATTAGAGGCAGTTGATAAAAAGAATCCACAGCTTATATGCTGTGCTACAGTTGGAGCTGTAAAAAATGATCAAATACATGTGACGTTTGATGGTTGGAGAGGTGCTTTTGATTATTGGTGTAGATTTGATTCAAGAGATATATTTCCAGTGGGATGGTGTGCTAGAGCAGGACATCTTTTGCAGCCTCCAGGACAAAAAAGTGCTACAGCACCATCGAGGTAATACTTTACATATGAATTATGTCTGTATAGATATGCTATAGTTATTCAAATATATTATGTTGTTTTTTATTTGTGGATTAGTGAAAAGTATTTTTGACTTTCTAATTTTTGTATCATATTAAAGTTATATCATTGCAACAAAAATATATAAAACAAATCTGTAGCTTATCAGTTAAAATTTTGATTAAAGGCCATCAGTCTATTATAAAAACTAGGATATAATGTTTTGTATGATGGCATAAGTAAAGAAAATGTATGGTATTTTCTTTAATACTTTTAGGTTCAAAAGACCAAGCGGCATACCAAATCCAGCCTTACCTGAAGGTGGATCCACTGGTGCTGGAAACACTAATGGTACAAGTACATTGACACCAGCTGCAAATATCATCTTGCATTTTCGTAGCAGTTGTTCAGGAGGCAACCCTGCATTGCCATCGTCTGTGACCGGTGTAGGGCCATCTGGTGTTGTAAAAAATCTTGTTAGAGGACTTTTTGATCCCCTTTTTGCCACTCATTTTGACACACAAAAATTGACCAGAGCTATAAATACTGCTTCAAACAACTATTCAAATAGTACATGTATACAGGTAAGGAATAAAATATTATATTTCTAAATTTATATGCCACAAAAAAATAATCAACTTTCTTACTTTATTAAAAGTTAAAATATCTATTAAATGATGCAAAAATAATTAATAGTTGGTTTAAATTTTGGATTCCTTCTGATAAATAATTAAGCCTTATTTATCAGTCTTGATGATTTTTCTATGAAGTACACCAGAAACTCTGTAGAATGTAATGTAAGTGAATAAAAACAATTTTTTTTCATCTACACTAACATTATAAAGTATGATATGTATTTTTGTATATTACGAATAAACTCAAAAAGTACTGGACCAATTTTAATAATTGTTCTTTCATTAGAAAGGTACATTATCACTGAGTTAATAAAGGCTGTATTTAGTACTAGATTACTATAGAAGTCTAGAAATTCCTATTAAAACCAACCGAAGGTGTAAAAAAATTAGCCTTAAAATGATTTTCATTGCATACGCTGTAAAGAGTATTAATGATAGGACAAAAAAATATTCGACATTATTATAGAATACATCAATATCTACAACAAATCTTCGCGAGACCATGTGTGTAACTATTGTAGTTACATTACTATAAATACATTTAACAAATTCATAGAAATGCCGATTAAAATCAGACAGTGTAATCCATACCATTTATAAATTTTTATCCAAACAAATAATGTAATATTCAAGATTGTCTCAATATCTGATAATTATTTTTGAATTATCGGATATTCCATTCAAAAGATATGATGAAATAAAAATAAAAATACATGCCGGCGGCGGCCGCCACGCAGCGCATCGAGTAACTAACTCGAAGAGAGAGGGGCAGTGCGGGAGAAGGGGGTGAACCATTATGAACTAGGTAGCCGGTCTGCTCCTTACACAGTGGACACAAGCGACATTGAATATTTCGAGTTTATTTAACACATTTTTGTGCTTCACTTAAAAAGTTTTCAGAGCTATTTAGTTGTAGTATTAGTAATCACACTTTTTCATAATATTTGTCAATTCATGGTCGTTTTAATTATCATGCTTATAACTTAAATATCTGTTCCTATTTACGTCTACCCGTGCAAAGCCAGGATGGGCCGCTAGTGTCATATAAAATTACTTAAATTAAAAAATAAATAAGTAGTAACAGTTATTAAAACTTGATGGTTAAAAACATTAGTACAAAAGCTAGTTGTACAGTAATGCATAAATATTTTTGAGACTTTGTCTTATTATGTTAAGAATGTGACTTGTTATACTTAGTGACCATTAATATTAATATATTGAACATTAATTTGTAATCATGTATGTTATTGTATCATAGGTTCATACAATTTCTCAAAGTAGATATTTTGTTTTAGCTTATGTAGGTAGGAGCTGTCAATATCTAAGAAGGAATTGAGTTAAGTTTTTTAACATTATCTGTTTCTGTTAAGTTCCATACTTTAGTATTTGCAGGTCTCATCAGGCAACAAAAATATAACAGTAAAAGTACCATTAGATTTAACAATAGAGGAATTGAAAAACTGGTTGAAATTATTCTGCAATGGTATTGAATGTTGCGTTGGAATGATAGAGATAGATACAGGAGAGGCTGCTGGTCGGCCTTGCACACTTTGTGGAGAGTCTACATCTAACAATGTAACATCTGCTTTTGCTGTTAAGAGACCTAAAAGTGTAAGTATATTTTCATATTTTTAATGTGAATACTTCTTTAGCACTGTGCACTTTATTTTGTGGGTATTAAATGAGATTGAGGTGAAACTTTTGACTATGTTATGTGCCTTAGAGCTATGAACATTCAGGTTTACTATTTTTGATTTATTTGAGCAGCAAACAAAATGAGTCTTGTGAATTGAAAACCAAGAAACAAAATTGAAGTGGCATGTTTCACATTTCTAACATGAATATAAACCAGGTGTCAGCAACTTTTTTCATTAGATGGGATTAATAATTTGGAGGGCCACATTTTATCTAATAATATGAATTGTTATATTTTCAAAAATATTTATTGTTTCTTCCATTTGTATGACAACATTGAGTGAGCCACACTGCTTATGGCTCACAGGCTGTGGGTTTCCTGGTCTATATTATTGAATGTTAGTTTCTGTCCAGGCGTCACCCCCACGCAACAACATAAATGGCTCTGGGGAAACATCAGGCAGTAAGATGGCGAGAGTGTCCCCAGAGAGGCCAGAACCTGCTTCATCCACCACAGGGGCTCCCCCACCACCTTCTCCAGCCACAGCTCCAGCTGACTGGTCGGTGGAAGATGTGATTGGTTTTATAGCTGCAGCTGATCAGGCATTAGCTGCTCATGCAGATCTCTTTAGGAAACATGTAAGTTGTGATTGACCATCTGTAAACATATATACAACTGTAGCTCATATTTCAGCTTGCAGAACGTGAAAATTGAAAAGTGAGCTAATAGTAAGAATTGAATAACTTGACATTTTTTGGTAACATAATATGTTGATATAATGCTAAGTTTTGTACGTACAGTATTATTTGACAATTCTGTTGTTGCTGTGGGTGGAAAATAAGCGAAAATCAATATGTTAATACCTTCTTAATCAATTGTTACGAGGGATTTTTGAATTGAAACTTCTTTCGGCGCATGAGGGTAAAATTTTTACTGATGAAAGACGTGCCAAGGTTCAGCGTCCCGAAGATGTGCAACGTTTTATTGCGAATTCGTTTGACGTAGGTAGTAGTAATATTTACAAATACCGTGTGGCATTTTAATTTGCCACTTGTCATTTAATAATTTTATAAAATATTTTTACAAAATATTTCATAAATTCTCTTTTCTAAATTTTAAATTCAATTAATAATTTCAAATACTGACGAAAAAGTGGCATTTTTATTTCATTTGTGATTTCAATAAATTATTTGTATTAATTTTCGACAATTTTGATATTGTAATGACAATGAAATTCCCAACATAACTACCTTTTCTTCTCCTTCTAAGTATCTGAATCTAAAGTTTTAAATTTGTATAAATATAATCAAGATTAAAAAATTCGGTTGTCAAAGAAGTTTCTCTTCTGATATGTGTACCTTGTACGCACACACTTTTTTGTGGAGGCTCTTGGAGGTATTACCCCCAAAGGAAATCTAAGAAATATTAAGTAATTGCCGTAAAGATGGTCATTATTTTTAAATTATATGTAACCTTATAAAAAATATTATCAGATAGTGGATTGATTTCACATCTGTCATAACGCTACTTAATTCTTGTAGATGTGTTAGATAAAAATAAATATTATGAAACACATCAAAAAAACATACTTTAACAGAGAAACAATACTAACACGAATTTATTAATGTTTTTATTCTTGTATTAATTTTTTTTCATATTAGCTTTTTTATTTTGATGGAATACTTTTAACAATTTCTGGCTGTTTACTAAGAAAATTTGTTTAATATTACAGGAAATAGACGGAAAGGCTTTGCTCCTGTTGAATTCAGACATGATGATGAAATATATGGGATTGAAACTCGGGCCAGCACTGAAAATATGCAATTTGGTGTCAAAGATCAAAAATCGTCGACATTACAGCACCTAGTTTAAGTAGTCCACATTAACGTTATGAAACTATAAGTTTCTTATATTAGCGCGTTTAGAGTTCGCTTCAAGTATTTCTATAGCATTTTTTCATAATAATTTATCTTCGTCTTTGGATAACCATAATAGCAAAATTTGAATCTCACATGTTTTGTGAAATATGTCACAAATAACAGTACAAAAATGTATTTTATAACTTCATCAGCGCCAAAAGGCTAGACAAATATAAACTGATCAATCGCTCTGAGAGTCTTTAAACGTAAAAAAAATCCTTTACATTTCCTTCTAAGTTTAGTTGGTAGTAGTCATGTAAATAAGTATTTTCATTGAGTGAACATGCATTTAATGTAGTTATAACTCATTGGGTATATACATAACTTTATGTATTGTCATAGTTTGTTATATATTACGCTTCTTTATGTGTTATTTGTATTGTATATACTATGAAAGAATTGGCTAGTCGTATACATAATTAAAAAATTAAAACGGTACAATTGTCAACACAGAGTTCAACTCCTCTACAAAGATTCATATGTTGCGAGTACTCGCTTCACTAGCAGAGGTTCTAGATTCGATGGCCGGCAAGGCTTATATATAAAAAATTACACCTTTTATTTTTTTTTGTTCCTGAGAAATGCATTTACGCACCATTATCGACTGACAACCGGTCAGAAATCTGAGACTCGGCGATGGAGGAGACCTCGCAATACTCTCTAAAACCCAGCGAAACCCACTTCATGCATATGGCACCAAGGTTTCAACTTTAGCATTTGCTCTTGGTGTCCCGGATGAATCCGACTAAGAACTCACACCCTCTTCAACCACTAGGAATTCGACTTTAGCATTTGTCTTGATAAATCCGACTGAGGATTTACACTCTTCATCCATGAGTGACGCACCAGGGGATCGATATTCGCATTTATCCCTGGTATCCCGGATGCATCCGACTGAGGTTTCTCACCCTCTTCATCCATGAGTGAGGGACCGGGGTTTCTACTGTATCTGGTGTCACGGATGATTCCGACTGAGGATTCTCGGAGGTGGCTGGACGAGCGCAAATATGCGCTTCCTTGCACCCCGCTTTGTTTGGTGGTGATACAGAAAATTACGTCTCTATAAAGACGAAAAAATATATGATATGCTTATTTTCCATATACAATTTCATATAGTGTAGTCATTATTTTGTATGAACATGAGATAAAGGCAAGCTTATTAATACATTATAAACAACATTTCTATATCTTATTTGGCATTAGTTTCAAAAGTTTTGCGATGTCGAAATAATGAATATGAATTCCACATTGGAATGGTATATTTATTTATTTATGTATTTTATTTTTATATGTGGTTGATTGTTCTTTCCAATCCATCATTGAATATGTGTTTCTTGTGAGAAAACCTGCAGTTTTGGAGATTAATCTAACTCGCAGTGGAGGGTGTGTCACCACACACTGCTCTATTAGCTTCCTCATATAGGTGTAGAGGCCTTAGCCCAGCAGTGGGATCTTAATAGGTTGCTGCTAACCTAACCTTTTCCTTATTAAATTATTTTCGAAGATTATGTATTGTTGCATATATTTCATGATTAATAATGAATTTTATGTTGACATTTGTATCGTTCAATATTAAAAAAATATATATACTGTGTACAGAAATTCTATCGGTAGATTAGGTTTTAGTGCCTTTCAATCAATTAGGTGTACTTAAATATCAGTCCCGCTAGAGTCAGTACTCAAACCTCATGATTACAACTCCAATGATATATTATATACAACAGAAGTATTGTTAAATATTTAAATAATATAATGAGATGTAGTATTTCAGTTGTATTTGTTTTATTGTGTGATTATCTAAGTTAAGCAGGACTTGATGAATTGACTTGCCCTGTAATTTATTTTTAAGTTCGGTTTTGGTGACGCGCGAGAAAGATTGAATGATTTTTTCTCTTTTTAAAGGCAGAGGTTTAATATACATCCTAATATTCAGTTATAAAAATGAACGATTATTAATGTAAAGCAGTTTTTTTTGTTTTCGAAATACTCCATGGTTCATTGCCTCACGAGTGTAACATAAATCCAAATAAAAAATTAATCATTTTCATTTCAATAAATTCAAAAACTCTTAATTCAAATAGGCCTTTATAACACCATTGAATCGTCAAATATTTTCTAAGTTGACATATTTATTTTTATGTTGGACTAACGTTGATATTAGAGAAATACTTAGAATCTAAAGTTACGAGGTTTCTGAAAAGAATCTATAACAAACACAATCGGGTGTCCCCGTTTTTAGTTTATCACATATTACAATGTGATTTTAATTTATTGTATTTAGAAGTAACCCTTTTAATCTCAATTTTTTTTCAATGAGCCTTTATTTTAATAAATAAAAAAAATTATAACTCAAATCTTAAACTTATTTCATTTTATAGCTCACTTACATACATAAAAAAAGAAATTCACAAAAATTAAAACTATATTTGGAAAAAGTAGCGAGCAAAAGCGGTCTTATTGCTATAAGCAACATCTTCTATACAACCTTTGGTGATAAGAATTGATTTATATTAATAAAAAGTCAGTTTAACAATGATATCTATGAAGCAGCATCAATTTGATAATGTAATTAAAGCCATAATAGATTGATAACTTTTTTGATAAATCCATTTCTGATCCCTATTAATAAAGTCGGATCTACAAGAACATAACTTTTAGAAGACCTGTTTTGAACTAGTTTCAATTATAAATATTTTAAAATCTGATGTTTTAAATTTGAACCATATGTTCAACGAGGTAGAGTTACAAGCTTCAAACTAACTTCAATCTGGTCTTGTCAACAGTTCTGTATTTGTAGATCAGACTTTCTTAATTGGGATCAATGATTTTATATAGTATTTTAATAAGGCACCATAATGCCTAGAACTTAACGCCAAAATCATCATAACAACTTAAGCCTTTGCCTTTATCTTTTACAATAGTCTTAGGCTTAATTTTTTTTTAATTCCATGCATGTCATAAGCGCGCTGTCAAACCATAACTTTAGTGATGTTCCTTTTGTCATTTATATCTTATATAATTTTGCCATTTGAAAGGTTAATATAATGTTTTAACGTTTACAATGTGATATTTCACTGTTATTTGTTATAGCGATAAATGATAAAAAAATATAATAAAATTATGTTGCATTCTATAGTAAGTAAGTGATTTTAAGTTTATACATGACAACTACTAAGTCGTAGAGAACTTTTAAACGTTGGCGTGTTGCCCATATTATATTGTTGCTGTAAATATATATTTAATAATTTGATCGGTATATAAAGTTAATAATTATAATAAAGGTTTATTTGCTTTTAATTGGGTCGAATCGGTACTGATAGGCGACTTATCTTGACGTTTAAGGGCATATTATGTGTTATTATTAGCGATTTCAAGAGTCTTTAAATGATAAGTTTACTTTTCGTTTAATGTCGATTATTTTTAACTTAACCGGCCCGAAGCGAGGAATTTGAATTAACCCATGTTTGAGTTTTATTTTAATAACTTGAAATTAGAACTTATACTTGTATTTTTTTTGATTCTAAAAGTATTATAAAGAAATATTTACCCATTTAAAACGACAGACACATAAATTCATATGATTTAACGTGGAAGAAAATGGGATAGGAAGTTATCTTCGTACATACTATGAAACCGTAAACAATAACATACTTATGCCAGATTCCACCAATCTCCCATAAGCTTTATATGTCCGCTGAGTACATTTAACTACTATTTCTATAAATATGGGGCTCCTAACTATATGATGATTTTAGGAAATGTAGGTGAAATCGGGCATTAGCCCATTCAATACAATTCGACGTTATGTATAAATGCTTATCATTATTTTGAAACCAATTTATTTTAAAGGTTTCAATTGTACCACGTGGAAATTGCACACAAGGTGTTTTTTATGGTCTAAAGCGCAAATAGTTTAAAATAATGTTCTTGATAATAAAAACTTCTATTAATTGATACGCAACATCTACATTTCTATTATTGGCACGTTTTGGTTTAGTCCGCTAGTGACATGTAATTTCTCTCACTCAAACAAACGCCCCAAGGAAAGAGCGAGACAAAAGTACGGCACTGTTTTCGTTGTCGCCGATTTGTACGGCCGCGTAAGTCGCTCAGTCGCCTCATGGAATCGCAACGGTGTGTACGTGATTTTCCGATGACTGTTTCAAATTTTCATACAAATGAACTGGGGTCTTTTGGTATCCCCGTTAGGATCATGAGTAATTTTTGATATTTAGGGCCGGTAAAGCAAAGCTACCTAAAACAATTTATGTATAATAAACATATTACTTTATATGAATTAAGTTGCGTTTTCAGGTTGGAATGTAATTTATGTTTAATTACTTCATATCAATAATAATTTATATGTTTAACATGAAATCTATGTTATCAATTAATGTATTACATTATGTATTTGATATGTCTGGAGTACACTATTATAGTATTGTATAGGTCTGTATATAGTACATAGATAACAATACGGGATTGTGGAGGTGTTTTCACGTTACAAAGCTATTATTTTATTACGGTAGAATTTTTAATAATTTTATGTAAATAGCTGATAAATTGATACAGATGTGTATAAATTAAATAAAGTTCCAATATAATATATAGGTTTTTTTATTTATACCTGCCCTATATTTTGTAATTTTAATATTGAAGATTGTACACATACCTGTGTTAAACGAATATTGACACAATAATAAAAGTGCGTGCGTAAAAAGTACGCATATCAGAAATGAAACTTCTTTGGCATACTAATAAATTTGATGTCTTGTTTATATTTATACAAATCCAAAACTTTACATTTCAGAGACTTAAAGGGAGGGAAATGGGAAGGTATATTAGGAATTTAATTGTCATTAAAATATTAAGTGTCGAAAATAAATACAAATTGCCATGTGTTTTTGTCAATATAAGAAATTATTAATGAAATTTTGTTTATGAATTTAGCATTTCGAAAAGAGAAATTATGAAATATTTATATTTTATGAAAAATAATATCTTAAATTATTAAATGACGAGTGGCAAATCAAAATGCACATGTTATTTGTAAATATTAAAACTACCTAACCTTCAAACCTAAGTTAACACAGAAAACTCCACATTATGGGGATGCTAATCACGCGTTTCATTCGTAAAAATTTTACTTTCATGTTCCTAAAGAAGTTTTACTCCAAAAGTCAACAATGCCTGCCCTGGTAAGAACCCGCGACTTCTTGGAACAAGAGCCCACGATATTCTAGTGATATGTCAGTTGACTTGTTATAATAAACATCATTTCAACTGACGTATAAAGTTATCATTTAATTTGACCCTACTTCATACGCAAATATAATTAATGAGTAAACAAACGTAATGTTTATATGAATCACCTCAACATGACGAAATTGAAAAAAAAAATGCTGTATGAGTGGGGTATGTTTTATATGTATACTTAAGTAAGAAAAATCTTGATGATCCTCACTGATGACCTTTCATTGAATAAATATAGCCAAATATGCTAATTTGTTTAAGACAAAGTTGAATTGGTTTTAGGAAAAGACTTGTTAATGATGGAAAATATTTACCTTAATGAGAGTTTAAGAATAAATGTTATTACGATATAAAAATTAACTTGAATTAGATTCTCGGATATAATAAATTGAATTAAATTAATATTGTTTCATGAAATTTATCGTACACGCGAAAATCTTAAACTATGACATGTGATGTAATTTTTATTCACCTTTCTTCGATTAATATAGAATCACATTTTTTTACAACACTTAACAAATTTTTGAGAACATGAAATAGTAACCATTATTTTTGACGTGAATATTATTTATTACGCTAAGTAAGGACTGTAACACGTCGCGCGCTGTGAAGGGGGAAGTCCTGCCATTTAGAGTAAACCCCGGTGACTTCTTATGATTATGATTAATGACTTCAATAAATAATATTTTATATCGAAACTATTAGCCGTTACGTGACGTGTCCATAACTCAGCCACAGCCTAATATTTCAAAAGATTTTCTAAGAAGAAAACAGAAGATTGTAATCAGATCGGGTAATGTGGGATTTTTCACTAACCCCCCCTCCCCTCTCCCCAGTTGTCTTCCTCGACGTATTACGGGGCGCCCCGGGATCCCTGGAGGATCCTCTCACTTGTTCCCTTCCGGAGTGTTCACACTGCGGCTTTTGCTCTCGCCCTACCGATACAGATATTCTGCGAAGCAACCGTGCGTCCTGAGTATCTGCGCCAGTCGGAAGGTGACATTTCCCCAGTGGTAAAACAGTTAAACAGTACACGAATCGTTGGCGTGCGCTTCTCTCCTCTCCGAGGCGTGATAACCAGGTCTCAACTGCCTGTTGATACGGTATAACTTTTAGCGCTGTGAGCCCAGTCTATACTCTAAAAATCCTCTCTCCTATGAGCGAGGAGACCTGTGCCCAACTGTGGGACGTTAATGGGCTGCTACTTACCTTACCTAATTTTCTTGTTGTACGTAGTACATAAATTGGAAATTTTTGTCACGATTCAATTCAATTTCAAATCACGATTTGTAAAAAACAATAAATGGTAAAACAAACACTGGAGATAAGCATTTCACTATGAGAATGTAAACCAAATTACGGGATTTACCAGTCGACACATTTGCAACACTACTGATGGTACTGAAGTGACGTTTGTGTGAATAACCCGAATACTTTATCCATTAATGAGTCGGTTTTACGTGAAATAAATAATAATTAATTATTTTATGAATGATATTTATAAATTAAAAGTACAATTATTAAATTACTGGTGAAATTTTATAAGTTGTTAAATAATATTTTATTAAATTTGCAGATTGATTTATAAGGAAGACAAGAATGAAAATTCTATTAAAGACAGTGAAGAGAGCCCATCCTTAATATTTATATAAAAATCGAAGTTTGGTCTATGTAAAGATGTTGATCAGATTTTTGTGACCTTTATAAATTGAGAATTTTTACTGCTTATCCATATCGGTGTCAAAACTAAGCACTGTTATGGGTTTCAGGTTTATTTTAATTTGGAAGTTGCTTTGCTAGCAGAGGCCTTGGGTTCGGTCCCCGGTAGGGAATTTTCTATTACGTCTGAGTGAGTGGAATGGTGGGAGGCTTCGGCCGTGGCTAATTACTACCCTACAAAGTACAAGCAAAGACGTACCGCCAAGCAAAGATATTTGTATTCCGGTACGGTGGTCGGTAAAAACTATAAGAGTTGAATTACCTTTTATCAGATTAGCGCGCTTCCACCTTAGACTGTATTATTCTTTCACTTACCTTCAGGTGTGATCTGTTACCAATAAAAAAAGACCTGTATTTTTTTGTCAGTCTTATGAATGTTAATAATTTTTACACTAATAAAACACTACTACGCGTACTAATCTTCCGCATTTATTTTACCAAATGAAATGAGTTTTATATATAAGGAAATGATTTAGGTATACATTCAAGATAAATGTTAAAAACACGTGTGCTAGTTGTCAAAAACAATTTACACACACATATCTTTTGATTGACTGGCGGAAAACCAAACAAAAAAGAAATATCTAAATAAAACACCTACTACGATAAGTAATCTTCAACATATGGTGTAACAATTTTAAACACTTGTTGATTCTAGAAAATTGTTATTATGTACGATGTCGTTAGTTAATAAACTAGTTTTGTAAAAGTACGCAAATCTTGCACACCAAGATATTAATTATTGAATGACTTAACAACACAAAGACACAAATTATAAGGTAAAATCGAACACGTGAAAGGATATTGGACAATTCACGATAGTGTGTTTAAATTTGCGTCTTATTAATGTGTCCATAAAGAATTCATTTGTAAATACTAGAACTAAACTGTTAAGTTAGATATTACATTACTCGCTTTAGATGGAACGTATTCTTTAAAGACTTGTATATTGTTTCCGCATTCTTTAGAAATGAAAGGGATTTTAATAAGTTGACGGGTGTATATAAACAGAAATACGGACTAAGTAATCATTTAATAAAGTTTATCTCATGAATCTCAAAACGCACTACTATAATATCTTCATACTTATTAAAGCTATGGGAGTTATTATGAGTTCTGTACAAAATGATGTGGTTTTATTCGAATGCTTTGTGATTTCGCAGTTTATTATTATAACTTTATTTATTATATGAAGGGTTTTTTATTGTACTCGGAAATGTAAAATCATTTAAATTGTTGACGTTATTAAACGAAAACTCACATATTTTTTTGTATAAACACAGGCAGATGGAATGAATATCGCAGTTACTTTTGGATTTCATGTTTTGATGAGGTAAATTGTTTCTAAAATGCTCAAATTCAAAAATTCTTTATTCAAGTAGACTATGAGTATTACATCACTTTTGAATCGTCAAATATAGTTTTCACAATATAATTAATTCCAATGTGTGACTGATATACTCGTAAAGAACGTCTTACAGACTAAAGTTACGAAGTTGAAGAGCCCACAACAAACTCAGTCAGGTGTCACTTTTTTCTCATCATCATTACAATGTGTTTATATTTAATTTATTCAATTACGAATACAGCAATTCATTCACTCTCACGCTTTTTTATCCTCTAGATTAGTGATTACCAAAGTGGTCCAGGTGGACACCCCGGAATCCACCAGAGACTCGATGGGAGTGTACGTTGCCATGACAAAGAAATGGGGGTGCAAAATTAATAAGAGGGGGTATATACAAATTGGTCTATTCTCGATAGTGGGAGGAACTTAAAATGTAGGCTTGACTTAAGCAATCAATGTAGGCAGACAATATTTTATGAATCCCAGCGACTTACTAGTCTAGGTTTTAATTAAGGAACTAACCAATTCTCACTTTTTTTTTCGAAATCTGACTAGATCTAATCTTCACATTTTTTATCGAGTTTTGGGAATATGGTTGTATTGAACTTGCAGGGGGTCTACCGAAAACAATAAAATTTTGAAAAGGGTTCTATGGGAAAAAAAAGTGTTGGAAACTCTCCTTCAAATTACTCGATTGGGTTTCCTTTAATAAAAGGGTTGAACTTATTAAGTGACATCTTCATAACTAATTAATGTGTAAAGATATGTGTGTTTACCATAGTTATTTTCTTATCTACAATTTGTAAAATTGTCGTCCCATCACGTACTGCAACAATATCACGAGAATGGTTGCGGCTCGAAGGCGCGCGCGCACTATCATACCGCGACAGACCAGTCTGTTGCCGTAAGCCACTGGGAGCACATTATCTTGGCATCCCAAATGAGAAATACATCCGCATCCCGTGTGTGATAACTATCCAGTGCTTTAAGTGAGAACAGACTCAACATGGAGTTGCAAAACTCTAAGGAAGACAACGGTAAGAGAACTATTTTTTGGCGGTGAAAGTTTTTGCCATGCATTGGCCTCGATACTGCGAATATAGTGTCTTTGAACCTTGTAATACGGGTACAGATGAAGGCAATAAACAAAAACACTTTAAAAATGTCATGTCAATTAACATATGGTTGGGCATTGTTAACTGACATGTTAAATTCATAAGCATGCTAATGTAACGGAAAATGTATATACATTTTAATTCATTATTTTATATAAGAAATATTTAATGTAGCATTCGCAATTCAAGCGCCTCAGAAAGTTGCAGAACAAACTTGACCTTAAATACTGGTTTCTTGAATCTCTTATATATAAATTGTATTTTCCACTGATTAGTTCAGTAAATTATAAAATAATTTAATGTTGTTTGTTAACTGAAACAAGAAAAACATATTTGTTTTTAAATAATTGCGATATATTTTTGTAAACAAACATCTAAAATGCAAATGTTTCTTCTGCTTTACAACTAACTGTCCTTATTTTATTGAATAATTCAGTCGCAAATATATTACACATTAAGATTTTAAATTCTAGAAATATGACTTGGAAATCCTATGATTCAAGTGTCCGCATTAGTCTTACCTAATGTGTAACAAGAGAGCTAATTACCTACTCGTATTGTAAGAAGAACAATATATTATTATAATGTTAAGATTAACTCTCATTTTCAAGTTCAAAGTACCGCGGATTTATTATAACAATACAAAAGATAACCAATTTAAAATGTATGTTTTTTTTAAGTTATAAGAATCACCATGCCAAACAACATTGTTTGAACGTAAAGTTTGGTGATAGTAATAAAATTGAATGATTTGTCAACAAGTTCCAATGCTCTGTATCTAATGTTGCAGTAATTAATTATCAATTTATTACAATCGCTCTCACAATAACTTTTATTCCTGTTTTTAAGTGTGACAAATGACAATCACCAAGTTCATACAATATAGAAATATGTAATATCTCATTTTATTTCCTACACAATATGGAGAATGTTTGGAAAATAGTTTTCTTACCTCATGGCCCAAGTTTATTACGTAATTAACTAGTTAAAGCTAAATAAAATAATAAGTTGAAAGAATGTTTTCTCATATATAGCTACGATTACGAGAGATATAAGTACGCCGTTTATATACTATATCGTAAAGCTGACTTGCTGCACTTTGAAACCACGGCAAAAATATTTGTACGTATAAACGGAAACCTTTGAAAAATTAAATGATCAGTTTTATTTCTTCCACACTGGTTTCGCACCAGATACCACTGCAAGTGAATATTTCTACCGTTGTGCCAACGAGGCGGAGATAATTACTTAAAAATAAATAAAGTGTAGATAATTTATATGTTACTCTCTATTTCTTTTTTTTACTGCTGACAGGTTAGAGCTAGACTGTGATCAAACCTGATTGTAAATAATGCAGTAGATGGAATTCGCTAAACTAGTAAAAGGAAATTTACCTTCTATTGTTTCTACACCGCATCGCACTGGAACATAAATTTCTTTGCATTGCGGTACTTCTATGATGGTGTCTTCGTCGCTTCAACCGATGGTCTTCCACTGCTGGACATAGGTCTTGCGCCGCCTGGCTTCAGCGGCCACCGACGACCTTCTTTATGTCATCGGTCCACCTTGTGGAGGGTCTACCTATGCTGCGCCGCCCAGTGCGGGGTCGCCACTCCAGCACCTTCGGGCCTCAACGTCCATCGGTCCGTCGGACTATGTGCCCCGCCCATTGCCACTTCAGGTTCGCGATTTGTAGGGCTATGTCGGTGACTTTGGTTCTGCTACGGATCTCTTCATTTCTGATATGATCACAAAGAGAAGCTCCTCACGTCGAGAAACTCAGCGGGCGATGGAGAGGGCTATGCTTGGGCATCGCACGCTGAGTGACTCTAAGCTTTCGTATGAGGCCCATAGTCAGCGACCACGTTTCGGAGCCGTAGGTCATCATTAGCCACACGCACTGTTCGAAGAGCTTTGTCTTCAGGCACTGAGGGATACTGAACGAAAAAATCTGCTGTAATTTCCCGAACGCTGTCCAACCGAGTTGGATTATCTCGGTGGTTAACCTCTTTGTCAAAATTGGATCTATCTAGCCTGACTATGTGTCCCATGATGGTGTCTTATGATCACTTAACTATAAAAAATATTTTAAGTAAGTTATATTATAACAGGTTTCTATCTCACGATGGGACACATTGAGACAACGGATGCACTTCGACCCTTGCGAATTTTTTGTACACAAAGAGCATACTATTATTAGAACTTAGAGACCCCAAAATACCCCAAACAACCCCTTTAAATAAGATGTTCAAACATCTACTTAATAAAATTTTGTAGGCCGTAGTGGTTTCGAAAGCTGTCTGATAATATGCTTGTTACTAGACGATATATAGCATTTTTATTTTGTCACTAATGTGATGTTCTATAGCCATCGAAACGTGCATGTTTCTACCATCTCCTTTGGCCTGATGTTTTAAAGTGTTAAAGATGAATTAATTAATAATAACACCTCCAATTTATGTAAGCACAATTAACATTGATCTTAATTTGAAGACGTGATGAGGATTTTACCTGAATTATATGTATTTTCTTTACAGGGTCTAAAATGAATGACACAGCTCCAAAACAAGACCTAATTCAGAAGGTGACAGGATCGTTTGGCAAATATCAATTATTTCTATGTTTACTTATATTTTTAACGAAATTCCCAGTGGCGTTCCATCAGATGGCCATCATATTTCTGTCACCCAAAGTAGAGTACACTTGTAATAATTCACTCAACAATGATACATGTCCATGTACAGAGCCTGAATATGACACATCCATTTTTACCAACACGATTACCATGGAATGGGATTTAATATGTGACAAGAAATGGCTGACTAGCTTTACACAGACTTTATTCCAGTTGGGTACTTTACTGGGAAGCGTATTCTTTGGAATGGCTTCTGATAGGTAAGGTAATGTAATAATTTTTTTAAGATAATTATTATTGAAAAAATATAATTTGACTATATATTAAAAACTAATATATAAGGGATTAATACAGATTTGCATTTTTTCAATATAATTAAATATCTACTCACTTAAAGAAATTGTAGCTCTATAAATTAATTTTGTTTTAGATTTGGAAGAAAAAAACCTTTGTTATTAGCAGTGGTGATACAAGTTTCCATGGGAATAACAGCAGCTTATATACCCGAGTTTTGGACTTTTACATTTATTCGATTTTTGGTGGGAATGTCCGTCGGTGGAACAATGGTTACAGGATTCGTAATTGTCATGGAGTTCGTGGGCACAAAATATCGCGATGTTATTTCCGCTTTATACCAAGTACCTTTTAATTTGGGACACATGTTGCTACCAGTGTTTGGGTACTACTTCAGGGATTATACGAGATTTCAATTTGCTATTTCAATACCAACAATCATCCTCTTGTCCTACTTCTTTTTAGTGCCCGAAACAGCGCGTTGGTTAATAGCAGTAAAAAGAACAGATGAAGCTATAGATGTTTTGGAACGAGTCGCTAAAGTGTAAGTGAGATATTCAAAATATAACTAAAGTTAATAAAAAAGACCTTGGAGTATAAAATTTGTATTAATTTCTTAGATCCATTGTTTTTGTATAAAATATTTATTAAACCCAACACCACTTAGAAGCTTTCTAAGAAAGAAGATTTGGACATAGTTTAGTAACACGCTATGTACCTTTATTGCAACTTTATATGAAATTCGTAAAAAAAACTGTTATTAATTTGTACACAAAACGAAATATAAAAGCAAACGGTCTTTTTTTCAGAAACAAGCGTCCTTTCGAAGATATAAGAAGGGACGTGGAACTTTATCAAGAATCAATGGAGAAGAGCCAACTTAAAAAAGGCAATATATTAGACCTGTTTAGGACTCCGAATTTACGAAAGAACATTGCTGTGATGTCATTTAACTGGCTAACATGCAGCTATTGTTTTTATGGAGTATCACAATATGTAGGGCAATTAAGTGGAAATGTTTTCATAAATGTAGCTGCTAGTGCTAGTGTAACATTACTCGGTACTCTTTGTTCTATTCCCTTGATGAAGTTAATCGGTAGAAAGACTATTTTAATAGCATTTCATTTCATATGTGCCTTCGTTTTATTTTTATTAGCAGTTATACCTGAAGGAGTAGGATCAGTTATATGTGCAAGCATTGGAGTTGTAGCTAGTTTTATTAATTTTGTTGTAGTATATTTGTATTGTACTGAGCTATTCCCCACAGTAGTGCGTAATGCTGCTTTAGGATTTTCATCAATGATGGCGCGAGTAGGTTCCATGATTGCACCTTTCGTTATTGAAATGGGGGATGTAGCATCATGGTTGCCTCCTATAGGATTTGCTATATTTCCTTTTGTAGCCGCATTTGTGACATTTTTCCTACCTGAAACCAAAGGATGCGAACTGATGACCACAATTGAGGAAGGAGAACAATTTGGCAAAAAGAATAAATCTCTAAATAAAAATTGACACGGTGATGAAAATTAATATAAATTAATATGTTTTTTAATTTACTGTTAAAAGAATTCCATACCCATTATTATTTAAAGGTGTATATATATATGAAGACCTAACACTGTTGAAACACGAAATGATTCAATTTAAAAGGACGGCTAAATGATTGCTATGTTATGTCCTTAATTAATACATGTATACTTTTATGTAAATAGTACTTACTCAACGCTAATAAGTTTCTTCCGGTTTGTAAAAATTGTTAGAGTTGGTCATAAGCATCACTAAACGATTGTACCTATTATACAAATAATAACATTATAAAGCACCCGCTGTTACGGCCGTTTGTTCTTAGTGAATAAGTCTCCTAATGGGTAATAGTTTCTATATAAGTTACAGCCTTTACTTAGTGTAATAAATTCTTTGATCCTTTAGCTATATAGTGATGTAACTGAATTTTGGATGAAGGTGATATATATGTAGCTATAACATCAACCCGTATCCCCTAGTTTTGTTACCATTCGTTTTATTAAATTGTCTCCCTATCGATGCGACTTTAAAGATGTATTCACGTTAAAAATGCTGGCATAAGAAAGTTACTGTGAAATTTTAAAGATAAATATAAGAGGTGTCTACTGATGATAAACTAGTGACAAAGTGATAAGACACCGGACAAGATGAAATGACTTCCTTAGTAAAAATATCATGAACAATTTAATCTTTAATATACGTACATTGTATTTAACAATAAGAACAGATAAGACTAAAAATTAACGTACATTAAGAGTTGTTTAAATATTATTATTCAGATAAAAAAAAATCTATTAAATGTAGGTTTAAGAGCTACGGGAAAATCTCATAGAAGTTATAATACTTACGATATACTACTTACTTAATTAGTAAAGGGAAATATCCATAAGCCAATTAAAGTATTAGGCTTTTAAATTATTTATTGGATCAATACAAAGCTATATACCTTCCTTATTCACTGCTGCCTAGGTCAAGCAGTACGCCAAGTAAAATTTTGCCCTGATGTTAAGAAGTATCTATGACCAATCCAGTATATTTTAAGGGCCCTCTGTCGTAAAAGTGTGATTAAAGTAAGATATTTTACAAAGTTATTTTCTTATTTCTTTACTGCAGCAAGGACGTGTCACTCAAAATAAAGTTACTAGATTTAGAAAAGAATTACTAAGGGTATTAATATGTAACCTTTGTGTTATTCTCTTAGACTATATAATCATGGACATGTTCAAGCGTTTATCTGTACATAATTAAAAAAACGAAGTTTTAATTGATGAAATGTTTAATTTGGACTATATAATACTAGACAAGCAATCATTTCAAGTTGTTACATTATCCACAATGTTATCAATTATTTCGTCAATATATATCATTTTATCTCATCTCGTTTATCAAATATTCGTTTCACAGCAATTATCTTAATCTACGCTGGAACATTATATAAGCTATAACAATATTATATAATAAAAATCATAGATGTTGTTATTATTATGTAAATTTGATCCAGCATAAACAAACAAGAAACGAAAGACATGCTGCATTTTTGCGAATAGTAAAATCAGACAATGCCTTTCTTTCTCATTCCCAGATACTATGTTAAGTTACAAAATTAATGTGATATTCGATATTTTACTGACATTGTATGCATTTGCGTCAAACAAAAACAGTATTTAAGCTCTGGTTACAAGTCTTTTTTAAGATGCTGCAATAATACGCTTTTATTTTCACGCCAATAAAATCAAACTTTGCAAATGTATATAGTTTTACATAAAGCAATATTTAGAGTGTTTTATCTGTAAGTGTTTTGAATGAATACAATAATATACTAAGCCAACGCGATTACTTTTAAATGACGTGTGAACTCTTAAGCGTAATCTAAAACTATTTCATCTTATATTTATCTCAATTGTATTTATCTAATATGGTACGCGTACACATCAATGATCTTATTGGAAACTTTGGAAAATACCACTTTGGGCTTTGTGCTTTAATATTTGTTGGTAAATACGGGGTAGGTTTGCACCAAATGGCTATTATTTTCTTGGCCCCTCCTGCAGTTTATGCTTGCCCCATAAACAATTCAACATGTTGTGAAGATCCCATTTATAATACATCAGTCTTTACTAGAACTATCGTTACTGAATGGAAACTAATATGCGAGAACTCCTGGCTAAAAGATTTCACCCAAACTTTGTTTCAATTTGGTGTTCTCCTTGGAAGCTTGTTGTTTGGTATTGCATCAGACAGGTAACCTATGAAAACTGAAATTGTTGTCTATAAAACTAATATAATAAAAATTCTTTATGTCAAATACTTAAACTAAATAGTTAAAACAATTTTATTCCTTAAACATTTACGTTTTTATATCTACCTTTTCAAGGTATAGGTTTACTATCCTCTGTTTTAATCTTCTCTTTATATCTTCCTAAATTATTTCTCTTTATAAGTTTTAATTATCTGATATAGTATTTCGTTTCGTGGCCTATTATATTGGCCTATTATTTAGTTTAATGTTTTTAATTAAACATTTTTAATAGATTAGCCTGGGAATTTTACTCTCCCTTACCAAGAAATAGTAAGGTACTTATTGTTCAAAGTCATTTTTAAATTAATTTCAATGCATTAAAGTTATACTGTTTTAAATAAGCAATATTTTATATAGTGATAATACCATGCATTTTTGTTTGTTTTTGATAATCAATATATTAGTTTCATCTAAATAAATAATAGATTTGGAATGGCAAATTCTATGGCCAGCTTAATAACAACATTAGCTGATATACTTCTAGGTAACGGCAGATAGCAACGTTGCACTAAGTGATGCGACGAATTTGAATTTTTGATATTTCTTGATAAGGCATAGAACTTTCAAAGAATGCTTATATTTTACAGAAAACTGATTAAATATGCTTAAAGCGACTACACAACGTTTCAGATACGGCAGGAAAAGGGCATTGCTAGTGTCAGCAATACTGGAAATGTTTACAGGAGTTATGTCAGCGTTTATGCCTGATTATTGGAGTTTTACAATAATTCGAATGCTCTTAGGTCTTGCCGTTGGAGGAATTATGGTTGCCGGCTTTGTTTTAATTATGGAATACGTCGGTAAAATGTATAGAGACGTTATATCAACTTTGTTTCACGTACCGTTCACAATTGGTCACATGTCATTGGCATTTTTTGGATATTTCATGAGAGATTACGTGCATTTTCAAATAAGCATATCTGTTGCAAATTTATTTATGTTGTTTTACATTTGTTTTTTGCCTGAATCACCTCGGTGGTTATTAGCCAAAAATAAAACTTTCAAGGCGATAACTATCATGGAAAAAGTCGCCGAAATGTTAGTAACGTTGTTTTGTTTGTAGTGACGTATAAATACTAGTAGTGATAATAGTTTTAGTTCAATATGAAGGCATCCTTTTTGTAACATATTGTTGGTAAGAGGATGCTGTTAGCCTTGGCAATTAAAAAAGGTGCTTTATGGCCTCGCTGGAGCAAGTCGTTTGATCATGCATTAGAAAAAAAGAAGACCCTAGAAACAACTGCAGGTTGAAGTACCAATACATTATTAACATAATATAATATACTAGTGGGCTTTGGCAGCCGTTATCATGTTAAATAATGTATACAAATTAGTCCAAACTTCATGTAGACTTCATTTAAATTGCGCTATTGAAAAAAAATTAACACCTCTAAAACTATATCACCTGCCGGATTCAAAACTAGCCCATTTCTCCTGAGACAAAGCAGTACACAATTATAATATTTTGATAATATCGATCAAAGGGTTTCACAGTGATATTGATTTTTTGATACTAAAATATCTTTTTATGACTTAATAATCATCAGGTTCCAATTGCAGTATATACGTGATACTTTTCTTAAACCTTAGAACTTATTATGTTCTCTGATTTGTCAATTATCCTTTGTTATAAAACAATTATTGTGACATGTGAGCTTTGGTGGTATGTTTTAATATCCCTTTACTATATATTCTTACTAACGTATTCAATTAAAATTACAGAAATAATCTTCCAAAAGATGAAATCCGGCTGCAGGTCGAAACATATCAGTTGCAATCTATGAAAAGGAGACTAAAAAAGGGAAACGCCTTAGACTTATTCCGAACACCTAATTTAAGAAAGAATATTTTGGTGATGTCATTTGTTTGGTTTGTGTCGAGTTACTGCTATTATGGTGTAACCCACTACATCAGCCACTTAACTGGCAATATTTTCGTCAACGTTGTTGCAAGTAGCGGGATTTGTTTATGTGGCTGCTTTGTAGCCATTCCACTTGTTACATTCATAGGACGAAGAACATTGGTAATCACATCCAATTTGGCAAGCAGCATTTGCTTGTTACTAATTGCCTTTATTTCTGAAGGTATTGGATCTATTATTTTAGGTTGCCTCGGTGTCCTTTTTAGCTTTATATCTTTCATCGTATTGTATTTGTATTGCACTGAGATGTTCCCAACTGTTGCACGGAATTCTGCTATTGGAATAACGTCCATGTTAGCAAGATTTGGTTCAATGGCAGCTCCGTTTGTAGCTGGTTTGAGACCGTATGGGAAATGGTGTGCTCCTGTAGCGTTTGGTATATTTCCTATTTTTGCTGCTGTTTTATGTTCATTACTGCCCGAGACGAAAGGGGTGGAATTAGCGATGACAATTGAAGAAGGAGAATCTTTAGGAAATAAAGTATACGTTCAGCAAACACCTTTAAAGACAGTGTCAGACGACAAAGAACAATAATTCTTAAGAAAACATAAAGCTGATGTAAATTATTGTGTTTAAAAACACTATTTTTCAAAGGAAGATTAGGTAAATGCGTTGAAGTGAAAAATGTTATATTTTAATATAGAACGTAGTGATCTTAATTTCTTGTATATTATATTGTGAGTATAATACATAGAAATAAACTTTTATTGTCTAACAACACGAGAAATGAACGTAAAAATTATAATTTCATCAGCCTAAATAAGTGAAAAGCTAATTTATTTGGTACCCTTAATAATACTTATTTGCTATGAGTATAGAACGTATTTCTCATCCGAATTATAACTATTATAACTTCATATATATAAATACATTAATTCTTTCTCATTTATTCTAATATTGTAATTAAAACTAGAGCTCGCTAAAACATTAGACATATATACATATATAGCCGAAAAACCATCGTCTGGTACAATAGGATAAGCTTTTACTGTTAATGCCAATTTGAAGGCAAGGTGAACTTTGCATACAACATAAAATTATAGGTTTCAATTGCATTTTCTAAAATGTATATTTAGGAAAGGCAAATAAGTCCAAAATATAGAAAGTATAAAATTGTCATGCATCCAGAAGCATGCTTTACCCCTGGGGATACGATCATCCAATATTAATTATAGTTTGTCTGCATTCCGTAAGGAATTTGTTATGTAAGTCACTGGAACGGATCTCAAGTTGTAAGGATTCTAATCTAAAGCAAATTTCTATGGCTTCTTTAACCCCTCGTCAGTACAAAGTGGTCATCATGGCGATAGGTGTGCTGGTTTGTGCTGCTTGGTATTATACCATTATATCTGGTAAGAAAATATTCACTACATTTCAAAATAGCTGATATTATTAGCAAAGAGAACTATGTCAGGTTTTAACAGCTAACGAACTTTACAAGTTTAGAGTTTAATTGAACAGAAGAGTTTGCTTATATCTCGTAATCTGGAATCTCATATACAATGAGAGTGTCAAATTACCAACAGATGAAGGTTTCCATACAATTTTTTGAGAATTCAAGAACTCTTGACGAAATCGTGTCGAAGTTAATCGTGAAGAAAGCAGATAATTAAATTTAAAGATGTCTAAGTTAATCTTTTGTTATCCTGCGCTTAATTTAGTATCTTGTCGCATTCATTAATTTTGATTGTAATACAATATTGGCAGGTTGCAGCAGTCATATATTTGAAGCGCCGAACGAAATTAGATACCCTTCGATATGTTCATAATCTTTACTAATAATGTATTTGCGAAAGTAACTCTGTCTGTCTGATAAAAATACTGAACTGATTTCAATTGAATTTTGTAAGCAGATAGTCTAGAGCCTAAGAAAGCATGTAGGCTATATTGCGAAAAAAGTTGTGTTTACGGTTTTTAGGTATCGTCATTTTTAGTGCTAGAAGCTTGAAATTTATTTTTTATGTCGTTTGTTCGATACAAAGAAGTATGACATTCAAAGTTTGTAAAACTTTGACCTTCAAGGGTGTAAAATAACAATCCTTATAATAGCAAAAGAAATAAATTCTGTCTGTCTGTTGCCCTTCCATGCCAAAACCACTGAATGGAATTAAATGAAGTTTGGTATAAACTGTCTGTCTAGAGTCTCAGAAAGAATAATAAGCTCTATGTAGTTAAATGCTACAAAATAGCCATTATAGTATTTATTCGTATGTGAGTCATTTGTAAAATTATCCTAAATGCTTCCTCAGAACACTTTTCCATGCGAACGAAGTCGCGGGAATAGCGAGTATTGTATATCTTAGAAACAGCGTTAGTTACTACTTTACTAGTAATAAAATCTGATTTCAAATGAATTTCATTTCACGAATTTGATTTGGTTTTTTTATCATAAATATAAGACATAATATACGTACCACATTCGCTCTTAAATGTTCTGTGTTTCTTTAAGACAATTTCACATAATATTTCAATTTCAGGTTTTTATATTCTCTATTGTCCAGTCATGTACTTGATGTTTTTCAAACACGTACTGTATAGAAAGCTCGTTGATGTACTCTTCGCATTATGGGAGCTATATCCAGTGGTAATACTTTCAATTTCCATGTATACATCGCATTTGCTTTTAGTCCTTTAATATTGGAAATAAAATCAAAATAAAAATATTATTTATTCAAGTGGACCCAAAAGCACTTTTGAATCGTAGTAAGTAGTCTATCCGTTGTTAATAAATCTACCACCGGTTCGGAAAGTTAAATCCGCTGAGAAGAAACCGACAATAAACTCAACGGTTACACTTTTAAAGATAGTTTTGTATGTTACAATGTGTAATGTGTATTGCTTCTGTGAGCAACTGCAATCAAGTCCAAGCATTTTAATTGCTGAAATAATCTTCAGCATTATAATATGCCTTTTGTAAAAGGCTGTTTTTGACGTATTTATTAAAATTGTGANGTGTTTCTTTAAGACAATTTCACATAATATTTCAATTTCAGGTTTTTATATTCTCTATTGTCCAGTCATGTACTTGATGTTTTTCAAACACGTACTGTATAGAAAGCTCGTTGATGTACTCTTCGCATTATGGGAGCTATATCCAGTGGTAATACTTTCAATTTCCATGTATACATCGTATTTGCTTTTAGTCCTTTAATAGTGGAAATAAAATAAAAATAAAAATATTATTTATTCAAGTGGGCCCAAAAAACACTTTTGAATCGTAAGTAGTCTGTCCTTTGTTAATAAATCTACCACCAGTTCGGAAAGTTAAATCCGCTGAGAAGAAACCGACGATAAACTCAACGGTTACACTTTTAAAGATAGTTTTGTATAGTAAAATGTGTAATATATTGCTTCTGTGAGCAACTGCAATCAAGTCCAAGCATTTTTATTGCTTAAATAATCTTCAACATTATAATCTGCCTTTTGTAAAAGGCTGGTTTTGACATATTTATTAAAATTGTGAGGAGGCAAATCTAAAACTGATTGAAGTATCTTATTAAAAAGGCGTTTGCTCAACCCGACAAATGATTTCTGAACCTTCTTCACTCTAAAATATGGAATTACAAATATGAAATTGTTTCTAGATAGAATATGTTGTATATTTTATTGTTTTGAATATGACTTCATTACCATAAGGAATTTATCCCAAATTCCTAGCGTAATTAGTATTATAATATCAGACTACTGTATTTTTGCCTCATTGGTCTAGTGGTTAGCATGTTCGACTATACACATGAGGGTTCGAGTTCCGGGTCGGGCCAATTCAAAAACCAATATTGAGTTTTCTATTAAAATTTCTCAATATTTGCCCGAAGTTGGGAAGTTGGCGGTGTGATCAACCTCCGTGCCTCGGAGCAAGTTACGATGTCTCTCCGGTCGTGTCGGATTTTCATCACATCGGACTATGAGAGTGAAGGAATAGAGAGTGCACTTGTGTACTATGCCTGCCAATCCGCAGTGGAGCAGCGTGGTGGGTCTATGCTCTAAAAACCCTCTCTCCTAGGAGTGAGGAGGCCTGTGCCCAGCAGTGGGACGGTAATGGGCCGCTACTTACTTACTGTATTTTTCATTACATATTATTTGTTGTACTTTCAGGCTCTATTTCAATGGTGTTGCAAATCGGAACTACATCATTACGGTGATTATGTAGATCCAAACGAAACTACAATCATTGTAATGAACCATCGTACGAGAGTGGACTGGAATTATGTTTGGATTGCATTGTACCACGCAACACAAAAGCCTTACAGAAATGTAGAGTGTATCTGCAAAGGAAAATTTGTTGAGAAACCGCCGGATTTAAAAGAAGATGTCCTCGATGTCATTGCCAGAGGAAAATCAAAGATTAAATTTGTTTTGAAAGACGAAATCAAGATTATACCCGGAATGGGTACGATGAAATATTTACAATACTTTTATTGCTTATTGTGTTTGCGGTTTTTTATTTGTATGCCACTATGGTTGATAGAGATTTTATTAAACTGTAAAACAGTTTCGATGTCTTCTTTGATGTAAAATAGCCTAATAACTTTTTATGTCACTTGACTAAGTGGCTGGGTTGTCCATCTTTCATGATAAACTTGGGTTCGGACCTGTATTTCACTTTCGTTTACTTTTCCTCATCATTGATCTCAAGATTCTTTAATTTTTACTCAAGATTACTTATATGGAGGTTACTCACATTGCTATACATCTAGATGTCTTTTTTTTGTATTCTGAGCTGTAGAATTCAGAACCTCAGATGAGAGAATAGGGATTTACACATCTAGGTATGTAATTGTATGAGGTCAAACAATAATTAAGTCGAAAACGCATTATTATAATATAATTTATTATTAGGCTTTGTATCAATAGAGGTTTAATCCCAAGCTTAGTCGTTTTTACTGTAATATCTGTATTAAATACTTTGAAATTAATTAAAAATTGTGTTTAAAATAGTTGCAAGCCTCAACATGTATACACGAATCCCCATCCTTATTTAATTGATCAATAGCAATAATGGTTTGAAAAATACGCAATGCTCTGTAGAATAAATACATATTTTTTGTTATCTGCAGGTAAGGCTTGAGTTGCAAGACATTAGTATGAAAATTGCTGTTTCCAATTATATTAAACAGGTGCTTTACGTAGAAAAATAAGGCGGAAAAATTGTCGGAGAAAACTTTAAAGGTCATTGAAATAAAGTATAGTTATTGTGTTGTGATTTGTTACGACATTGAGATGATAAACGAGATGAGGTTAAATATGTAATGGTATAAAAAAGTATTTATATATCTCGTCAAACTTTCGCTTCTCGCTTTTTCCTCCTATGTATCTATAAGTGTAATTCCACAAATACCAGAAGCATTGGTTATTGTGTGTTTATAGTATGGCATAATTTTAGTTAAAGGTAAATGTTTTCAACTGCATGAAAAAATATACACAACTATTTGCAATCATCATCATCTTCACTGACGTCTAAATGAAATCTTTATGCTGACGTGAATTTTATACTTTTTATAGCTAAACTCCATATATTTCAGAAATAATTTCGAGAATTTTTAGCTAACGTGCTGTTATCACATCGTGCTGTTATAACAACATCGTGCCTAGTACAAATTAAAGTTCATACCGGCTCCCCAGATATTTATATTTATTTATTTTTTATTTCTTTAAGTTCTACAGAGCTTATCAATTTTGTGAAATAAAGATGTTTATCATTCTTCGCCTAGTTACATGTCTAATACGCAATTAAAAGCTTTTGAATTGAGTGTTATAAATAATTTCAGGTTGGATAATGCAATTGAATTACTTCCTCTATTTAAAGAGGAATTGGCAAGAAGACCAAGTGAATATATCACAATTCGTGGATTACTACAAAACCTTGCGATACAATCAGCGTGTGGTGTTATTTCCGGAAGGCACAGATCTGAGCGAGGATAATAAGCGAAAAAGTCGGAAATATGCAATCTCGAAACAATTACCAGTAAGTTTTTATTGCAATTGTTATGACTAGACAATGCTATTCTCATTATAAGATTAAGATCAATCAGTAAACTGTTTCTGTGTCCATCAAGTATAAGCATTATAACGTCTTAGTACGAAAATCAAACATACCGAGGGTTGCGATTACCTAAAATACAAGGTGTTAGGAGACCACCTCCGAAAACGAAGACAGACGCACGAATCAATGAACTGATTAACACGCTCCGCGCCCGTGCTTTTTTACATCAGTTCATTGACCCGTGCATTCGAGCACCAGCTGATTTTGAATTTGTGTTTCATTGCTGGTTTTTTTTTGTAAAGTAATGTATTTTTTTATGAAACTATTTTCGGAAGCGGTCTCCTAGCACCTTGTATAATCGACTCAATGCTTGGCAGTGGGATAATATGGAATACAGTTGCGTCCTTTTGTGTGGGTGTTATCTCGTTGAAGGAGGCAATAGAGAGAGAAAGGGAAAGGGCTGCTAATGCCCGCCCCTGCGATGGCGAAGGCCGAGTGGTATAAGGCGTTTATTCGAACACCTTTTGCTTCCTCCTTAAACCAGTCTTTGTCGGTTACAACCGGAAGTGTCAGAGCGAATGCGTAAGGGAGCCTCTACACTTTCAGTTCAGGTTGGTGAGGGTGTCACTGGGTTTTAGTGGGTTTTCTAGCTAAGCTAGCGAGTCCCACACTTCCTGCCCTCGTGGTGCGTAAAAGCATTCCCCAGCGAAAAAAAAGGACTATCGTCTGTCTTCGTTTTTGGAAGCGGTCTCCTACCACCTTGTATTCAAAAGTTTTTTAAAGTACTTTTGAATCATCAAATATACTTTTTTTCCATTAAAGAACATCTAGAATCTAAATTTACGAGGGTTCCTTCGCGCCTATTCTGAGAAGAGCATACAACAAACTCAGCCGGGTATCCCCTTTTTCTTATCATTATAATATATATATATATATAAGATGCAAATTAATTTAAAAATAACATTATATAAATATGGAATAAATATTCGTAAGCGTCTTTACTGTTGCGAAAACTCATTTAACATTATACATTTGTGACGTTCACTGACGATAAACGTATCTTTTGCATATTATACATTTTGCAAATTCAAGAAATTAATTTGAATGATAAACATGTATTGTTTTATAATTTACTAGAGGTCGTTACTCGCTTCAACTTTGTTTATACAATTATAAATTATTCTGTGAATGCCTTTATATGCTTAGTGCACATTGTCTTGAATCCCTTTTAATGTATTAGTAATAATTGCAATACAATTATAATAGTTGTAAACCTACTTTTCACAAAAGCTGCGATATCAGCTGTATCTTGATAAATCTTTAGATTAGAAGAAAAATAAATAATAATTTACGACTAAGACAACTCATGCCCGAGTTCATCAATCTCTAAACTTTGTGTCTCCCAAGAATATTGGATTGCTTTTGTAGCTAACTAATGTAATGCTTTAGGGATGGGAATCGTCATTAGTCTGTCAATTGATTACAAATCTACCAACGGTTTGGAAATTTAATTCCGCTGAGAAGAAACCAGCAAGAGACTCAACGGTTACTCCTTTAAACATAGTTTTTGTATGTCACAATGTGTTTAGTTTTCATGTGCAACTAGAATGAAGTCCAAACATCTTTGTCACTTAAGTAGTATTCAACATATGCCTTTTGTAATGAGACATGTTTCATATAACATATTCTTATTAAAAATGCGTATGCTCACCCGACAAATGCTTTCGGAGTCTTCACTCTAAAATATGGCAGTGCAAGTTCGTTTTTATTTCTTGTATTAAAATTGTGTGTTTCGCTATTTTTGATGCATAAATGAATATTATTACGGATATATAAAATGTTATCAACTTCTCTGCACGTTGTTTAAACGGGTATGAATATTTCTTTCAGATTTAGTCAAGGTAGGAAAACGTAAAAACCAAACATGTCTAGGTCAAACATTAACCTAGAGGTGCTCTTATTAACGATCGTCTAGAATTAGTGTTGAATTAATTTGGAAGAGAAGCACCAATTTACATACAGAGAAATTAAATATATCATTCATTATGTAGGATTGATTATTTCGGAACTATATTACTTTCTCAAAAAAATAGGGATCCCTAAAAAAATGCATTAATGCAGGGTGTGAAACTAAAAATCTATTATTACGTGCGCTGCAGAAACTATTGATGATAGAACAAAAAAAATGTTCTACAAGATTATAGAACGCCTTAATATCTACAAAAAAGATTACGATACTATATGTCCAACAAATTGTAGTTTAGCCATTAAAATGACTTTTTTACATTTGGAAAGTTAATAAAAGTGCTGACAATATTCAAACTACGAGTATGTCATTCACACCTCTGTGTTAATCCTTATCCTATTAAGTGATACATATTAAATTTTCAATACTTGGAGACACCGACTCCAAATATAACAAAACGAAGAACACTATAAAAGAATACGCAATTATTTTTCACTTTTTAGAGCTTATTAATATATTTGTAAGTTTGTTTTGAAGGCGGACCCTTTCAAGTTAAAATTTTGATTTATTTTTTGATTTTTTGTGAATATGAAGTGGACTAATAAATTTGTCTCAATATGTGTACACCTAAAAACATGTTGCCCCGGCTACCACTGCTTTATACATAATACACCTTCTGAATATCGCAATGCAGCAACAAACGTAAGCTCATTGCTATTTGGTTACAGTTATATTTTCTGCCATAAACCGCAGCCTTACTGTAAGCCATTGAGGAGATCCATTGATCTTCATATGTAACTACGACTAGCACTTGACCATACCGAAGTTACGGTAGGCAACTCAAATATCTGGATAGCCTATAGAAGATTCTGCCGAGTATCGTTCATTTGCTCCTAAGAATTGAAGAGTTCCGTCACTTTGTCATGAATTCCATCATCAGAGCAAAGAAAATGACTATTTTTTTGTGACTTTTATATAGATGTGTCACTGTCATTTATGTCACAAAGTGCTCTAAACAGCTGAACCGATTTTGATTGTGTTTTCAGGATTCGAGAATGAGTTATATTTTATAATGAAATCTGTATTATCTCCATATTTCCACGGGATCGGGACTATGCGGAAAACACCGTCGTACACATGCGGGCACAGCTAGTTATCATAATATTTTTGTTATATAATATTTACAAGGGTTTTTTAAATGTTTTGTTTAACTTAAATATCTCTTAAGATAATTTTTTTGTTTTGTTAACCACGTAGAATTACGAATACGTACTGCATCCGCGTACAACCGGCTGGGTAGTCCTTTGTTCACGCTTGCGAAGTTCTGGCCTTGCGTCCGTTTATGACGTCACTCTTGCTTACGATACACCAGCTCAGACTGAAATGGACTTATTGAGGGGAATAATGCCTAAAAATTTGCATTTTTATTTCAAACGGTAAGTTACAGTTAAAGTAAAACAACTTGTAGATAGTCTGTAATAAAAATGTAACCTTTGTATCTCTTTGAGGTAATCGGATTCTGTAAACAACTATGTTTTAGAACAGTAATCTTACAGTAGAATATTAGTTTGATTTGCTTGCGCTGAATTTATATTACGAGCTAGTTCCTAACTAATGTATAACTTCAGCACTTTAACTTACAAAAAGGTTAAGCCATCTTTTAAGGGTGGAAGTAGCCCCTATGGAAGAAGACTCCGCTTTTCCTTAACAATAACAAAAAATAAATGAGAAAATACTATACTTTGGATGTCCTTGTAATTTCGAAATAGCGGCATCTTCTGAAACTACTGGACCAATTTTGACAAGATGTAAAAGAGTAAGAGTCTCGCTAAGAAATAATAATTGTTTAGTTGTCAGTAATAAATTTAGTCTTTAGTAAAAAGAAAAACTTAAAATATACTACTCTGGAATAAGCACTTCAATAAATTTATACTTAATGATTTAAGCATTTTGAAATTAAACAAATTAAGCAAGAGAAAATAAACTGTCAATATAATTTGTCTAAGTTCAATTGATTTTCATTTTGTTTACGAAATTGTAGAAGGTTATTATTTCTTTACATTCCGTATTGCAAAATGATGTGCATTTCTTATCTCAGCATAAATTAATTTAAAAAATTGCTTGATATTTTATTTACCAGTTCCTTATAATCATGCGTTTATAATATTACATAGCAGTTTTTCAAGGGAATTTATGTTAACATAAATGTACATAAAACGTCTCGATTACGTGTATATTTCTGGTAAAAGTGTTGCTATACATAATTTTCTTTTGATGTATAGTCAGATATATTTTTAAAAATCTTTTCTGGTTTTTTGAATTCCACTCTTATATTTATTTACTTTTTCTATTATATAATAACTACCCCCACTTTTTTTCACGGGGGGGAATCTTATAAAGATACCTGGCCTTCTGGGGGAAACGCCAGGTTATGTAGGATTACCCACTAAAACCCCTTAGGTGGCCCTCCTTTGCACATGTAAGGCGACACCAGACTCTCCAAGGAAATTTTATCAGGTGCCGCCCTTTTGCGATGTCTTACTCATCCCGTGATCTTTTTTAATACAATGTAGCCCAAGGCCATGTTAAGCTACATTCTTCCCGGGGTTGTATACTACAGAACGGTGCGAGCCCCCACTCTCATCGCTCGCAACCCCTAATAACTAATTCTAAGTACGATAACGCTACATCGAATGTCAAAAACCATACAATTCAATTCAGTCAAGAACCATACAAGTCATATCGATATGAAACGTCATTCCCATACATTTTTTAGCGTTCTAGAGGCGTTTGCGTACTTAAAATGTCATCTTGTCTTGTCAGGCCCTGATGAATTATATAACCCCCAAAGAATCATTTTCAAGTTTGTACTCATAAATAAAAGTTGAATTATACACTTCATAATACAGAGATACTTGCATCTGATAGCAGGACAAAAATAAAAGTACCGTTAAGATGACCTTTTTATAAAGTTAAGAGATGTCATGGTATATAATATTATTTTTACTAACGTCACAATATTATGCCAGGAAAGAAATGTACGGTACATTGGTGAGGTAGAGAACCTTGACTCTATTATATAAAATTCAAGGTTATGTGATTACTGAATCGTATAACCAGTTGTGGTTCATAAAATGAATAAATGTTTATTATTTGTATTATATGCTCACTAAAGGAACAATAAATAATAAAAAACATTTTATTAATTGTTTATAGATTGGCACATTTATAAATATGAGAATAAATCGTAACCAGAGTAAATATGACGAGTAGAAATTGTACAAAACTGCTAGACAGGCGTATACGCCTTATCCTATAGGATTGTCCCCATCATTCAGTTAGCAAAATTGTCATGGAACGGATGGAATGGAACTTCTCTGAATTTTATTGTTAAAACCTCTTTGCTCATTATTATTTGAAAATATTAACTACTACTCTTAGCTACTCTTAGAAAATGTTCAGCCGGTGAGTGTAAAGCATTTCCCAGCGAGAAAGAAAACGTATCGTATTATCCATCTTCAAACAAATATATATAAAATGATATAAGTAAATGACTACACTTTTTCAGGGTTATTTATTTCTTACAGCTTATCTTATTTACAGTTAAAAAGTTCATTTAAATCTCTCCTTGATCTTTTTTTATCTGTTTTTATAAGGATTTCAACTATGCGAGTATATGCCATTATTATGAGGGGATAGCACTGTATACATAGTATATATTACAGCTTTAAATTTAGATTATTGTATATTCTAATTTAACTACCTGATTAGAAACTTCGGCAGTGGCTAGTTACAACTCTAGTAGCAAAGACATACCTATATAGTAACAATATCTTATCAAATGAACGCGATGCCAATTTATACTGTGTATATCGAGATCACATTAAAACCACTCTGTGTACGTTAGCGCTGGACTGTGAACTCGAAGGGTTTGTGATGATGTAGAAGAAATAAGAAGTTACTTTATATATATTATATGTTATACTATAAATTTTTTGAATTTCAGATATCCCATTGAAGATTTACCCTGTGAAGAAGATGAATTAAGAATTTGGCTTCAAGATCGTTGGAAGGAGAAAAATATTAGCTTAGAGAGGTTTCATAGAGAAGGTAGAGTTTTATCTTCGAGGCTCTATATTTATCTTCACTTAACACTTTAACAATATCTGTATCTGCAGATCTTCATCCTACAATAGTAAAATGTAGTGAAATATGGTAGGGTCCTTTTGCGTTGATAAAAACGATTGAGAATGAATTACAGTAAACCAATCTTGTATACCACTATGCATCAGTGGTATACAAGATTGGTTTACTTCTAAAACTAAACAGATCTAAATACAAGGGCTAGATAGAATTAACGTATATATATTGTATTTACTGTATTGTATTGCAGATGCATGAGTGTGTGTATATAATTTAACTAATCCAAAGCTAAGCCGATTTTGTGGAGATATTTTAATATGGCTTTAAGAATGATTTTGAATAATGATTTGATCCGTATTTCTCTATATTGTAGCCGGATTTGTTCCCTGTGGTTTCACTTGCGTAGCTCCCAATCTCAAGAGATCACGGGGAAATCTTTACTTAGGGAACGTTTATAGTGGTAAACAAATCACTGCTAAATATTAAATCAATTGTAAATAGTTTTAAAAATCTCGTGATGAGAGTTTAACGATTTAAAATCATCATAATCCTTATTGCAATTCCTGTTGGTGGACATCTGTTAGATTGATTCAGTTTATTTTCTGTCTTATGTATTTATACAGATATAGATTATTTAATATTGTATAAATATGTATCGAAAGTCTTTCGTTAAGTTAACACCTCCAGTCTCTCAAAAACGATATAAAACATTAAATCCATCAAATATAAAAATATAATTCTATTTTTTTGCGTTATTGTGGTACCTTCTATTAACAATAAAAGCAGACGTCAAACAAATATCTTTAGTCGTACTGACATATATAAAAATAGAGTCGTAAATAAATATTATATTTTCAAGGTTAAGCGAGGCTGTTACGAATTACGACACGGTTAAACGTACTCAATTGAAAGGAAAGCGAACTGTTTGTTTTTGACTCACCTACGATAGGTTCAATATCGTTTATTGTGGAATATTAAAACTGATTTATTTTACAGTCATTTAACTATTTTACTATGAAACCGGTAAACAAGCATGTAGTTCACGTGATTTTAATTGAAGCCGAACGCCATTTAAGATCAGTGGGTTTTTCTTAATCCTTGATTCCGTCACTTTTTTATAATCTATAGTCAGCCACTACTACTGTGGTCTGTTAAAAATACATCAAATTATATAAGGTAGATAAGAAAGAATGGGATAAGCGATGTACCTCTTTAAGAGAGAGTAATTGCCTGGTCCCGCGTCACTTTTAGATCAGAGAGGACATGTATAACATATGATATTTTTGAATTTCTTAGAACTTAACATTGAGCCAGAATTGCTCCTGTGCTGTTTATGTTTTCTAAAATTTCGACGATTTTCATTATCTATTAGGAAATATTATTAAACCCTTATTTTAGTTATAAATGTTATGAAAGTTATGAAAAATAGTAATCTTAAAATCGTATAATATGTATGTCGTGTAATACATACACTGTATTATCTATTTAACCTCTATGAATGAGAATGAGCATCTCTCTATCTCTACATATGAGATAGAAACTCGGGTTAGAGAGAAATGTCTTTAAGCGAGAATGATATGGGGGTTCCTTGAACCCTCTTTAATGGTACTTCCCCAGGTTCTGCTGCATTTAATAGATTCCGCCTTAATATGTACAGAGAAAATATATATTACTGGTGATCATTACCTACGTTTTACATTTCACAATTCGCGCTAGTTTATTTAGGAAGTGATGGTCTTTTCAAATGACTAACGTCATCTAACACGAATTCTTAAAATACTTATATAGCAACTTTTTAAGTGACCTTTCAATGTGTTAAGACGGTGTAGTACAATTTTTCGTAAATATCTTTAGTAAATTATGTAGTTCCACAAGTCTGGCTTAGAGGGCCTTTCAAAACATGAATTAATTGATTTAAGAATTGTAAAAATTGTATACACAAAGTATACTTATACGCTGACGAGTGGAAACTAATACCAATTAGATTTGAAAAAAATGTTCTGCTAACGAGGGTCCAATATTATATAATCATAATTTAAAAAAGCCCCATAAAAGCTTCTTCCTTGTCTATGTTTAAGACATAAATTTCAATTGGTTTTAAAAAATGAAATTTTATATGGAATCTTATGATGCCTGCGAATTTATTCTCTATATAAATTCTATTTATTACATTAATTAATTTTTTATTGGTAACAAGTTAACGCTTGACTGTTGTAGCAACTGATCTTAAGTGATGATACAGTCTAAGATAGTAGCGCGCTAACCTGGTAGGAATTAATGTACCACTTATGGTTTCCACAGATTATCGTACAGGAACACAAATAATTTGCTTCAGGATACGTTTTTGCTGTAGAGTGGTAATTAGCCACGGCCGAAGCCTTGTAATATAGCCAGATTCTGACAAATTAGAAAATATTATTTCTTAAATTTCCCCCTCCGAGAATCCAGAAAATTGAACACAGTCACTAATGTTATATTTGGTTTTTCAGGTACTTTTATAGACTTCATATCGAAAAATCCACCGAAGAAAAATGAATCCAAATCACTAGCAATCGCTATATGGGGATTTATATTTTGGACAGTCATAGATATCATTTTTCTTTATTGTATTATCTTCAGTGTTCTATTTAAATTCTGGGTTATTTATCACACTTTACTATTTATATTCGTAACAAAGTATTTCGGTGGTTTTCATAATATTCAATATAGTATATTGAACAAAGTGAACATGTTTGAAAAGATATTTTGATGTTATTGGCGTAAATAACTTAATTTTAATATGTGATGGAAGGAATAAAAATTGTAGGATACAAAATACCACTTACGATATATTACTTTAAAATATTGGATGATTTTTAACCATAAGTCATAATAAGTCGAATATAATTCCAATAGAGTTTCAGATGTAAATAATAAACGTGACATTTTGTAGAAGGAAACGTAAATTGTGAGATATTTTAAAGCGTTTTAAGTTTTTACGAAAATTATTTATAAAAATATACGTTTAGATTGATTGGATACTGGAAATTCACTACTTAACATATATATTATTGTAATAACTTCGGTTTTTCATAAATTGTAATATATAAATAAAATGTTTTGTTAAAGAAGTTTAATTTTTTATTGCAACATTTTGAAATATGGTGATATTTACAAAGAGACATGAATTCAATTATTTCTTGTTGGATAGCACAGGTTCCAGGCTCAAATCCCAGCAGGACATATTTAAGAAATTACATATTTAAATTTTTTTAGTCTGAATTGATGGCAGGCTTCGGCTGTAGTCTGGAGACCTCAGCATCGCCTGTTAGCGCTGATCAACGGCGAACTCTCGTTGGGGAGCATTGTAGGCGCGATACTCGGGCTTTTTTCTGCGAGACGATACTGAAGAAAGCTCACGGGATAGAGAGGGAGAATGTAGTAGATGCTGTCTCTCTTCGCCGAAAAAGGCAGGGTACTAACCAGCGTATGTGAATCCCAAGTGGGACTCATTCGGAACACCAAGAAAGAATACGAAAGCTGAACACTAGGTGCCTTATTCAAACATGAAGGGGGTTCCGCTGAGTTTTAATGGGTATTGCTCGGTCTCAACCATCACACTTCTGGCCGGTTGTCGGTCGTGGTTAGTGCGTAAATTGCATTTTACAACGACAAAAAAATCTTGGCAATGACTAAATATCACTTTTAAAAATTTTCAATAAAAATAAAAAATTGCGTTCCGATACAAACAATATATACATAGCATCACGCTTCATTCCCATAGGGGTAGGCAGAGACTCCACTTGCCATGATTCTTGCACATCTCCTTCGCTTCTTTCATTCTCATTAAACATTTCATACAAATTCGTCGTTTTAGAGTACTCTTGACTTGGCCCTTATTTAAAATGTCCTGGATTTGATCAAGGAACGTTCGCCTTGGTCTTCCCCTTCCAACTTTCGCATTCACTCTTGACTCATAAATCCTTTTTGTCGGTCTCCTTTCATTAAATCTCTCTACATGCCCAAACCATCTAAGCATACCTTTCTCAATTTTAGTCACTACATCTTCTTTTATACCACAACGTTCTCTTATATCACACTATTTCTTACTCTGTCACTCAGTTTTAATCCACTCATACTTCTGTTGAGAAGTCTCTCTACCGCATTTATTTTACTTTTGTGATTCTACTATACCCAACTTTTACTACCATTCATAAGTGTTGGCACCAACCCTCCAGCATGCACAGCCAGTCTGGCCCTTTGAGACACCATCCGGATATTCATAAAGGCGCGCAGGGCACCATTTACCATATTCCCTGCATTCACTCTCCTTTCAATATCATTTTCACATGTTCCATCTTTTGTAAATTTAGATCCCAAGTATAGAAATTCGTTCACCTCTTCCACTTGTTCCCCGACTATCAAAACATTGCTATTCATCGTAGATTCTTCTCTTTCAAAAGGCATAACTTTCGTTTTGTTTACATTCACTTTCGTTCCTTTCCCTTTCAAAGCTTTATTCATAATATTTACCATCTCCTGTAGCTCATTAGCGGATGATGCAAGTATTACTTGATCATCAGCGTAAAGTAAACATTTGACGAGTAATTCATTCAATCTTAACCCATACATACTTTCTTTTAAATCTGTCAAACAGTTATCCATGAATAGGTTGAACCGCCATGGTGACGGAACACATCCCTGTTGAACACCTCATTCGACAGGAAACAACTCCATGCACGCCCCGTTTATTGTGACATAAGCATGAGAACCCTCATAGAGAGACTTCAATGCTTGAATCAGATTACCTCTCACCCCATACGTAGATAACGTTGACCACAGCTCATTCCGCACCACTCGATCATACAAACAATATAGAAAACATTAGATCTATAGAAAACATTAGAGATAAATTATAATCTATGTTTTAAATAAATATATATGTCAAATCGAATATATTTTTAGTTAGATCTATGATAAAGATATGTTGATTTCAATTTAATAACTGTTCATAGTCAGTGGTTGTTTACTTATTGTCTCTAGATTTTTCTGTTTGTTCAACTGTGTTCAGTAACACAGTATCCTTTGTTTCTGGTAAGAATAAACATAAAATTGCTGCCATAAAAGCTATAGCACTAAAAATTACAACGGACACCCATTCTATTCCTATATTAACTACAAATGGCGCAACAAAACCTCCGAACCTTGCAAAAACTGAAGCAAATCCCATAGCTGAATTTCTTATTATAGTTGGAAATATTTCTGATGAGAACAAGTAAACTTGCACGAAGGCCATGTAAGCGCCTACTTGTCCAATCATAGCAAAAGCCAATCCTATGGAGTTTGCATTGTTAGGTATGATTATGAATATTAATAATGATATGCCGGCTACTAGAAAACTTGATACAACGGCTACTTTTCTTCTAAGATACAAGGATGAAATTACAACAAGAAACATTCCGGGGACATGACTAAGAGCTGAAAATATTACATTAAGATAAAGGTTTCCTTGCAATCGGCCTATATACTGGTTTATACCAAAAAAAGAAAATGAACAGCACATCCATACGTACGCTGTTACGAAAGCGAAAGTTCTAATTCTTCTCGTTTTAAATAAATCTAAGTAGGATCCGCATTGTTTTTGACCACTGCTATTAGCTTCTTTCTGAAGTTTTATAACAACATTTCGTATGTTATCACTTGGCAATTTATTCCTGCAATACAAACAGTCATAAAGTGTTCAATGGTATAATATTCTATAAATAAAACCACCTGAGCAAACGTGTACTTACTTAATTGCTATATGCGTCAATAATTTTATGGCTTCTTCTATTTTGCCTGTAGTTATTAACCAGCGAGGAGATTCTGGTATAACCCAAAAATATAATATGACGAATGACCACGGTAATGATGTTGCTGATGAATCCATGTCTGATATCTCCCAAATCGTCCTATGATAGTTTCTATTTCATCTTCTGTAGTCATCAGGATCTTGAAATAAATTAAAGCTTTGTTAGACATAAGGAAAATAAACTCTGGTAAATGTATTACAAACACAATAATTTTTGTTATTAATTTAATTTTTGTAATTAAATAAATAAATGAAACACACTTCATTTGCCCAAATTAATTAATTTCTGGAAATTTATAAAAGAGAACAACATGAAATTCTCTTTGAATAAGTTTATCTAAATGAATAAAATACAGTAGAATATGTTAGTTCTGGTATTTCAAAGCACCTGTCTATATAATGATTGAAAACTACTTAATATTTGGTATTCCATACAATGTTAAGAAAAATGAAAGAATTTTATCAATTTATTTAGATAAATTTTGTTTTTGTAATTATAGCGACTATTACAATATAAATATTTTATTTAGATTATATTTGTCTAATTTTTCTACAGTTTAATTTAGAAAATAAATGATAGAAATTAATGAAACATAAACCCACTTATTTGTACAAAAATTACCACAGAGTATCTTTGAATTATACGTCGCATATATTTTTAATTGCAATTCATTTATTAATATTGTATAAATGTACTACAACAATTAAGTAACTCAAGATATACAATATATCATTGTAATTTATCTAAAATTTTATACTTACGTTAAAACGAAATTCGTGTTTTGTTCTATCTATATTTGAAATCATCAAATCTCAATCTCATTCAAATTATCACTTTCACTACAATATGCGCTGCTTATTGTACAGTAAGTTGAGACTTCTAAAGTAATACTATTGCACAAGGAAATATTGACTATTAAGCTCGGTTCACACGTCATCCAACACCGGTTTAAAAGCGGCTTGTATGCTATATACAACAATTTTTTTTTATAATTTACCTATGAAGTTCTTGTTCTTTCTATTACCTCAGTTTGTTCCTACATAAATATACACCTTGTTAAAATTTTCAATCATAAATAAAATGCTTTTTTTTCCTCACTCAAGTTCAAATACATTTTATTAACTGTAGGTGATATTATCATAACTCTGTTTTTTTAAATATTAATTCAAGATTTTACTTCAATTGACCAGATAATATGTGCGAAAAATTGTACATTTGAAGCTTACGTAAAAGGCATAAAGAGTTTTTACTTGACAATGAGCTTAAGAAGCTTAATGGCGTAGGAATTGACTTTAATTTTTTTTATCATACTTGTTTTTTTAGATCAGGGGTCGGCAACCTTTTCTTATAACAGAGACACAAATGTTATGAGGATATTAGTACGGGCTACAAATCTTATGATAATATTGCTGCGGGTCACATATGTTATGTAGATATTGGCGCAGGACACAAATTTTATGAGGATATTGGTGAGGGCCATCAATGTACGGTCGAAATTTCATTGATTTTTAAATATTTATCAGAACTATTACTTGAATGGGTCTTATTTACGCGGGACACTGGTTGCCGATCACTTTTTTATCGCAAGGATCTTGAATTAATGGATTTCCAGTAACACATATATCTTGTAGTATCATTTACGTGTTATGCGACGGTAATAAATCTACATTAACATATTCTAGTTTTCTTATTTTAACAGAACTTTTCACCTAAATATATATGAACCTGAAGTTTCTTTACACATAAAAGGATAAAACCATCAGGTGTTCTATAAATCTATGAAACATAAGGCGTAAGGCCGGTACAAAATTTTCTGAAAAGTTATGGTAAATTTATTCATGTTTTATAAAAATATCTTTCTCAATATAAAATACCCTTAAATAAAAATCGTTTCATATTACTCTCTTGACGAAGTTTTCTATTCCACGGTTCTTTAAAGTTAACGAATTCTGCGGACATTTTAACGAGACCAACAAGAACAGGTGCGTGAACGAGACTTTAGGACTGACCTTGACGTGTACATTGTTGGATATATACCGCTTTTTATTAATTGCTAAAAGACAGGTTTATAACTTAAGGAAGCGCAGATCTATTCACGTGAATTTCTTTAATTTATAGTAAATAAAACGTGATTTTATTGAACTATGACATTGTTTTGAGCGATGAAATGAATTTACTTTTATTTTACTAAAAAAATCTCATCACTATATAAACAAACTTGTTGGTTTTATATGTTGATTATAGAATTGCTATATTTTACAATGTATTTATTTTGATAAGAACAACACAATCCATTTTGTGAACTTTGCTGTGTGCTTTGTTTGCGTAGACGATTAAGCCCGGGACATTTCACTAAAGAGCGACGATAGAGACTTCAATATGATTCAAAATATGAAAATATGCACTTTTGTTCTTCACTAAAGTAAATAAAGGATTTCTTACCATTGCGTTTTCAAACAAATATCAAAATCAAAATATTCTTTATTCAAGTAGGCTCAAAAAGCAGTTTTAATTCGTCAGTAGTCTGTCCGATGGTAATAAATCTACCACTGGTTCGGAAATTTGATTCCGCTGAAAAGAAACCGACAAGAAACTCGACGGTTACTGCTTTAAACATTTTTTGTACGTTATAATGTGTTTAGCTTTCATGTGCAACTGGAATCAAATCCAAACATCTTTGTCACCTTAATAATCTTCAGTATTATAATACTATTTCGTAATAGGATGTTTTTATCATACTTCTTAAAACTATGTGGAGGCAGCGTCAGAAGTGATTCGGGCATCTTATTGAAAATGGATGTCAGGAATGTTTTCAGTGTGCTTTCAACGTCCATTCAATAAAGAGGATATTCAGTCTAGATACGGTTACTTATTTATTGCCCCCGTTAAATTCTTTTATCATACACGTAATTTTATTAAAGTAAATAAAACAATATTTTTTACGAATGATAACGTTTATTTCGTCTAGATAATTTTAGATTTCCAAGATAAACTTTTCGTACGACATCGTTCACTAAGCTTGGATAATAATTATTATTTGTAGTGCGTAGATGATGGACTAGTAGAATACAAAAATGAAGTATAAAGAATATATTTATCGTATTTCTAAATATTACTTATCTATCAGATCTCTTGTCATTAATGAATTAAAAAAAACTTACTTTAATGAGTTTTAATTCATACACATGTGGGGGTCATATATATTTATGTAAGCCAAAATAAAAATATATCTACGATACATAAACGTAATACGATAATTAAAAACGTTTTAACAGTCTCAGTTTAAAGCTTTCAAATACATCGAAAAACGCGAAAGTAATTATTCACTTAGTCTGTTTAGAATTTTCAGCTTGTTCAACTGTATTCAGTAATACAGTATTTCTTGTTTCTGGTAAGAAATAACATAATGATGCAGCCATAAAAGATAAAGCGCTAAAAATTACTATGGTTACCCACTCTATTCCTATATTAACTACAAATGGTGCGATAAAACCTCCAAATCTTGCAAATACTGAGGCAAAACCCATAGCTGAATTTCTAATAATAGTTGGAAAAATTTCGGACGAAAATAAGTAAACTTGCATGAAAGCTGTGTAAGCACCCAGTTGTCCAATCATGGCAAAAACTAGTCCAACAGCGTCCATGTCAGTAGGTATAACAATGAATAGTAACATCGATATACCGGCTACGAGGAAACTTGTTACGACTGCTACTTTTCTCCTAAGATGCAAGGAAGCAAATACAACAAGAAACAATCCGGGTAGAAGACTAAGGGCCGAAAACATCACATTGAGGTAGATATTTCCTTGCAATCTGCCTATGTACTGATTTATTCCAAAAAAGGAAAATGAGCAGCACATCCAAATGTACGCTGTTAACAATGCATAAGTTCTAATTTTTTTTGTCTTAAATAGGTCTAAGTAGGAGCCGCATTGTTTTTGACCACAGCTATTTGCTTCTTCTTGAAGTTTTATGACAACATCTCTAATGTTATCACTTGGTAGTTTATTTCTGAAATCCAAATATAATGTAATTAGAATTATTCATGTAGTAATTTGATTTTAGTAAGGCCATTGAACGTAAACTTACTTAATTGCTATATTCGTCAATATTTTTATGGCTTCTTCTGTATTGCCTGTAGTTATTAACCATCTTGGAGACTCTGGTATTAGCCAAAAATAAAATATGACGAAAAACCAAGGCAAGGATGTTGCCAACTGAAGATGTTTCCAATCTCGTAAAAAGTAGGCGATGATTGGAAGTGTCAAATAAGATAAAAAGTATGATATTTCTATAAGTCCTGTTAAATAAGGCCTAAATGATTTTCCACTGAGTTCAATTATAATAATGTAGCAACATAACATTGTTCCTCCTATTGCCGTACCAATAAAAAATCGAAGTATAACAAACATCCAAAATTTTGGGACTGCTGCCGATAGTGCCACAAAGACAACTTCAGATATAAGTGCAAGTACACATGCCGGTTTACGACCATACCTGCAAGAATAAAATTCGATTTTTAAGATAAGTAAATTTAAGTATCTCTTTGTAAAATTAAAAAATGCTTATTCGACTAAAAATGCATTTAAATGTTTACATGAATTTTTTAAATCAATAAACCAAGTTTAATATAACTGTCTTAGCTGTATATTTGTTGGCTAGGCATATTTTAGTAAAATATACATGGCTATAATTCAGATACAACATCAAATCTTTATATAAGGAATAAAATAGGCTGCTTCTTATTCTGAAGTTTCATGAGACTAAGAAATTGCAGATATGTAAGTATTATCAGAGTCAGTCATGGAAAAGCAAGGTTGTGCCTATCATGGGCCGGCAACGCATCAGCCGTCCCTATGATGCTGCAGGTGTCCATGGGCGGAATCACATAACTCTCAGGTGACTCGTCAGCTCGTTTGTCTGCCGAAATTGTAAAAGAAATCTAGTTATTAAGCCCTTACACAATTGCAACATTCCCTTTACTTCATTTTAACAAGAAACACTTCTAGTTTTTCTACATACCACTACAATTTATCGAATATATCGTATCGTATTCATTTGCAATGTATAACAAAACTTCAAGGTCAAAAATTACTTCCGACAAATTATGAATTCTTAATATTAGATAATTACATAATACTTGATAAACGTTTGATTGGTACCTGTCAGAAAGAAGTCCATAAAAAATGCTGCCAGCGAGAATACCAACATGCAACATTGATTGCGCTAAACTTGCAGATTGTCGTTTTTCACAAATCAAATTCCAGGTGGTGGTCACTGAATTTTCTATAGAAGTTTGATCATATGTAGGATCTGTACAAGGACAGTGACTACTTATGTTATATGACTGCTGATCCATACACGAAAAGTCAACATTTGGTATGAGAAATACAACATTGGTCAATTGATATTCAGTGGGAAAACGTCCGATGGTTATTAAAAACAAAATCCATGCCTGATATCTCCCAAAGCGTCCAATTAAAGCTTCTATAGCATCTTCAGTAGACATCTTTGTTCTGAAAAAGAATAATGCTTATTAATATTTCATTCTATAAAAACAATGTACATTATTTATACTAATGGTGTACTAAAACATGTATACCAGCATTTATATACCGGTATCAAGCGTTCATTACCCGAAACTTCTTTTTTTATCAATATTAGCCTAGTTATTCTAGTTACTTTTATCAGGTTTTTGGATAGTTAGACGTAAACATATTACAGTGGTTCTGTTAGTGGTCTTGTAGGTGTCGGTGCAATAAGGAATTATAATATTAGAAAAGTAATATTGCAAATTGAAGATCCTTTACATTTGATAAAACCATAGGACCCATGTCTTAATGTTATGCACGATAGGAGAATATTAAATTTAAATATGTTCATGAATTAGGGCATTTGGGCTGAACTAATATGTTAACATTTCATAAATATATATAATTATAATATAAAGACTTGTTTGTAACTGAAATTCTCAAAATCCACTGAACCGATTTAATTTTTTTTTCACCGGTAGGAATCTCTTTTACATTGAGTACATAGGCGACCTTAATACTGTTTTTTTAGCCCCGAGATATCATTCATTTAAGATAAACTCTTAAAGGACATGACCTATATTGATTGGACTTTCACTTCAGATAGCTAACATTTAAAGGTATAGGTACAGACGACACGTACTTTACGTAATATAGACCACTTTTATTTCAAATTTGCAACTTAACGTAGGTATTATTAAATATCGATTTAGTGACATTAAAATATTGACACTGTAAGATAACGTCATCGCAAAATGTATTCATAAACATTTCTTCAGTCAAGTATTATCCGAACATTGTGTTTTCAAAAGAAATAATCATTTTTAATCTTCAAGTCTATTGAAGAAAACAAAACTTTTTCATATAAGAACTTTATAAATATTTAAATCGCTAAAATATATACTTACATTAAAGAATCCTATGTAAATAAATAGTATTCACACTGTCCCTCGATTGTGTTTTCTAAATCATTTATATTACATTACTATAACATACAATAATATTCACTTTATCACTTTCGTTATAGCATATCCCATTCGTCGCACATTGAGGTAACGCTTCTGAATAATGACTATTGCTCAAGGAAATATTGTTTCTGTTAAACAGCGTGTGATTATGTCACTAAACATATTTTGGTATTACAGGCTTATAGAAATAAAACAAGAGATACGTACATTGTACTAAAATGTGTTACGCGCTACACGTGATTAAGTGATGCTGATAAATTATATTGCTCTGTCTGTACCTACAATTTCTAAATAAAAGACAAACTGAAAACTAGAACTTTTACTCAGCTTTTGAAAAGCCGGAGGGAGTAGCAAATAATGAAATACTGATCAAATCAATAAGTTTTGCTTTGTCAGTCCTTGATGCGAGTAAAACAAACTACAGTCAATAACTCATTAATCTATACATATATAAGACATATCCAGGTATTTATTGACTTATCACGATATTTCTGGAACCATAAGGCGTAGAGACTTTAAATTTGGTAGAAATATTCCTTTTTCCTTAATAGAGGTCAGCTAAGAACGGATTTTGCGAAATTTCACCCGCAGGTTGCAGGGGTGTTAATTAAAAAAATATATGTTTTCACATTTAAAAAAAAATCCATAATCATGTGCCACTGCCTCATGAACATGACCATCACTGAGAAAAGTCGTTACCATCGCAGTGGAATAATAATTATGGTGTAAATTAACAATACTTACAAATAGGTATAATATTATAAATGCGAAGGTAACGCTGTCGCTCTCAAATCATAACTACTTAACTTTTATAAATGAAATTTGGTACACCGATAATCTAGCGCTTGAAAAAGAACTATAAGCTCTTTGCAGTAATACACAGCAAATAGCTCATTGAAGTTTTTATACGTATGTTTCTTATTTCTAAAACAATTTGCCTAAATTAATGAAAATGCTACCCAAAAAACATTTCACGCAGACGAAGTCGCAGATTCAGCTAGTTAATAATATATAAAATCTATTTATTAATCAATATTTTTCATTAATGATTAACATTTGCTTAGGGGAGATCGACGTTTATCATTAAGTTTCCAAGAAATAACTTCTGAGTAATAATTATTAAATAAAAACAGTTTTACTTGTTTATAATTTATTGTGGTCAACGATATGCCGCCAATTAACACTTACTAGTATTGCTAAGTTTATGTCGAGGCCTTTATCTAATTAAATGCCTTACAATTACAAACACCTTTTAATAATTTCCTCAAATATTTTGAATTGAATACCAATCTTTGGGTATTTCATAAACATATATGGAGCATTTAATTTAAAAGTAATAAGAGTAAGTACCATATAAGAAGATACTTTGTTCAAATTAGAATTGACCAAAAATGTCATAAAAAAATTGGATTGTAATGCGTAGATTGGCATATTAATTAATCTCGAAGATGTAGATATAATGGAATATAAATGTCAATGTGTATTAATCAATATCATAAAATCAAACTGCTTTAAATTTTAAGTTTTTGACTTCTCTGTTTGTTCTATAGTATTCAGCAGAACAGTGTTTTTCGTTTCTGGTAAGAAGTATAACAAAAATGCCGCAATAAAAGCCATTGCACTAAAAATCACGATAGATATCCATTCAATTCCAATGTTGACAACGAAAGGTGCAACCAATCCTCCAACTCGAGCGAATACAGAAACAAAACCCATAGCAGAATTTCTGATTACAGTTGGAAATAATTCAGATGAGTATAGGTAAATTTGAGCAAAGGCTGCATAAGCGCCTATTTGACCGATAATAGCAAATGCTAATCGTACAGATTGCATCGTGCTCGGAACGAAAATGAATACTAGTAAAGATGAACCTGCCACGAGAAAACTCGTAATGGTTGTTAATTTCCTCTTAAAATACATGCAAGCATAACCCACCACAATTAGACTAGGTATGAGGCATGCTGCTGAAATCATTACATTAAGATAAATATTTCCCTGCAGTCTACCAATATATTGATTTATGCCAAAAAAGGTGTGTGCACAGCACAACCATACGTAAGCCATTACCAGGGTATAAAGTCTAATTTTTGACGTTCGAAACAGATCTAGAAACGATCCATGCTCCGGCAATTTTTCAGTAACGGCTTCTTCATAAATTTTTTCCACAACCTGTTTTATATTATCTGTTCTTCTTCCGTTTCTGAAATATGTATTTTATTTAAAATGATTTAATTAAAGGTAAAAATTTTCATAGTTTATAATAAATACTTCAATTTCTTACTTTATTGCAATGCGTGTTAAAATGTCTGTAGCTTCTTCTATTCTACCATTTGTTATAAGCCATCTTGGCGATTCGGGTATAACATAATAATATAATATTACGAATAACCATGGCAAAGACGTAGCCATTTGTAACTGCCTCCACTCTCGCAAAAAGTATGCTATAAACGGCAGGGTGAAATAGCCTACAACATAGGCTACTTCACAAAGAGCTGCGAGATATGGTCTAAAAGATTTTCCACTGAGTTCTACGACCATCACAAAAGCACACAGCATAGTTCCACCTACAGCAGTGCCCATGAGAAAACGTAGAAGAACAAACATCCAAAACTCTGTAGCCGCCGCGGATATTGCTACAAATAGAACTTCGCAGAACAATGCTAATCAAGAGTTAAATATTAACCATGGATGTATTCGTACCATTATGTAACAAAATTACACGTACATAGTGGTTAAAAGAACTTTAATTTGAAACCCACCTGTCAGAGATATATCCATATAATAAACTACCGCCTAATATTCCAATCTGTAATATGGACTGCGCTATACTTGCCAGTTGACTTTTATCACATATAAGGTCCCATGTAGTAGTCACAGAATCAATAATGACACTCTGGTCATACTTAGGATTACTACAAGGGCAATAATTTGTTAAATTGTAAGCATTTTCATCCATACATACAAATTCAACAGTTGGTATAACAAATACGACGTTAGTGAGTTGATAATCTGTAGGAAGTCGTCCTATCGCTAATAAAAACCAGATCCATGTTTGGTATTTTCCAAAACGGCCAATGATGTCTTCTATGGCGTCGTCAGTTGACATGGTTTACCTGAAATAGTTGTACATTGCAATATCATTATATACACTGACACTGATACGAAAAACGATCCAAAATTCTATAGATATAGTCACTCGCATTGCACTACCGTGTAAGTAACTTTCAACAAAAAATAAAATTGTGTAAATGCTCCAAAATTACCGATCGATTAGTAATGATAACAAGAACTTTAAATGAAGCCAACGTAAAACTATGTAAAATAGTGACAATTATTTGTTTGAATAGTATTTGTTTACTGACTATAATATAGCAGCAATAGATTTAAGTGCTTCAAATGATTACATTTCATATAAATCAATAAATAATCTACAATCTCCAAGGATTTCGATATAACATGGATCTTATCATTTCCGAATAGCAATAAATGTTCCAAGATTCCAGTCCATATCATAGTACGGATTTTAGAATTGCAATCTGGGTATCTTGTTTAATCTTGAAAAAAAACGCATTAAAAACTACACATAGAGGACGAACTTGATTTCTTGCGCATTTAGCAAAAGATATGTAGGTGTACTAATTATTTTAACATTTAGTTTCAATGTATATCTAATAGTTAACTTCAATAATGTTTCCATAACGTCGGGTATAGTCGGTTTTGAAGATTAGCGGCAAAAGACAGACAGACAATTCTAAACGATTTTATAATTATCAATTGTATATAAGTTGATATTTTAATATTTGAAAAATAAACTTTTATGTTTGTATTGTATTCATATTATAGATAATTCCAATTATAGATAGCTTTTATATGCCTCAAAAGTAATAAAGAAAATTATAATTATCCGCCAATATTCTTTTTAATCCAGTAATATTTAAAGGTGACCAGTTCAGTTTTAAATGAACATAATAAATGAAAATGCGATATGAGAAGAAAGTTTAATATGGATGGCGTCTTTTTATAAAAAAATATTTATTTTAGAAATGTATAAAAATTGAAAAGTATATGTCCGTAAAAATTTTAACTAAACTAACTAAAACTTGACAACGTTTATATACAAAATCAACAGAATGTCATAGAAAATTTATATAATAATAAACAGTTTCACAAAATAAAGGTATTTTAAATTTCATTCTTTGATTTTTCTGTTTGTTGTATTGTATTGATTAAAACAGTGTTTTTAGTTTCTGGTAAGAAATATAATAAACATGCCGCAACAAAAGCCATTGTACTAAAAATAAGGATAGATAACCACTCCATTCCAATATTGACAACGAAAGGTGCAACTAACCCTCCAATTCGAGCGAACACAGAAACAAAGCCCATACCAGAGTTTCTGATTACAGTCGGAAATAATTCAGATGAATACAGGTAAATTTGAGCAAAGGCCGAAAATGCGCCTACTTGGCCGATAATAGCAAAAGTTAATTCCACAGATTGCATTGTGCTTGGCACAAATATAAAAATAAGTAAAGATGATCCTGCTAAGAGAAAGCTCGTAATAATTGTAACTTTCCTTTTAAAATGCATGCAAGCTTATGCGACTACAATTATCCCAGGCGCAAGACATGACGCTGAAAAAATTACATTAAGATAAATATTGCCCTGTAGTTTACCAATATATTGATTTATGCCAAAATAAGTAAGTGCACAGCATTACCATACGTAAGCTAGTATCAAAGTATAAAGTCTAATTTTTGAAGTTCGAAATAAATTTAAATACGAGCCAGTCTCTTGTTTTCTGCTAGAGTCTTCTTTATGTATTTTTTCCACAACTTCTCTTATACGACCAGTACTATTTCCGTTTCTGAAACATATATCAATAAAAGAAAACTATCATCACACTTCGATATAAAATGATATCTCCATTTTTAGACGTCAGAATTTTAAGCTTAAGTCTCTTACCTTAAAGCAATGCACGTTAAAACGTCTATAGCTTCTTGTATCCTACAATTTGTTATAAGCCATCTAGGTGACTCGGGTATTACGTAAAAATATAGTATTACGAATAGCCATGGTAATGACGTAGCCATCTGTAACTTTCTCCATTCTCGCAAAAAGTACGCTATGAATGGTAGGGTGAAATATCCTGTAACAGGGTATTTCACAAAGAGCTGCAAGGTATGGCCTGAAAGATTTTCCACTAAGTTCTACAATCATTACAAAGCTGCAGAGCATAGATCTTCCAACAGAAGTGCCGATCAAAAACCGTAGCAGTACAAACATCCAAAATTCAGTAGCAAATGCGGATAATGCTACAAACAGAACTTCGGAAAATAATGCCAATAAAAAAGCTAATCGGCGCCCATATCTAAAAACGAAAATAAAATCATTTCAATTTCAATAATACAGTAGTTACTTGGGAAGTTTGATTAAGTACCTACCTATCAGAAAAATAGCCATAAAATAAACTACCTCCCAAAATTCCGATTTGTAGTATGGATTGCGCTAAACTTTCTAGCTGTTTTTTTGTCACATATTAAGCTCCATGTAGTAGTCACAGAAGCAAGAATAAAACTTTGGTCGAATTTTGGATTGCTACAAGGGCAATAATTCGTTAAATTGTAAGCATATTCATCCATACATACATATTCAACACTTGGTATAATAAACACAACGTTAGTGAGTTGATAATCCGTTGGAAGTCGTCCAATCGCTAATAAAAATTTAATAGTTTTATTACTACAACTGACAAGGCAAATTAATAGGGAGAGTTTCTGTAAAAATGGTCACTCGCTCAATACTACTGATTATGCAGTTTTTAACAAAATTATATAAAATAACACAATGCTAGAATTGGTGATCAATCATTTAAGCGTGAATTTAATCCTTGTCAAATATGTGAAATACAAAACGTTGTAGATCAGTTCTTCGGTTAAATAATATTTTGTTTACTCACTATAATACAATACAGCAGTAATGAATTTAATGCCCTCGAATGACTTCATTTCCTATCAATAAGTAATTTACAGTTTCTAAGGATTTTGACCATGGATCTTATCATTTTGGTATAGTAATAATTGCGCCAAGTTTCTAGATGTTATTGCAGTCCCGTTAAATCTTTAAGATTGTAATAAAAAATAGAGAATAAGGTTTTTTATGTCTATAATTAATTTATTTCATTTAAAGTTGGATAACTTAGAGTATGATCCTAAAAACGGAGACCAAACAGAAGCTGCGTATGCGCTAATTAGGTTTCATCAACAATAGTACATGTAAGTGCGTTTGAAAAAAATTTCTAACGCTATTTAAGGCATTCATAAATTTATAAAATATTTGTGGTTGTATAATCAAACAATATAACATAATGTGGTTGTAGAATTTGAGGTTATAATTCACAGCTAACGTTTATAGTACATTTACACTGCAAGCCCCGAAATATTCTCAAAATAAATTTGCAATACATACAAAATGCATAAATTTTTATATTAAATTTTCACAATTAAAATTGAAGAATCCGAATTAAAAAGTGTACTAACGGTAGAACATGGTGTTATTTTACAATAAATCATATGGTCGAAATTAAAGGTTATCTAAATATTGATAAACATCTAAAGGATTTTCAGGGACACCTTGCTCGCACTTGTTAAAATGCAGTAGCACTACTTACTAATGAAATATAGTGTTTGTTTGTATTTATCGACCCTAAATATTATGAATAAAGAAAAAGATTTCAGAGGAACCCGTTTTTAGTGAACTTTGTATGAAGTTTTAATTATTATGAAAGAATACTCTAAGAAAATTTAGTTTTTGTTTTGGCTATCTATTTTTCCCCGTATACTTTCAAAAGTGCTTGCCCAAGGTAAAGGAAGCGTCGATATCGAAAGTGCTATATGCAATTTATAAGCTAAATAATTGACGTCAGCAAGGACAGTTAAGTTACTTTGCAATAATTTGCACAGATTTCTGCTTTTGCCATGATGTGTCTCCGTCTAATTTATACTGGTTAATTGTATTCTTTTGGTCTTCTTAAGGGGACGAGATTTCGTGATGAGACTAGCAAGTAGATGTTATATTTAACGGTAATGTATGTTTAATTCATGTGTTAGTTAATTATTGATAAAGTTAGGTTTCAATGTAAAAAATGTTAACAATACATTGTACCAGGGAAGTCATTGAAATCGTTATTTAGCGAAGTGCCTCTTATGTTACCGTATAATAAGCTACTTAACTGGTGAAGGATTTGTTCTCAAGTGATATACTATTAAATACATTTAAACATTACAATTTCAATAGGAATTGCCTCGACGTTAAATTATTTTATCTATAACTAGCAATGCCTCGCGGTTTCACCCGCGTTAACACCGAGCTCGTGGCAGTAGATTTTATTTTCATTAACATAAAAGATTTATTTTACTTAGTTTTTAATTACTTCCTTTCAAATTATTAGATACACACTTCTTTTTTTAATCTAGTCAATACACAGATTTTAGTTCACGACAATTATACGAGTATATCTAACTAATATATTTTTTAAATTCGTATCCCCATTTACATAGAATGTCCGACATTAGCAAATTTAAAAGTACTCTACAGGTATTGAAAAATTCTTTATTTCAAGGATGTAAAGAAAGAATTTTTGAAATCGCTCCAATAATTTTTAGCTTGATAAAAATAAAACAGTATGGGTGTATCGGTGGGTATCATTGGTATCAATATGAGATAACTCACCAGTCGCAGGCCCAGTTATAAGGGCCGCTGTAATTTTCTGTAGACTCACATTTTTAACTCGTTATATGTTCTGAATGGAATGTCCGATTTTAATAAATTAAAAAGTATCTTACAGGTTAGTAGGATAATGATTAATACAGAGATTATGAACAATATGGTTTGATTTTTGTCGGCACTTTTAAAATGTAAAAAGTAGTAATGGTGGCATAACTACAGTAGTTGGACATATGGTAACAAAGCCTTTTTTATATATATTAATACGCTCTATAAAACTGTAGAACATTTTCTTGTTAACATCAATAGTTTCCCCAGCGCACTCGAAAGATTTCTTGGTACCCGTTTTTTCACACTTTTGATTATATTAATACATTTTTATTAGAGATCCGTATTTTTTTTTTTATAAAGTCGTATAGCCTATGTCGCTCAGTCAAAACGCAACTTTCTAATGGTGAAAATATTTTGAAGTCGGTTTAGTGGTTTTTATGTGAAAACGTTCCAAAGATACACACAGATTTATATATAAAACACAAATATTTCCTCTTTATTATATCAGTTTAGACTAAGAATGTTATCAATATACAATTAGGTAATCTACGAAACCCATAGAAAGAATTCTTAGACAAACAATTTAGTGATTTTAGTTCGTAATATTAAAATACTAGATATATAAAATAGCGGTATAGCGATGAGATAGTTTCGGTAAATAAAAGAGAATACAATTAAATAAATATTTTATTACTAATCTTAGCAAACTAACTATCACAGCCTATTTAATAGACTATACAACTCGGGCCTGCACATGATTTAAAAAAATGTTTTTAAAGCTATATAGAATATATTCGACTTGTCTAATCAGCCCGTGAATGTATAGTAAAGCTATGCAATTTGTACAAGTGGCTGAAGGTTTATTTACATTTAAATATTTTTAAAAGTAACAATTATTAATTATATAATTAACCACATATACAGTAGCAATACCTTAATAATAATATTTATCAATAATTAGGCGTCTGACTTTTAAATTATAAATGTATGTTAAAATGATTTTATACAAATGAGGCGCAAGTATAAATACTATAGTTTACAATTCCTCTCCTTCTTCTAATGTATCAGGTAGTTTCTTTCCACGTGTATCAGGGAGGATAATACAAAGACAGGATCCTACGAGCGGTACAATACCGAATGCAAGGGGTGGCAACCAAGCACTTGTATGAGCAAGTGTGGCTACAAAGGGCGCCACCATAGATCCTATTCTAGCCACAGTAGAAGACAATCCCACACCAGAATTCCTGACTACAGTCGGGAATAATTCACCAGCGTATAAGTATACTGTAGCAAAAGATATGCTCATCCCCCATAGCCCAAGGCATCCAAGAGTCAAGTGACTAGCAGATGACCGTGGCACAATGACGATAAGAAGACAACTTAGACCAGTGATGCAATTAGAACACATAAGTGTTATTTTCCGTCCCAAAACCCGATTGGCATATATAGAAAGAAGTGTACCGGGTACCTGAAAACAAAAAAGAAACATGTTACAATTTTTTTCATAATAAGGAAGAGCAAACCAAAGACTGGTTTATTTAACCATGTTAAAAATAAGGCGTCTAATTTATAAATACTCATAGGAGGAGTGTGGAGTATTTATATCAAAGAAGTAGATTTTTAGAGGGTACCTATTTACATTAAAGTATTAGAAGGATGTCTAAGATTCCGTATGTCACAGTTTTGTTTTTAACATAGAGAAAAAAAACTTACCAAAATCGCGGCAGATATAGCGACATTAAAGAAGATGTTTCCAGACACGTGCCCAATGTATTGCGAGACTCCAAAAAAGCAAAATCCACAAACAAACCAGTTGAAGCAAATGGCAAGAGTGCGTGCACGTAGACGTGGTGTTCTAAAAAGTGCAATCAAAGATGCTCGCTCTTGGGTATTACTGACTTCAACAACCATCTTCTGAACTGAAGATGCTATGTTATCAGTTGGCCGGCCATTTCTGAAAATAATTCGCTTGTTTTTAGGTGGGAAATCAAAACAACAATGCACATTTTCTGGGTCTGTAAATTTTGTTATTTGATTTAGGAATAAAATTTTTTATGGAAATAAATAACTGCTAGTATTGCCCAATGAATGACCTGTCAAACTTTGACCAAATCTCTTTACCCAAGTATAATTGTCGCTATATTGATACGCTATATTTTATTGTGCGAGATAACTGGAAGCTCCGAGGTTTAGAACTAGAAAGGGCTATCCTTTTACTGATAAGCTCTCTGATATTATAAATATTCAAGGATGATATTCACTTTTCATTAGATAACCCGTTTGCTCTTTTGTCCTATCATGCTATATTACAATAAAATAAGTCAGTAGATACTGTAGAAATTTAAGGTTAAGATAACTGCTACTTAACACAACATGATCACGAGATGAACGCGTTCTAATTTAGATGATTCGTCTAGTTGCAACATTTCTATAAATTTGTCCTATTTAGTTTTATCTGTATGCCCTTGTATCTCCAACATATTATATATTAATAAAATATTTTATGCTTTATATAAATTTTACAAAGCTAAAAAGCTACTCTTTATTTTTATCATATTTTATTTTTACTTTGAGATCTATATAAATTTTTGTGTGGATATATATGAAGTCATATAATAATAGATCTATTTTTAAAGCATTTAATTACAAACAAATATCAAGGTAATAAACCGGCTCAAATTCACGTGGCACATATTGTTTCTATAAATAACAACTACACAATTTACAACTAACTATACAACTATATAAATAAAAAAAATGTTATTCTATATTTCAACAAAAAATAAGTAAAATTTTATATCTTTTTTGTTTAATCGCTAGATAAAACACTATGGATTATTGTAGAAAATAATCACGCGTCTGCTATTATAGAGAGTTTCTAATAACTATCTAACAGTTAATATCTCATCAAAATCAATCTAGCAGTTCGGGGATTTGGTGATTAAACATTTCCTAAGTTAATATTTGGCATAAGAAGTAATCTATATCTCTATAACGTAAGTTATCTATCAGTGATTGTCTCGAAAAATCGATCTAGCAGATCTTTCGAAAACAAACAGACTGGTACTCTTTTTATATATTTCTGATAGCCATATTTTATTTAACTGTACTTGTAGTAAGAAGAAGTTAAGAAGATATATTTACCTTTTCGCTGCTCTTTTCAAGATATCTAATGCTTCATCGACTTTTCCAGCGGTTAAAAGCCATCTTGGCGATTCTGGTAATATAAAATAATAACTGAGGAACAATATAGACGGCACTGAAATTGCTAGTTGGAACGTATTCCAGTCTCGTAAGAGGTATCCGAAGAGAGGTAGTGTTAGATGGCCGAGATTAAAAGGTATTTGGTATATGATTCCAACTGTATCTCTATATCTCGTACCAATGAGTTCCATAGTAAGGACGAAGCTGGTGACCATAGTGCCTCCAGTAGCCACGGCGAGTAGGAAGCGTAGAGAAGTGAACATATACCAGTTAATAGAATAAGCGGTTGTAACACCTGCTAATAGTTGAAGGAATACTGCCGCTAAAAATGGCAGTCTTCGACCGAACCTGCAATAAAGATTCTTTGTATAAATTACTCATAATATAAAATAAATAATATTGAGTTCGTCTTTTATGTATCTTTATTTGAAGTTATTGTCACTACGTATGCCTCCGATTTATTCACGTTGTATAGACATATGGAAGGTAATCTCGTACTTAATATTTTCTTCGCTTACGTCTGTATGTCTATGCATATACTTGCTTCTAAACTTAAAATAAATCAAATCAAAAATTCTTAATCCAAGTAGGGATTTGAAATCGAGGATCGAAGAAGGATTTTAATAAAATGGAAAAATCTGTAGAATGCCTTCTAGTTCATTATAAAAAGATAATTAAACTTTTAAATGCGTACTATATACCTTGCAATCACGTTTTATTAACGTTGGAATATTTATTATTATGTAATACTCATGTTTATTTATTACTTATACTAATTAGTGTTAACACCTAGTTAGCAACTAACGATGTGACAGAAAAGTAGGCATAACAAATCAGTTGCTGCATATAGTAAGCGAGATAACAGATAAAACGCTTCTCAAATGGGACGTTGTCCTCTTAAGTGGCATTAACTAAAGTGTTCTCATCCGGGTCCAATCGTGTGATTTTCATTTGTAAGACCTTTCCAGGATGCGCCAATTTAGTCAAGATGTCCGTAATCAAATAAAGTTTCTATACTTGCTTCAGAGTAAGTAACACACAAAACGCATTTTTTATGTACAAATCGACAAAGTTTACATTAGAATTGCAGATATTATATAGACTGCCTATATAATATCTTAATATATTGCATCTATTTAAAGCTAAATCCCCTTTTACGGTCTCGTTGACGTAAGTATTCGCTGGGTAGATACTCCAGTTTCAATTTTCAACAGGAATAAACTAGTAACCACCACAGAAGTATGAAGTTTCGCCAAATAAAAATATAAGTAGGTTTCTCTATAAAAATTTGCGGTTTACTTAATCTATATATATAAGAGATATCCAGGTATTGACTTATCGTGATATCTTTGGAACCATAAGACTTGAAATTTGGTAGGAATATTCCTTTTGCCGAGTAGAGATCAGCTAAGAACGGATAAGTTAATGAAAATGCTACCTAAAAACATTCCACGCAGACGAGTCGCGGTTACAGCTAGTTCCCTCTAAATTTATGTAATATAACAGCCCCCCTAGTGAAGATGACATTCTAAATGCGATAACGTCGAACCATACATTTTGTTCATGTGATCACGTGATATATCGATATGATACGTCTTTCCCATACACCTTAAACGTTCTACTTGCGTTAGCGTCCTTAGAATGTCATCTTGTCTACAAGCCTAGATGTGTTAGTAATTTTGCGTTTCGTACGAACCTGTCTGAAAGGTGACCGAAGACCATGTTTCCTACGAGAATACCGAGCATAAATATAGTCTGTGTTAAATTTTTCAGCCATTGCCTGTCACAAATAAGGTTCCATTGCGATACAATGGTTTCCCCGAAAATACTGTGGTCGTAAGCATAACTCGTACAATTAGAGTGGCACTGTGAATCGAAATCTTGGTTTGAAGAACATTTAAAATCCATTGGGGGTGCCAGAAATATTATGCTCATCTGATGCCAGGCAACTGGGAATTTCACCAGGAAAACCACAAAACATATCCATAGTTGCCATTTTCCGATTTCTCCTATCGCCTTGGTGAGAGGGTCTACTACTTTCTGGCTTTCAGCGTCTTTAATTTCTGTCTCCAACACTGTAAAAGAAAAAAGGAGCTTTTTAATATTGAAACAATTAACAACTTCCTCCTTACTTTACAAATTTTTTTTAAAAAAGAAATCTATAAATAAATTTTACTATTTTTCCCAATGTATAAACAGAATTCGTAACAAAAGTTACGTTAACGTAAATAAGAAACTAATTAATAGTAATATAAAAGAAGTCAAACTTCTATTTAGGCAAAACAAAAAAAAACTGTATCAGAAGACCAGAATGCACTGCAATTTTAAAAATAATATTTGAACTTGAGTGGGAGAAAAAAGCAATAAACTATTGAAAATTTGTTCAAGATACATGGGGAGTGTGTAAACAAATTGAAGGAATAAAAAAAGACGCATAAATGAATATGTGAGCAAGTAATTACTTAATTATAAATAACCAATATTAAAACAGGAATCTATAATATATATCGTCAATATGAAGATTAGTTTTGTCGGTTAAGAATTTGTTTGTGCAAATTTACTAGGTACTCGACGAATAAAAAAAAATGCTTTTTTGTCGAATACATTATGAGAGCCAATTTGCATAATATCCGTATAACCCTATAGACAAGTGATGTAAACATATTTATTCGCTGTAAACTTAATTTTTTTTATTACATTTACTTCTAATATAAGACAACGAAACAAAAGAATATCTGAATAAAATTAAAGTTTTTTCCTTAATACAAATTAATAAATTTTATATTTATAATGACACAGTCTTGCACGATTGCCTTTGTGAAATATAGCAGTTAAGGATTTTATTTTTTCCATAGAACAACAGAAATGGAGGTGCCATTTGTTATAGATTTCTGTGAAATAAATATCAAGAACATTAGTTTTTAAATTGTGACAACACTACTTAAGTATGTGTAATTTTTGTAATTCCGTTTAGTTCGAAACTCAAAATTATGTTATGTTAACAAAATAATAACCGAATTATACTTTTTTTAATAGACTTCCTTATTGGTCTAGGACTGCCTAGTGGTTAGCGTGTTCAGCCTCAGACATGAGATCTGGGTTCGAGTCCCGGGTCGGACGAATTCAAAAATCGATATTGAGTTTTCTATTAAGATTTTCTTAATATTTGCCTGAAGTTGGGATGTTGGCGGTGTGCTTCACTCCCGTATTTCGGAGAGCACGTTAAGCCGTCGGTTCTAAGCCTGATCTCTCTCCGGTCATGTCGGTTTGCCGTCACATCGGACTATGAGAGTGAAGAAATAGAGAGTGCATTTGTGGACTACGCTAGTTAATCCGCAGTGGAGAAGCGTGGTGGGTCTATTCTCTAAAAACCCTTTCTCATATGAGTCAGGAGGTCTGCAGGGGGCATCAATGGACTGCTACTTACCTTACCTTTTTACTTCTTTTGATATCCAATAAAGAAAGCTGTGCCGCTCATGGTACATAAAGTAGCTTATAAATTTTCTTATATGATGTGATCAATATAATAAATTACGAAAATCTACGAGTATTCAATAAGGATAATGGGAATGATCTTCGGCACAGGTTCTTTCAATTACAAACTTGTTTTCAATACATTAATGCTGGTCTTTATTATCGCTAATTATTCATTTCCAAGGTTTTAAATTTATTTTTATGGACACAAGAGTTTTTCAATCGTTTTCTTAGATGTATAGAGGAATACTTAGCTCTGGATTTTATTATAGTTAAAGTGAAGTGTCTATTTGCAAGGTCTTAAAATAATTTGTTTGTAGATATGAGAATTTTTCATCCGTTTAGTTTAACTCTTTTGTTTCTCCTTAAGATAATATACAAATAATACTGAATTTTATGTGATATTTTTCTTCTGTCTATATTTACAAAAAAAATATACACATTTAAACTTTAGATCTTCATGACTTAAAATACGTAAAATACCTTTTCCTTGCGCAAAAAAACCTGTTATATGGTGTTAAAACTGCAGGTTTCAGGGTAATAAGTAAATTTATTATAATATTAATTAAGCTGAGAATCAGATGATTTTAAATTAAAATATATAAAATTCAAACAGTTTTATAGCTATATTGATGACACGAACGAATAATCTAGTAGATTTATTTTGTTGCACTCGTTTTGATTCTATTTATTTTTATTCTACTTCCGCATAATTTAAAAGATACACAAAGCACACGTGAATATATACACGTCCATGACAATTTTAAACGCGATTTGTTTTTTTTAATAAGGTCATGTGCTGTGGTAATAACAAATTGTCTCTTTATTAATATATTTTAAATTTTTAGAATCAAACATTGAACTAATTATTGAGAAGGCAAAGAAATTGCATTACAAAGCTATCGACAGTCGTAAGGAAAAACTAAGAAGGACTGATAAATTCCAGTTTTTGAAAAAAATATACTTTCGTACTTTATCATCTAGTACATACATAATCGAGTACAGGTTTCTTATGTTTTTGTCGTATTACGTATCTTCCTATTGCAAATAACAAGCAACATAGTATATGTTGCTTGTTATTTACTTTATATATCTTTGAGTATAGGGCATAGAGTACTAAACAAAGGTAATGTTAATCTATAAGAAAATTAACTGAAATTTGTAGAGATACAAAAATCTCTTAGATTATTTCGTCTATTATATAATTAATTTAAAGGACATTCTACCTCTTTGAATACAAAAAGTGAGAAAAATAAAAGGCTATTCGTTTTCTTTCTAATTGGTAACACTCTTTAATTTTCAACCACTAATTTACAAAATTACATTCAAAACTGTATTCCAAGAGAATAATTAAAGTGTATTCATTTTTTGAGTATACTAATATCTTTCTTAGCGAATTGATAAGTTAGGTATCCTTTGTATCTATCTTCAATAAGATTAAATGACAATCCTGCAAGTAACTAAAATTGTTATTCATTGTTTCCTTACCCAATTTATGCTCGACAGTGTATTCTGGTTCGTAATTTAAATCTTCGATTGCTGCCATTATACGTTTTAAACTATACTTTGTCTTCACAAATCGTGGTATTTATGTACTAACGCCTCTTAAAGGTATACATTTATACACATTTTTATTTAATCAGCTGTGTGCTGCGTGCAGAAAAGCTTTATACTCAGCAGTCAGCCAGCGACTGGGTATATGGATTGGAACCGAACGCAGACTCTCGGGGTGTCAAAATAACCAGTAGAAATCTACATATACTTAGTGTTGTTATTGTTGAAAGTGAATTTAAAGCTTGTCATTACATAATGGTTAATTGGAATATATATTATCTTATTAAACTTGTGGATATTTGCACAAACATTTATGTAACAGTTCAAAATGTATGATGACATACATCTACGTCGTTTGTTTACGGAAGTTTTGATGTGATTGTAACACGTTTAATACAAATATTTGTGACCTCACTTTAAATGCAGTTATTTCAATGTCTATGTTGTATTTAGTTGCAGTGTCTTTAATAATGTTGTGGGACTATCGACGGAATTAACTGAAAGTATTAAAATGTAGTAATTAAGCCCGGATGAATCCTTGCGCCAATTTCTTTAAGACTATATAATTTGTTTATAAAATGCTGGGAGTCGAACCGAAGATGTTAGTGAAGTGATTAGTTTAACTATTACTTTTGTAAGATGTATAGACTATTTTTTATACATCGAAACCAGCCTAGCCTCTATTGCAAACCTTTATCTTGCATTCATCTTTAGGTAAAAAAAATATTGCTAAGTAACATACAAATATTTTTTATTCAATTGAACTGAACTCTTAAACCGATTTTTATATGTGTCAAACCAGAACCTAGAATGGTTTAGATAATGCGAATCGATTTTCCCCGTTTTCCCACTGAATGACTACGTGGGGTGTCCAGCTATTCCTAAATCTCATAAGTACATTTTATTCAGTACAATGCCGGTCCTTGCTTTCGTACATTTAGTTAAACCTCAGTTGTATACAGACGATTGAATAATTTAAATATTGTAACATATTTCTTGAATTATATTATATCTGAAATCATTTTAATATAAAATTATCAGAACTACAACGTTTGTCCCTTTTATGTCGATAATTTTGAAATTGGCAAATATACAATGTCCGAATGCGGTATTTAAAAATGTTAATCAAAATATTTATGTCGTATTTTAAGTCGTAGAAGGTCGTTTACTTTTAAAAATTGATACTTAAATCCGTAGTCCTATATCACTTGATTTGTACCAAATATATTTTGTTATAAAACATATTTATAAATCTTAGACAATACTTAATATGATTATTATTGCTATATGAGACCCGCATTAAATTTTATACGTTACTAACTGATCCGGCAAACGTTGTTATGCCATATAATAACTAATACTCTTATGAAAAATGGTGGTTATGGTAATGGTGAAAAATTAAGGGATGTACGACTCTAAACAATTAGGGATATGATAAATGGATGTTGATTGATTCTCAGACCTACCCGAAATGCACAGAAAATTTCATGAGAATCGTTTGAGCCATTTCGCAGGAGTTTGGCAACAAACACAAGAATTGTCTATATTAGATTAGTAATGACACAGTCAAAGGTTCTGTTTGTTGTGTGTGTGATCTCTCATCCCGCAAACGATGATGATGTTAATTAAAGAAAATATGTTTATACATAACGTACATGATGTCATTAAAATTTATACACATGTTATTATAATTACCAACGTCACGAATATACATTGTATCGGTAAGTATAAGCGAAATCCAGCCGGTATTGCGGCAAAAAATTACACGCGCTGTTATACAGCTTCGATTTTTTATATCAATTGATTTTAGTATAAATAATGATGTAGGCACATACGAATGGAAAATGTCACCACAATTTTTGAAGTGTAACGTCTTTAGGCGCATGAGGGTAAAATTTTTATGGATAAAACGCTTGATTAGCGTCACAAAGATGTGCAGCGTTTTAATGCTAATACATCTGAAGGTTTAATAATTAAAACTAACGTGTAGCATTTTTATTTACCACTCGTTACTTAATATACTATTTTTAAACATTTTACATAAAATATAAAATAAAATATTTGTTAAATACTGTTTTCTAAATTTTGAATTCTAAAACAAAATTTAATTAATAATTTCTGATATTTTACAATTCATCATTTGAGATTTCAATAAATTATTTGTATTATTTTTGAGACTTAATATTTTAATGACAATTAAATTAACTAAATTCCTAACATATCTTCCTTTTCCCTCTAAAGTTTTAGATTTATATAAATATAACATTAAATTTGGATATTTAATTTTATCCTAAAATATTAAATCTGTAAAAATTACTTTTGGGATTTTGAAATGACTTTGTATTGCGAATACCGAATTTTAAGTCAATCTTGATCTTTTCCAATTAGTTCACATTGTCCCTATATATTTCGTTCATATTTTCAGTCGTTAATAAAATACTTTATTCATTTACTCAAGTTCAAATATATATTTTTAAACATGAAATGATTTATTTTCAAACCTGAATTCATTTATCAATGCCATCTATAGAAAGCTTTAAAGTGTTTAAAGATTTCTTTTAAGAATATTATGCCAGACCACGTAAGAATTGACTATGTGTTTTAACATATATACTTTACTGGGCCACCAGATTTAAAGGTCTGGAAGCACCGAAGCACAAAAGGCGAGTGGAACCCCTTGGCCACAAAATTATGTATTATTAATATAAATATTTTTTTGCAAAACCATGAATTTTTTTAACATTTAATAAACATATACAAATATAACAAGAATTATTTCAAAACGATAAAGCTTGCAAAAGTCACAAAATATATCATAAATTTGTCATCCGCGCTGGGAATCTATATTGTATTGTAGATACACACGGACAGGTAAAGCTCTCTTATACTTTATTCATTTCAAGCATGTCCGTAAACTTATAATATATTCTCTTCCTTGATATTGCAAAATGTATATAATTGGTCATTTTCGAAAATATAATGGCAAGAAATCTTCCATTTCAACCGTGCATATTTAATTTTTTTTAACAGTTATGCCTATTGTCGCGGTCCCTGTCTCGTGGGGTTCCGGGGACTGTGGCCCGGATACCCCTCCCCCTTTATTCGGCCTTGATTACTTCTTTTACTTATAAATTTAAAATTATATTTATTAGAATTATGTATCACTTAAAACTTTGTTTATTACCAACGACCAAGAACGTATACACAACATTATCAATATTTTATTTATTTTCCGAAGTTTTTATCTTATTGTTGTGCTATAAAATTAATTGGCGAACATATTGAAGGCAACAAACATTGCTCTTTGATCTCGAATGATTACAAATGGTTTAAGCGGTGACACACGAGCTGACCCCACCATATCGTACGGGCCTCTGTACAGTGGGTTATCTAATTAAAAGGACTTTGATGTCATATGTGATACATCATCATGTCCTTGATGTCTGCTCACACGACTAAGATAACAAGGAATTTACAAACATTTGTCTGTGCTTTACTTATGATTCGAATTAAGTATAAAAAATAGTCGTTCGAGTTCAAGGTTTTTTTTGTGTTAATATTTAATGTCAGTTCACGTGTGGGACACAAATAATGATATAGTCTTATACGATATATAATATGCGAACCTTTGAGGGTCCTGTTAAGATCCTGGAATATTTATCATTATATTTAGAGAAGCAATGATGTCTGTTTTTCTCAACGCTGGCCAATTGTATAGAACCAACCACCATCAAATTTATCTATTTATTGATAATCCAACAGCGCTTTATGAAATTATTACAGAAGATAATATCCTTAAAATAAGACCAATTACGGATTAAACAAATTGCTATATAATATCTGAAGTAACAGAGCAGAGATAATAATTTCGGAATATGAAAACAATGAAAGCAAAAACTGAGATATTTACTATGTACTTATTTAGTCATACCCATATTTAATTATGTATTTGCTTGAATTACTGGGCGTTATGTATATATTGTGAGTTATTTGTATTTGTCGGTGAATTTGAGTTGTGTAAGAATCAGAATTTGTGTTTTTAAAAAAAGCAGGTATGTGTTTGTGTCATTTAGAGTATTTGGGAGTATTGAAATTTGGTTATTTCATTTAAAAAAACATATATGGAGTATATTTTATAAGCTAATAAATTTGTATGGTATATGCACCACAAACTGAAGCAAAAACAATATCTGAAATAAATAATTTTGTTATATGCTGCATACTCTATTTTTATTTTAAGCGCCTGTTCGTTAAAGCATTGTAAGTGTTTTTCACAATGTGTTGCTATAAAGTTAATAAGGCGTTTTTCAAATAAGAATTTTATGTCTCATTAAATGAAACGTATTCACAAGATAAAAGTTTTACTTTCTTGCATCCTCCCCGAACGCAATAATGTTGAGTTGGAAAGAATGATTATAAAATCATAATTGTAACACGCAATGTATTACTTCAGAATGATATAGTTTACGGTTATTCGATGAACGCTGTGGATGCGTGGTAATAGATTTTATTTCAACATCTATGCATACATACATACATAGCATCACGCCTCATTCCCATAGGGGTAGGCAGAGACAACATCCTTCCACTTGCCACGATCCTTGCATATCTCCTTCGCTTCTTTCAATCTCATTAAACCTTTCATACAAGTTCGTCGGTTTAGAGTGCTCTTAACCTGGCCCTTATTTAAAATGTCCTGGATTTAAATTGTCCTTGGTCTTCCCCTTCCAGCTTTCACACATGACTCATAAATCATTTTTGTCAGTCTCCTTTCATTCATTCTCTCTACGTTCCCAAAGCATCTTACCTTTCTCAATTTTTGTCACTAAATTTATACAACACTTTTATTCCACAACGTTCTCTTATCACACTATTTCTTACTTTGGCACTCAGTTTCAATCAACTCATACTACTCAACACTCTAATCTCTACCGCATTTATTTTACTTATGTGATTCTTCTGCCATTACCAACTTTCACTACCATACATAAGTGTTGGCACCATCACTCCAGCATGCACAGCCAGTCTGGTCCTTTGAGACACCATCTGGCTATTCATAAAGGCGTGCAGAGCACCATATTCCCTGCATTCTCTTTCCTTTCAATATCACTTTCACATGTTGCATCTTTTGTAAATTTAGATCCCAAGTATACAAAATCTTTCATCTCTCCCACTTGTTCCGCATATATCAAAATATTGCCATTCATCATAGATTCATAAGTTCACTTGTACATAACACATATGTAATCAGTTTCTTTATAAACTTAGAATAAGAGCTTTTTTTACTGTAATCTCTTTATTACATGATTGTTGACTGAGTAATGATAGAAAGTACCTTTACATAAATGTTCCCGTTATTCCTTAGTTTGATTGATTAGAATTGGTTGGTTGGATTGTATATTGGGTATTGAAGATTCAAAAATTATAACAAATTACCACCCTTATAAGTAATATCAGTGAGCTACAGCAAAAGCTTGCGAGTGTAACTCTACATAGAAAGTGATAATATTACGTATTCGTATATTACGATAATACGGTCATAACCTTTGAGGGCAAAAGTAGAGTAATTATTAATACATATTAATCTAAGAAGTGTAAATTCTAGATCTTTCATTTTATATTGTCATTAAATATAATTGTTAGATCACAAATTCAAAACTATAATTCCAAAACGGATTTATTAAACCAGTAAAATGTGAATCGCATTACATGGTCCACGTGCAATGTTTTTGTCCTGAAAGTTTTAGATACAATCATAATATTACAGGTATAGTTTTTGTCATCCAACGGAAGTAGTTTAATTATAATTGCCTTGCGTGTACGACAGTACCTATTTAAGTTGTTTTCCCTGTAAAATTTATAATTTGAGAGATAAAGGAGTTCGTGGGGTTTTCATTTATTGTTTACTTATATGAACTGTATATCGCAAACAAGACAAAATAGTGGGGTAATTTTATGTACATTCAATAACTGATATTAAGAAGTATCATTAAATGTTAAATATAAAATTCATAAAGTAAACAAGCACGAATTATTGCATTCGACACAGCCATAATTTTATCAACTTTTTTACAGTCTTAATTAAAATAAACAAACTTATCTAACACATTTAATGATACTTCTTAATAACAGCAATTAAATGTACAAAAAAAATAACCCACTACTTTGTCTTGCTTGCGATATACAGTTCAAATAAGTAAACACTAAATGAAAACCGCACGAACTTTTTATTCGCTAATATTTATTTTAAACGCGTGATTCGCGTCACGAAGATGTGCAGCGTTTTTAATGCTAATTCGTTTGAAGTTTAGGTAGTTTTAGTTTTTACAAATAACATGCGGCATTTTAATTTACCACTCTTTGTTTAAGAATTTGACAAACCATTTTTCATAGGATATAAAATAAAAATATTTCATAAATTCTCTTTTCTAAATTTTAAATTCAAAAACAAAAATTAATAAATAATTTCTAATATTGACAAAAAACTGGTGGCATTTTTATTTACAATTCGTCATTTGAGAATTCAATAATGACATTGAGAATGAATGAAATAAATGACAATAAAATTGATTAATTCCTAATATATCTTCCTTTTTCCCTCCCTCTAAGCCGCGGATATCTAAAGTTTAAAATTTATATAAACAAGACTTAAAAATTATTTGCCAAAGAAGTTTCCCTTCTGACATGTGTACTTTGTACGCATGCACTTTTAATTACAAGATGTGGTGCATGACAAGAGCTGCAGAAAAATGTGCAGCATCGCTTAGCCATTATGGTTGTAGTTAAGCCCAACGCTGGTTTTCAGCAGCGGTAGATTGTACGGACACAAAATCTTCTAGCAGAAAGACATTCAACAAGGCGTTGCTTCTTTGAGTATTCTAAAATATACCTTCTCTTCGAAACAAAGTAATACCTGTCGCGACTTCAAAAGTGCGTTGTACGAGTAATTCGTAATATTGTTAGCACTCAATGTTTATTCCACCTCATACTACTTTTTTTAATGCAAACTTAGTTGTACTAAGAAATTAATAAAATAAAACAATACCTTTGCACAATGGGTGTTACTTTTTTATATGATCACGGTAATCCCAATCTACACGAAGTGGTATTGAACTAACCAAGACTTTTTTGCGAATGAATCGGACGTCCTCGTAATTACTAAATTGAAATTGAGGTTGAAACCACTTAGATATTTGTAGGATTTTTTTACCTTACTTTAGGTTTCTTAAAAGGCACTGAAACCCATCGGCTAGAGAAACTGATTACGAGGAATTGAAATTCGTAAATGCATATTATAAAGTTTAAAAGTATTTAAAAGATACCAAATTTTGGACTTCATTTTAGTCGAACATGAAAGCATATGTCACACGAAAAATTATAATAAATTAAGTTTAAAAGCTACTGACTGAATTGGTGTTTTCTCTTCGCTAGATTTAATTTCACAAAGTAAATAAAATATATATTGATTTTGTTGTTAAGCATGCACGGTATGTTGATATACTTTGGATTAAACTTTGGTAGAGCGAATTTAGAAGATTACATTTTCTAATTTGTCTAAATCTGGACTGGTGGGAGGCTTCGGCCGTGGCTAGTTACCGTCACCCTACCAGCAAAAACGTACCGCCAAGCAAAGTGATTTTTGTTCTGGTACGATGCTGTGTAGAAACCATAAGAGGTAAAAATGCCTCTTACCAGATTAGCACACTTTCATCTTAGATTGTATCACTTGTCATCAGGTGTGATCCTTGACTATTCAAGCGCTAATTTGTCAGCTATATAAAAGATATTTGGGTACAAAAGCTGATTTTCCATGTGTATGTCACGAGTTTCAAAAATACTAAAGGATCAGTATTTTTTAATTAATAAAGTGTATTTAATAGTAGACAGTTATCATTTTTGAAATTTCATTTTGTCATTGTTCTTGGGTTTGTATTATAACATGTTAAAAAACAATTAGAAAACATTCATTACAGTTTACTAGCATCATTAAACTTCACTAAACGAAAGAGACATTATGTTTGTCAACTTTTGCTGTTACCGATTACGATACTATTGTTTCCGTTTGAGGAGAGATAAATAATGTAGAAAGACTCCATAGCGTACATAATAAACTATTAAATATATTCAAATTGGGAGTAGTAAAGTGGGACGACTTTTTATAGTATATGCTATCGTGTATGATTTCTCCATAATGCTGGCGGGTTAGATGGTTAAGCATCAATTAGTTAATCTTAATATTAAATTTCATAATAAATATNTAACTCGGTTCCGGAAGTGGCTATATGAGTCTTTAAAAAGGTCTAGCTCGTCAGAAAGTTTATTGTATTGCCGTGTGATACGGGGTATGGGAGAGTGACTACCAAGATTTGTTTTAGCATGTGGTACAACAAATGTTCCCAATTTGACTCGAGCATTAGGTCTTGGTATTCTTACATTAATTTGTCTCAGTATTTGTGGGGCATCTAATGAATTACGTATTATTTTGTATAGAAAGCATTGGTCCAGTAATTTTCTGCGAGAAGAGAGACTATCTAATTTGAAATAATTAAGTCTTTCATTGTAATTCGTTAAAGTTTTATTGACATTACAAAAAAATAAGCCCAACGCTGGTTTTCAGCAGCGGTAGGTTCTACGGACACAAAATCTTCTAGCAGAAAGACATTCGACAACCTTTCAACCAATTCCAAGCCGATGCTTCTTTGGGAATTCTAAAATATTCGCCTACTTTTCGAAACAAAGTATTACCTGTCGCGACTTCAAAAGTGCGTTGTAATTCGTAATATCTTTAGCATTCAATGTTTATTCCACCTCATACTACTTTTTTTAATGCAAACTTAATTGTACTAAGAAATTAATAAAATAAAACAATACCTTTACACAATGGGTGTTACTTTTTTATATGATCACGGTAATCCCAATCTACACAAAGCGGTATTGAACCAACCAAGACTTTTTTGCGAATGAATCGGACGTCCTCGTAATTACTAAATTGAAATTGCGGTTGAAAACACTTAGATATTTGAAGGATTTTTTTATCTTACTTTAGGTTTCTTAAAAGGCACTGAAACCCATCAGCTAGAGGAAAAGATTACGAGGAATTGAAATCCGTAAATGCATATTATAAAGTTTAAAAGTATTTAAAAGATACCAAATTTTGGATTTCATTTTAGTTGAACATGAAAGCTTAATGTCACTCGAAAAATTATAATAAATTAAGTTTAAAAGCTACTGACTGAATTGGTATTTTCTCTTCGCTAGATTTAATTTCACAAAGTAAATAAAATATATATTGATTTTGTTATTAAGCATGCACGGTATGTTGATATACTTTGGAATAAACCTTGCTAGGGCGAATTTAGAAAATTACATTTTCTAATTTGTCTGGACTGGTGGGAGGCTTCGGCCGTGGCTAGTTACCGTCACCCTACCAGCAAAAACGTACCGCCAAGCAAAGTGATTTTTGTTCTGGTACGATGCTGTGTAGAAACCATAAGAGGTAAAAACGCCTCTTGACAGATTAGCACACTTTCATCTTAGATTGTATCACTTGTCATCAGGTTTGGTCCTTGACTATTCAAGCGCTAATTTGTCATAGCTGACGAATTAGCGCTATAAATATAAATAAAAGATATTTGGGTACAAAAGCTGATCTTCCATGTGTATGTCAGGAGTTGCAAAAATACTAAAGGATCAGTATTTTTTAATTAATAAAAAATATTTAATATTACCTAGTTTAATAGAAGACAGTTATCATTTTTGAAATTTCATTTTGTTATTGTTCTTGGGTTTGTATGTATTATAACATGTTAAAAAACAATTAGAAAACATTCATTACAGTTTACTAGCATCATTAAACTTCACTAAACGAAACAGACATTATGTTTGTCAACTTTTGCTGTTACCGATTACGATACTATTGTTTCCGTTTGAGAAGAGATAAATAATGTAGAAAGTCTCCATAGCGTACATATTAAACTATTAAATATATTCAAATTGGGAGTAGTAAAGTGGGACGACGACAAAACATTCTAACAACATTAATTGATAGATGAAACCCTGGAGAGTTGTACGTATATACTAGAGCAGGGACGGCCAACATTTTAGTTTGTAAGATTGCAATCTTTTTTAAAAAAATAATTGTGAATTTTGATATACATATAAAAAGAGGAAATGTGTAACATTTCAGTTATTATAAGAATGATGCTAATTTTCCTGTTGTACTCTTTATTTAATTTTTTAATAGCATATAACAAATAATACACAGTTTTCATAATTGAAAAGTCTTAATTTGACCACACGTCAAGTGAGTGAATATCTGACTCCTAACTAGACTTCTGTGTTTAAGAAATCTCAAAATTCTTTATCTATGTATTTATACATAGATACGCTACTTTGGTTTGGAGCGCCTTTTTAGTCGTTATCTGTCTCTTTATATATAACGCAAAAAAATCTGCCCAACTCTGTTATAGACATTTACAGCATCCCAGGAAAAGAGTTCCACATACAGATTTCCGCATATTTTAAATTGAAAAAAAATAAAGTGCCCTTCTATGAATTATACATGGTTTGTTAAAATAAACATAGAATTGATTTTGTGTTGATAACATAAGTATGTGTCTTGTGGAGAATATTTATATTCATCACAATTAACCATTGCCTCGATCGATATGTTGACGACCCCTGATGTCAATAGCCACTCATCTCGTGAATGTAATTATCAGAAGGGAAAAAGCCAAACACCAAGGGAATTTACTTTCATTTCGTTAACATTAAACAAATGTATATGTAGATAAAATAGGTCATGATGAAATATTACAACTTGTTGCACACTGACACTGATAACCCAATCCTAAAGGTTAAGAAATTGATATTTTAAAACGCATTTCATCACAATCCTAGTCTTTTTATGCATGGTACCATTATTTATTTACTGTGTAAATTCATTAATTAATACTGTTATCACGACGTTGAGATGGAGACAGCTATTGCATATGCAGAGCAGTTAAAACATATTACAGAATTTTTAAAATTTTGCAGACTTGCACGAAAATCGGTGGTGAAAACATAATATACAGATACAGTTGTGTTTGTTTTTCATATAACCAAAGTATGACGTACATAATTAGTATAATAAGAGAATGAGTCGTCTGATACAAAAAATTTGAATTATTTCGATGTCCCCTAAGAATGAAAAAGTTCAACTTGCATTTTAGCTATTAAGAAGTTTTATAATTTTGTTGATTATATCACCTCATTTATCAACCTAGGATATCCTGTTTTTAACAATATAGATATTTAAACACGATACTTAAAAACATATGAATTACGACAAAAGGTTAGTATGATAATTAATAAAAATAATTATTATTATTAAAGGTGACTCTTTATATTGTCCACCTGTTATTGTTGGAAGGTAGGTTTTTATTTATATGGCTTTATGAGCAATGAGAAAAGAAAACGTGAATAATATCTAAGGAAATAATGCAGCAAATATTATTTTCTTAACTTGCCATATCTTTGTTTGTATTATAATAAGGAAGTTATACATTCGAAGATATATAGCCATGTCGTAGCAATAATGAAAAACATCGAAATTCTTGGTTACAATGACAATTCAATAGTAACGCATTACAAAGTAAATCAAATCAAACAAAATAGCTTTATTCAAGTAGGCCTATTAGCACTTTTGAATCGTCAAATATATATTTTTTCCACATAATAATTTTAATGTACGTCCTATGATGGTATTAAAGAACGACTTAAAATCTAAAGGTACGAGGGTTCTTTCGTGCCCTGTCCTGAGAAGAGCCCACAAGAACCTCAATCGGGTATTTTGTATTTTTTTGTTACCATCATCATTACAATATCATATTAGTTTAATATATTAATATGAGTTTAGTTTAAACTAATATGAGTTTAATATATTTCAATGCAAATTAAATCAATCGCTCACTCCCACGCGTTTCTCTCGTCCAAGTAATCACGCAACTTATAATATGATTTTTCTATCAACTTTCTTTGAATTTTAATTTATTAATTGATATCTCTAAAACGTCTTGTGGGAGTTTATTATATACAGTTGCCCTTAATGAGTTGTTAATTTTATGCAGCCTACTAGAATTTATAACAAGTTAGTTTTTGTTTCTTAAGTTATATGATGTACATTCGTTCTTTTTATTAAAAGAGTTAATATTTTTATATACGGACAACAAGTTTTATAATATATATACCCAATGCACTGTCATTATATTAGCTGCTCTGAATTTGGTTCCTAGCGACTCTCTTGGGCCCATATTGTAAATCAACCGAGCGGCCCTTATTTGCAGTAAACAAAATATAAATACTATTTAAGTTTGGCTGAATGTATTTAATGATATAATAAAGCTCTTTAATTTCCTTTTCTAAAATACAAATATAGCTTATTTATATTTGGGTATTGTGTGTATTTAAGGCATATAATTTATACAATTGAGTAGTAGTGCACAGACAGATGCATATCGATAAATATGAACGGTGTATTTATTGTAAAGTAAGTCCTTCCTTACATCCGTTTCTCGAGTAAGAAATTGCGGAAACTAATACATATTTATTTATTTATACCATATAACATATCTCAATAAGGATCAGGAAGGAAGTTGACATTCACATCAATGTAACGGAAGTTAAATAGGTGAGTTCTTCCGCAAAAATATCCAATAATACGTAAGTTAAAACAGTTATATCGGCTTCTGTTATTGGAAAGTATATTAATATGTAATTTACAATTGTGTTTTGTACTTTTGAATTAATATTTGTCTCTCGTACATTGTATTATTCATACTGGGGTAATTTTATGGGAAGACTATAGATTAACCTTAATACTGTACTTTTTGTTTAAATTTATATATTATTCAAAATCGCTTCGTACTATAATTTTATTGCGATAATTGGGAATTATCGCAAATCAAGAATAAAACTTCGCTATTCATGGATAATTGTGAAATTTATAATTAACTGCATTTTTGTCAAATAAGTGTCTCCGCGCTCGATATCAAAAGCATTTAATGAATTCAAAGATTAATGGTAACCTTCTAAGCTTTTCAATACAAATCTGATAAAGCTTCTGCTTGCTTTTTTTGCTTTCGATACTCTAAAAAAGTTATTTAGTACTTTAAAAGAGTAAAAGTGGCAAACCAAAGATGATATATATGTGTTATATAATAAATAAACAAGTTAATAACCGCTGATTTAATACTAATTAACTATTGAAATAGAACAAAAGCTAAAATACAAGCTCTAACTACCACCAGAAGACATTGTCGCGGCACAAAAAAAACATGCCGGGTATTATATAGTTGTATTTTTACTTTATGATCAAATTCATTTGTAGAAACCTAAAGTTATAATTACATCTGTAACTGTAAGTGATTGATATTCACGTATTATCTTTTAACTTCATTTAACACTATGACAGCAATATGAAAGTTATTAAATGTTTATGAAATGTAATCGAGAGATGTTAACGTAGGGTAATTGTAATTAATCAATTTAGTACTTACTTTTGTGTGATCCTTAAGGTAATTTGTTGTACACAAAATATTATTTTCACACAAAATGGCGAGAATTCGTGAAACGTGTGCCGCAGCGTTCTATGCTGCGCTCAAACACGTATTGGACATTTTAAGTTCATCCGGCGTATATACGTTGAACCTCGGGTACCGGCAAAACTCAGTGACGAAACTGAGGAAAACCTATTCAAAGCTCGCGTTAGTGTTCAGCCAACTGTAACTTAATAAAAACTCAATAAATCTTAATTCTTATTTCAAGAGCATACAACTCAATTTCAACAGGTAACACGATAAAGAAATATAAACAGTGGCGAGCAAATTTAATCTATACGCAAATGCAGATTTACCAAGATTTTTTGCTCAGATACTAATTCTGAATCTACGCGTACGGGATTTTCCCTAAGATTTCGTATTAACAAAATGCATTTTAATAAGCGCCTCTTAAAATTTAAATGTATTTATTATAACCACAATTATTCTTCTTGTAAAGTATCAGATAGATGTTGAGACAGGATACTGAAATTGCAATTTTAGCACTGGAATTTTTCCTACAGGCATTTCTTTTTTTCCTTCATATTGTATGTTTAATCTGTATATATATATAAGAGATATCCAGGTATCTATTGCACTCATCATGATATCTCTGGAACCATAAGTCGTAGAGACTTGAAATTTGGTAGGATTATTCCCTTTGCCGAGTAGCTAAGAACGGATTTTGCGAAATTCCACCCGCAAGGGTGGTTGCATGGTGTTAATTAAAAAAAAATCAAACTTACACATTAAAAGAAATTGAGACCACACATTTACAAACTATATTTTGTATGATATGCAAAACTTGGTCAAAACATATTTTTTGACATAATGGAATCTATCAAAAGTAAATATTTAGGAAATTTCACCCTCAAAGGGCGGTGAGGGAATGTTTCTTATTTGTAAAACAATTTGCCTAAATTTATGAAAATACCACCAAAAACACGCAGAGGAAGTCGTGGGTTCAGCTAGTAATTAATAAAAGCAATTTCTTATTTTCAAAAACATATACGGTTAACTTGCAAACTATTTAAACCAAAATTACAGGCTTTACTATTTATATTTCGGATATAATTGTTTGCACATACCAATTTCCAAATTGGCTGAACCGCTTTGGGACGTAGATGTCAGAGGAATGTTAGCCAACTTTCTAGAAATTACAGAATCCTTTTATTTTATAAATAAATAAATAATTACAGAATCTACAGATAATCACTTCTTATAGTAAAAACTCGCAGTAGATTTTACACTTTGGCTTTGAAAATCTTGTTTCCGAAACAGTTTATAGCTAATAAAATTAACCTTAATATGAGATAAGCTATTTTAAATGTTCAACTAATTTTTGCTATAATCATAATTGAATTTTTAAGTAATTTAACTTCTTTAGGCGCATGAGGGTAAAATTTTTACGGATGAAACGCGTCACGAAGATGTGCAGCGTTATTTGAGCTGATTCGTTTGAAAGTTAGGTAGTTTTAATATTTACAAATTACATGTGGCATTTTAATTTGCCACTCGTCGTTTCATAATTTAATATACTATATATGAAACATAACATGAAATATTTTTGTTTTATATAAAATATAAAACAAAATTATTTCACAAATTCTCTTTTATAAATTTTAAATTCTAGATTTATTTATAATTTCTAAAATTGACAAAAAACACGTGTCATTTTTATTAACATTCGTCATTTGAGATTACAACTAATTATTGGTATTCATTTTTGTCACTTAATATTTTAATGACAATTAAAGTCATTAAATTCCTAACATATCTTGCTTTTTCCCTCCAAGTCTGAGAAATCTAAAGGATTGGATTTGTATAATATAAACAAGACTTCAAAATTGGCATGACAAAGACGTTTCACATGTGTACTTTGTACGCACGCATTTTTTTATTAGTATATTTTTTATAGATACTACTGTGCCATTATTAACTTATAAAAAAGGTAACTACCAGCCCACTAACGTCCAGAATGGCACAAGCTTTCTCACCAATAGGAGGGGGGTTTTTAAACCATAGACCCACTGCGGGTTAATAGTACCTAAACAAGTGTATGAGCTAATACAAGTGCCCTTTCTATTCTTTTACTCAGTTCGATGGGAAGCCAATCTGACACGACTGGAGAGAGATCAGTTGCCAAATTTCCAAATTCGAACAAATATTGGGATTTCTTAATAATAGAAAATTTAATATCAATTTTTACTCGGGTCTCGAACTCAGGCCTCATGTCATGCATGTAGCTAACCACTAGATGAAATGTTAAAATGACTTTTACATATTTTTTTAACTTAAACAAGTCTGTACAATATATTTCCGATAAGGTAAAAGGCCAATTGGCCTTAGTTTCCCATATTTCCTATAATGTATCCAATTAATAAGAAATTTTCAAAAAGTGGCTAACGCATACGAGTAAGTCTTGTATTATATACAATTTTAAAAACGAAACCAAATTTTACTGTAGGCTGACGGTAACTTACATTTGTCGCGAAAGGTCATATACATATAGGAAGATAATAAGTAAACTAGACTGTAACAAGCCTTGGCCTATACATAAGTCATGATCAATGTACTTATGAAATCCAAGATAATTCTTACTAGACTGCCATTATGAAATAATTAAGAGACGCAGTTAATAAAAGCATTCGGATTTTTGACGTCATTTATCGATCTTTCGGAGTAATCTCAAGCCAAATTTCACAGCGTCGTGTTTACAAAAATTTCTTTAGAATCGGTAAACAGAAAAATAAATCATACTGGAATTCAATTTTTTGCTTGAAGGAAACTCAAATTTTAAATCAGGTACGGTACTTATGAATTTTATTGATGTCACAACTGCCAATCGTTTACGCACGAGGAAAACTTTAGATGGAAATTATTGCGTTAAAGGTGGAGTTAAATAAGATATTTATGTCGTAACAAGATAATTAAGTTACCTAGATACGACATTTACATTGCATAGCTGAATAATGACACTGCTAGAAAAGGATATCAGATTATCCAGACTACAGTAAAGTAACTAATAATATTGCAAGATATATTTCCTTCCTCTGTATTGAGAATATTTTAGAAATTCGGCCTCGCGGGCGTTATGGATGCAACCGTATTCGTTACTCTTGCAGAGGTCCTGGATTCGATTTTAGGTAGAACAAACTTTGAAAATTTCGTAATTTGGTTAGAATGGTGAGTTTATGGCTATGGCTAGTCACCATCCTACCAACAAACAGATAACGCTAAGCTAAAACCAGTAAAGTAAATTAGCTCTTTCAAGATTAGCTCGCTACCGTCTTAGACTGTATCGGTTTTTTCTGTCTTTATGATTTTCAGAAGACCCGACCTTGTGCTGTTTATATCTAGCAAATAATATTCAGCTCTGGAATATTTAGGCTACATCTGTAACCTTAGTTCTCCTACAGATTTCCTCAGTTGAAGAGCTTACGTAGAGAAATACTGAATTACTAAGGTCTACATAATACGCTGTGGAAGTAGGAATACAAATTTAGAATAAGTGTTTATTTAGACGTTTTGTACTACTATAAAATATTTAATGGAGCTGTCAGTCCTAACTGCAGCTTATAATTGGGATGGCTCGATAGGGGAAGTACCACGTTCTCACACTATACCATAAATTAGTAATACTTTTTTGCTGCGTTTCGTTGAGTGAAGGATCCAAAGGCAAAGATATAACGGGAAAAGACTAGCAAAACTTAGAAATAAAATAGTCCTTTTAAACGTCAGCATATTAGCAGTTCCACTGATCCTGCAAATATGTAGACTGCGGAATTGAGAAAATATTAGGTGAATCCTTAGCTCGGGCATCGGTGTTATTCTATAAATTCGCTGGATGCCTCTTAATTAATATTAATTACGTCTATATTGATAAGTGACAATGACTTGCCGCGCCAAGGTGAGACTATGAAGGTAGGCTATAGAAAATTAAAAAAAAAAACAAATTTTGCATTAATTATTTATTGCAAATATAAGATTTCATCTGATATTCGACAAAATTATCTTATAAACCCCTTTGCCTAATTGGTCACAATCTTTACGACAAATAATAAATTTCATACATCTTTATTTATACATGGAAACATGAAAGTAGCGGCATGTCAGGTGTTTATTTTTTTAAGTATACACTTTTTTATGCGTGCTGTTATTTTGCATGTATTGAATGAGATTGCGCCAGATTTTCTATATAAATCAGAAGCCTGGATACTTCAATGCTATTAATAGGCGACGAACATATAATGTAAAAAAAATTACAATTATAATACGCGTTGAATTTAGTTTGGGAATTCTATTTATCTAATTAATACAATTAACCCAACTGATAAGACTTTAGTATTATTTTTTATCGAATTTCATTGAATGAGGACACATTGTGTAAGGCATAAATAGATAAAAACAAAATTAAGACTTCAATGTTCTCTGAAGGCCTCTATGAAACATTAAAAGATTTAGAGCTAGGAAAAAAATACATTCTTTACCAATTTGCCTTTCTAGATAGTTAGATCCAGTAGAATAGATAATAAATATAAGCGATACGAGTAATAGCATTATTAAGGCCGTGAGGCCTATAAAATTTTTATACGACCAAAAGATTTAATTGCTTAAAATATATTAGTGTTTACTTCGTAAATAATTTTGATGTATTTTTTTTTAATTTATATAAACACTACTAACACGTTTCCAATGAATATTGTTTCTGAAATACTTCGATAATAAGTACAAAGTGCATAAATACCTTAAAAAATAACACATATTCATATGGCAAGCTTCTCAGTGGACATATGTATAGTAGAAAAATTAACGCCATAAGTAAAATTATTAACAAAAGAAATATTTCATTCGCGCAAAATCAGACAAATAACCTTTGAAAGTATGTTTGTATAAAGTCTTGCAATTATCTCTTGGTCTATGGTGTTAGCAAATAAAAAGTTTTTGGCAACACTATTTTAACCGATCGCCATTTTATATTAACCTAGTCGGCCCGAAGCTATTTGAAATCCTACATGTATAAGTTCAATATAAAAACTTGAATATTACAAGAGTTACTTTCTCCATTTTTTTGGTAATAATAAAAGAATTATAAAGAAACCTTTTCCCTTTTTTTATTTTTTATTGACGAAAGCGCAAATCTTATAAAATATTGTGTGTGATAACAAAAAACCCAAATAGGTGAAACGTAAAACATACATCGCTATTATTAGCACGTTTCACTCTAATCTGCTAGTGACATTTCTCACTCAAACAAACGCGTAAGGAAAGAGCGAGACAAATGTACGACAATGTTTTCGTTTTCACCGATTTGTACGGCCGCGTAACGGTATGCACGTGATTTTCCAACGATTCTGTGTTTCAGATTACCATACGAATAATAAAAGAAACTGGGGTATTTGGTACCACTTTTCGGATCACGCGCAATTTTCGAAGATTAGATCCGGAAAGGTTAATTTCCCGTAATTGCATTCGAATCTCTAATCTTCTAATGAAACTTTTAAAAATATGTAAAATTACATAAAATAAATATAATGTATTTTAAAATCAGATGACGCGGTCGACTGATTTCACGCGAATAAATAATATGTAAACTAGTGTTAAGTACAAAGTAATCAATTAATAACTCCTATCTATTTACTATTATGAAATATCACTCACAATTTTTTTTAACTTAAAGCAAACAACACGCACACACAATATATCACTCAAAAAGATGATCAATAATAACTAAATTTAAAACACAAACCATACAACGTTGAAATTATTTTCCGCAAAATAATTTATAAATATAAAGAAGTGTATTCGCTGCCGAATTAAAAAATATACATAAACATTGTAACGATAGATATCGAATAAAAGCGATCTTAGGCTTTGTTTTAATACCAGCAAAAAAGTCCCTTGTTCTTTCAATGCAGTGCTTGTTATTATAACACCATTGGTTAAAATATAGCCTCAAAAATTTTGAAAATGTCATATATCCTCTTAAATATTATTCTGTATAATGATAACTATTAAGAAATAAAAACTCGTTAAGGCTATCTAACTTAACACGTTAAGCAGCCTAAAATGGAAAATATATAAAAAAATGAATTAAATACTAGATCCTGATAACGTGGTGCTATATAAGATAAAATTACATAATTCTTATCACACTAGAAAATTCGTTGAAAACTACAATTAATGTATTTTATACTACTTATATTAGAACATCATAAAAATAGTGCCGGTTATGGTAAATATCTACTCCATAGGTGCCAAATTTAGGTGCCATATCTTAAACTATGTCCCTTCTCACAATTTTTGGGGGCAACGTTATATAACGCACCTAGGGAGTAAAATAGGGAATTCTCGCCCGCGAATTTTTGAAACTCGCTGGTGTGGATGGCCTATTTTCTCCCTAGGTGGGTTTACCAGTTTTTCCTACATCGGGATGAAAAGTTCAACCTCTTGGGAGCTGTTTTTCAATAAATAATTTAAAATGTAACTACAGTTTCCTATTTTAAACTGCGTTTGACACACTGATAAACAAGTTATTGCTAGGTTGCCTGGATGAAAAGTGAGTTACGTGCATTCGTGCCAGTAAAATTTAACCAGGAGAGAACAATGCTTTTTTATCCTGCATAAAGAGGCTGAAAAGTTTCTTCCCGAAGTAAGGAACAATATTTTTTTTACTATAATTTCTAAGTCGAAAACAAACTAGCTATGCTATTATTCATTATTTCTAATTTTGGCCTTTCTCTTTAACAGTGTCTTAACTGTGTAAGTTTTATAGTAATTCAAAATACGATTAGACGCAGGAACTACGGCTTTATATGCTTTACAAAACACGTAGTTATAAACACATAACTAAATTGCCTATTCTAGTCATACAATGAGAACATTTTACATGAAATTTCAATATTTTATTTTATCTCCTTTTGAAGATTTAAAAGAACTTTGCTTTATGTGTCACACACATATGCATATATAATGAAGGTTAGAACATTATTTTTGTAATTAACTCATAAAAGAATCAATTGTAACCTAATAAATAAATATGAAGTTCATAGGCCCGACTCAGGATCATCATAACCGAAGAGATGATCCGTAGCCGAATAAGACCATTAAACAAACGTAGCAACCGTTTCATATTACGCCACAACGCGGGCATACAAACGCGAGGAACGATAAATAGTATTTATATAAAAAAATGGTGTTTATTAGATGAAATGTTGCCAAAATAACATTTGTGGCCCGCTAAAATATTCTCATAACATGGTATTACAAATAGTTGCCGACCCGTGATATGAAACATTAAAATCAAACAAATCAAATGCAATAAACTTGATGATATCGTTCACACTATTCAAGATAATTTATGTACGAAGTACGCGCTATATTAGATGCAAATAATAATTATTAATACTATTAATCCATGATAATCAAAAAAATTCACGTGAAAAAAAAAATATAACCCTTTACGAAGTTAAAAACAGTAAATTCATAACGGTGCTCATAAGAAAGGAAAAATGCCGTTTGTATATTATTGGACGAAATATATAATATTACATTAAAATATATTAATTTTAATAGTTTTCTTTAATATATCACAATTCCTAACATAACCGAAACAAATACTTTAGTAGGATATCTATGTAAATGTCGTAATGAAATTAAAATTATAATTTATTAATACATATAAGAATAGTTAAATAGTTTTGTAGGTAAATGATTTAGCGTGCTTCTTTCTAACTATAAATAATAGGATTTGATTATGAAAAGGAAAATAAGCTATGTTTTCATTCAAATTATTATATGAATACTTATATAATAAATTTTATACGCGTTTATTACAAACTACTTTTCAAAAAGTTTAAACCAATTTAATAAGTTATTTAAATAATATAATACTTTTATGACTAAATTGTCTTATGCCAATTTTTTTATTATTTTAGCTCAATGGATTTTAAATGAATTTTAAAATACATCTATTGGCATAAAAGATTACGAAATCCATATTACGCAACTTAAGACTAAACTATTCAATTAATAGCAAATAGCTCTTAGAGTACTTAATATCTAAAAAATGCCCTGCAAAATCACAAAAGAATAATAAAAGTATACTATGAAATGGTTTTCTTAAGCGTAGTTCTGGATCGTTTTACGCCAAATATAGTTGATAAAAGCGGAGAGGTATAGCTAAAGCATAGTACATATATAAAAAATTAAAAGTGCGTGTGTACAAAGTAAATATGTCAGAAGTGAAACTTCTTTGGCAAACAAATTAGTAAGTCTTGTTTACATTTATACAAATGTAAAACTTTAGATTTCCGAGATTTAGAGGGAGGGAAAGAGAAAGATTTGTTAGGAATTTAATTGTCATTAAAATATTAAGTGTCGAAAATTAATATGAATAATTTATTGAAATCTCAAATGACGAATTGTAAATAAAACTTCCATGTGTTTTTTGGTCAATATTAGATATTTATAATGGTTTTGCTTTAGAATTTAAAATTTAGAAAAGAGAATTCATGAAATATTTTATAATTGTATTGTTTTTTTTTATTTGTTATTATTGTATTGTTTTTTTTTATTGTATTGTTTATTTTATAATTGTATTCTTAGTTTATATTGAAATGCGTGTATGAACTAATTTCCATTAATGTTTTTTTCACTAATTTATCCTTAAAATATGACATAAATTATTAAAATCCAAAGTAGTTATTTATCTACAAAATTAACTATTAAGAAATCACTTTAATTAACAATTTCTTAAGTAACTCGATGGCCCCTAACTTTAAAAGTACTTTCATTTTAGACATTTTGACGTCTTTTACTTCCGATGATTCTTTCGTCTTTTTATCAACGCAGTCATCGATTTTTATAAACATGATGCTTCAAAAACATATCACAAAAGGTATGATAAAGTAATAAATGATTTATCTTTGAAACAGTCTTACAAAATTTGAGTTTTATATTTGAATCTTTATACGTAGAGGCTGTAGATAAACACTTGTTCTTCAAGAGCCTGAAACGAGTTCATTCCATTTGATGTAATAAATCCAGGTTTTGAAATGCAAATAAATTTTGTTGTTTTTTTATCATTTAAACTTTTGTTATAATACCACGCCTTTATTATAAATACACCGTTGCTTTTTTTCAACTAATTTTGTAATATGAACAAAAAATATAAACATATTAATGCGCGTTATTATTTTCCTGTTAACGGTTAGTGAACACAATTATATGAAATGAAAATCATAATTAAAAGTTAGCATTGAATTTTTCAAACTATACAAAAACTGGTATAGGTATCTTAGCGTCCATATAAATGCGCAAAATGTCTTTCACGTGTAGAAATCATATTTTTCTTTTATCAAAAATTACAAAAAACGTTAAATAATGTTTGATATTACACAGTAAAAACAATTGTTAAAAATAAATTCGAAGTCACAGTGGTACTTATAAGACCATATGATAAGACCATTTTTCTATAATGCTTTAATTTTTTTTTATTTCTTTCTTCCATAAAACATACTTTCAAGTAGCTAGCCAAAAGTCCAGAATCTAGATAATCCCGATGCTAACCGAAAAAAAATCTTATAGATACAAAAATAGTGTGCTACTTCCGAGACCATTAAAATAAGACAATAATACTTTAAAAGATTTTATCATTTTTGAAAGAAATATATATTTTTACTCTCATGTAGCCAGACATAAGTCTAAAATCTAGATAATCCCGAAAGTAACCGAAAATATTTAATTTTTTGATACAAAAAAAAAAATCTTAAAAACTAAATTATAACATTTTCTCACACTCTTCAAGTAGTTTTTCATTCATTATCATTTAATTGGCCTTATAATTAGGAAAAATCATTTTTTATTCAAATAACGTTCAAATTTTTTTGGTTAAAAATTGTCAATTTACAATAGTCAAACATTTATAATGTGTTATAATTAAATTCAAATTTAGGACTTCAATTTAAAGTACATTTTAAAATTTAATAGTAAAATTTAGACCAGTTAACGTGTACAAAAACTTGTACGAATTTAAAAATGTTGATACTTTCAAGAAAAAAAGTGATTGCACCTCGTATAACGTAAGTACAGAGACAAAAATATTTTGTTTTTGTAAATTCTAGTAGGCTACAAAAATAAAAAAATCATTTAAGGGTCACTGTAAACTGTAAACACGTTACTATAACAAACTCGCAAGAGAAATTGTACAGATGTGAATACGATAGTTGACGATACGAAAGCGCTGTACAGGCTTAGTTCAATTGAGAATTTCACAAATTTTATTTGAATCTAGACTTCTTTTTTTAACAAAATTCAAACAGCAAATCTCAGGTCAAAGATTTCAAATAAAGTTTTATATTACCGTGAAATTTAATAGAATATTTAATTGAACGTAGTCGTTTGTGCCCTTAGTTAAATTTAATTTCACTTTGATAGTTTTTATTTTATTTCTGAATAAACGTAATCTGTCATAGCCTTTTTTAAGCATATCACAAAATGATATAAAAACAATTATGCGCTGTTAGATTACAAAAAAAGAAATTTTGAATATTAAGAGCTTCCGTGAGTGTTATTCGTTAGGTTCGTTTTTATTTAGAAATATTTGTATCAAGTTTTTTAGTTTGTCGTCTCTACAATACAGAAGATTTCTTGAATTTTGAACAATAAGAGACTGTGAGGCTCATTGTTATTAAAACGCCTGTGTTATTTTAAAATGTACTTTAAACCAATAAGCATAAGGTTCGACTTTATTTCGATATATTTATAAGAAATTTATTAATGATAAATTCTAAAACATAGACACACTAAAATAAAATAAAAATCACATTTGCATTGCATATGTTACGCTTCTTGTTCAACTAAAGCTGCCTGAGACAATGATATTTGCTGTGACATTGGTAACGGCCTAACCAGCATCATTTTTATACATGGTGCCAGTAAATATATTAAAACTGCAGCTGCGATAATGGATATTGCACATAGTGTCCATTGGGCTGCTTTTATTGATACAGCGACATCTGGTAGCGGTTTTGTGAGTTGACACAGTTGTAATAAAGAGGTGGTGACGTTATATGGCCCTGTGACACGAGCATTTGGACCACAGTCGGATGGGTACCAGCCTATCCAGCCTGCCGATCTATTGAACAGTACCTTCAAGTGGAAATTAAGATTGTTTTATTATAAGCCATAATGCAAAGCTTCAATGGTATATTGATCAGCTTACTCAACACGTATCAAATATTAGGGAAGTTTTGTTATCAAAAACTATATTTTTAAACGATGTACGCATTCGCAATTGCAAAAATGCGTCTATAGTTATAGACCATAGAGAAATTGCATAATAGAAACTACAAGATACAAATTAGCTCTGGTCAGATTACCGCGTTTCTGTATCATCGTTTACCATCATTTGACGGCCTCGCTGGCGCAGTGGTGCGAGTATTCGCTTTGCTAGCGGAGGTCCCGGGTTCGATCCCCGGTAGGACGAGTTTAGGAAATTGTATTTTCTAATTTGTCTGAGTCTGGACTGGTGGGAGGCTTCGGCCGTGGCTCTAGTTACCACCCTACCAGCAAAGACTTCTAAATCTTTCATTAAAAATACAAACCCATTTAAAAAATTCCCAACGTAGACATTCACTAAGTCAAGTTTCCTATATTCCCAAGTGAGCGGGAATTCAAAGGAATAACTAGGGTATATAGTTTCAGCATACCTGCAGGCCCTCCATTGCTGTATAACCAAGGACAGTTTCTTTGTCGCCCGCTTCTAAGCCCAATTTGTAGCAGAACTCGGAGACACTTCCGCTTCCTCCACTGTTGTTTCGAGCTGTTACTACCCTCATGAAGTTCTAAAAAAATAAAACTCCTTGCTAAATGATGCCTGTGCCTTGTTGGCGTAAAATTAGTACTTAAGTCACTGAGGTACTTACGAAAATGACATGGTAGATTATAACAGTGAAAATAATCTCGGCTCACTATACATGTATAAAAGTATTGATATACTATTTGAACCGGAAAACTTCGTGCCGCTTACAGAATCAATAAATTAAAAATCTAACGATAATTGCTGAATGTTTTTTTTTCAAGTTATTAAAAATGTTGTCAGAACTTAACCGGAGCAAAAAGAATTCGTAATCAAAACAACGCCACATTTATGCTCAGATTCCGCCAAAGTCCGTAAAATATTAGTTGCGATCAGTAATTGTTAGTTGTCACTGTCACAACTAATGAAAAAAACCAAAGAATTCTTTTAAATTTAATTTGATTTCTGAACGACGGGACAAATATCTAACGCATGAGATTCATAACAAAAAAAACTTCATTTTTACATTTTAATGTGATTTCTGGACGACTTTGAAATCTCATTGATATCTTAATGACTGAACGAACATCAAATGTTTGGTCGTATCTAAGGGAAAACGAATCATTTTTTTTTACTTTTAAACCTTCCCTCAACTTCCACAAATACTTCAATATCAAAATTAACCAAATTAGTTCAGCCACTTTCGAGATTAACGAACGCGAGACTAACTAACAGCATTTGTTTTATATATATGTATATTTAAGAAAACATATATACTTGTAATAAATTCTAGTAATCAATAAAATTATCAATACATTAAGTCTATTCGTTAATGAAATTGCTATGTTTATGTGAAATATTATGGCCTAAATTTGAGAAATCTATGGTTTCCCTCAAAAAAATTGGTCTAGTGGTTAACATGTTCGACTACAGACACGAGGTCCTGGGTTCGAGTCCCGGGTCGGGTCTTTTCAAAAATCAATATTGAGTTTTCTATTAAGATTTTCTCAATATTTGCCAGAAGTTGGTAAGTTGGCGGTGCGATCCACCCCCGTGCCTCGGAGCGTTAAGCCGTCGGTCCTGCGCCTGTTCTCTCACCGGTAGTGTCGGATTCCCATACCGAACTATGACAGTGAAGAGTGAGAGCACTTGTATACAATGCCTGCCAATTCACAGGAGAGAGTGTGGTGGGTCTATGCTCTAAAAACCCTCTCTCCTATGGGGAGGCCTGTGCCCAGCAGTGGGGCGTTAATGGGCTGCTACTTACTGATTAAAGACTAATCTTAACTCACTTGAGAAGGTATTTCCAATGTAAAATATTCATTATCCGCATCAGCACTGAGGAGGTCAATAGCTATTGACGGCAATGACCATTCCTGAGGCTCCGGCCAACAGGCAGCCTAAAAAAAAATTATAGATTTCATTAAAGTACTCAGAAATGTATGTCCAGAATTCAATTTAGTCAGATTTTTTAAAAACCTTAAAGTCTTGAGTCATTTTTGAGAATATCCATATTTTTCTAAAAGATCACTTAAATGTTCCACTGTTCATCATAAAAGTTTACTTTATAAAATAAAAAAAATGTTTTATTGGGATAATAAATGCAGTACAATTATGTTGCAACAGCCCCTGTAGGTGACTTTATTAGTAGAAATTGCTAATAAGTGATAAGGTGGCTTAATTGTATTGTCTATTAAATTTGTTTCTGTGTTGTTTCATGTTTGTGGTGTACAATAAAGAGCATTCTATATATCTACCTTTGTTCAATGTAATATTATTTATATAATCAAAAAATAGCAAATCCATTTTAAACGCTTTTTATACGCTATATATTCTTAAAACATAATTATTATTACGCAAAGACAGCTTATAAAAGTGATCTCTTACAAGCAACCTATTGTGTGAAAATTCTCAATCGTAGGAAATTGGGTTGATGCATAAAGTAATAGTAGATAAACGTACTTACATTTTAATTCAAATAAATATTATCAAATAATTCTCATGTAAGAGTATTTTATATAAAAATATATTTTCACTGCTTCGCCGGCATAGTGGTTTCAATACTCGAATAATAAGCAGAGGCGCCGGGTTCGAGTCTAAGCAAAGCAATTTCAAGAAAATGTACGAAATCAACTCGACCAATCTTTTGAAATGGATAAAAAATTGCGAAGCGTTGACTTATTTTATAAATAAGCTACTAGTACCTACTTGTGACACGAGTCACCGCTATTCCATGTACATGCATAGCGCAATCCAATTTAAAAAGTCAATTTGAGAAACTAATATGCTAAATTACTTAACTACTACTAATTAAAAGGTGTGCGTGTATGTGGGTATGGTACCTTTGAGTGGGTGTGGCATTTTCATATACAATTCGTCATTTGAGATTTCAATACTATATCGGTATTCATTTTTGAAACAATTAATATTTAAATGACTATTAAATTCCTAACATATCTTGCTTTATCCCTTCCTCTAAGTCTCGGGAATCTAATGTTTTAGATTTGTATAAATATAAAAAAGAGTTAAAAAATAGTTCGCCAAAGAACTTTCACTTCTGATATGTGTAACATGTACGCACGCACTTAATTTTTTTGTTATTGCTGACAGATTTAGAAGAATTAAAAAATGCACTTTCCTAAATTTGTGCTGGGGATCAAACCCAGGACCTCTCCTACCGAAGACTGTAGTTGTACCACTGCACCAGCGAGACCATTGTAATGTAATAATGGACACTAACCTCACCATGATACCAGAATTCATCCAAAATCAATACATTTGAAGTTTGGGCAGCATTTCTAAGTTCGCTAACTACCTGAAAAATTAGATATAAGGTTAGCTAAGTAGCAGCCTATTAACAACTCACTGCTGAGCATAAGCCTCCTCGCTCATAGGACAGTGGATTTTAGAGCATAGACCCATGACGCTGCTCTGCACACTTCACATACCCAGAATTACTCCACGAGATTCTTCACCAGTGACACAATGAGGTAAGTTTTACTTTTGTAAAGAAAAACTTAACAGGATCTGATGTACCTAACAAGAATCCACATGTCTCACCACTAGGGTTTCGTGGCCCTTAGAAATTACACATGTAATGAAGTAATTTAAAAAAAAACTTATGTTTTAGCTAATAGCTGTTATCCGTTTCAGAGTTCAGCCACACACATACAGAAAAGGTATAGATATATAAAAAAAATTACCTCTCTAAACAATGAGTCGGGCAGCCTTATATTTGTAGTACCACTGTCAACTATACTTTTCTCTTGGTTGAGCTGAATACAGTTTTCCTTATTAATATTCATATAGTCCTTTGTGTTGTTTGTATCCAGAGTCATTGATGTATTCTTTGTCGATAAAACTCTGATAGACAAAACACCAATTTCATACCATCTTTTACGTAAAATTGGTGTACGAAATTCAACTCTATGTTTGGATGATGCTGTGTTATCATCTGAAATGGAAATAGGAAAGTTCATATAGTTAAGCATCTACATTCAATGCTAATAAAAATATTAAAAAAAAATTCAAGTAAATTATAAGATGATATAGACATCTAACATGTTATTTTATTAACAATTGAAAATTTGAAGATACATCTAAAAGTGGTCACCAAAACTAGGGATAGAAGAAATACATGATATAAAGGGAAAAGTTTATCATTTAATTACCAAGCATATCAAATTTGCCATAATGTGTTGCATTTGTTGAACTCTTTGTTCCACATAATTTTAGTTGGAAAGACATTGCCCGACTTAGAGTCTTCTCCACAGAATCAAGCCAAGAGCCTACTACAACATTTTCACCCCATGCACCAACAGGCAAATATGCTAATCCTAGAAGTCCCTGAAACATATAGAGATGGCTTTAAAATCCTTACCACAGTATTAAAGTAACAAGTAATATAAACACAACACACACCCAATATAATTCAATTACTGTAATAAATGGTCAATGGGCTGCTACTTACATTTACCTTACCTGCACAAAATTCTTAAACTTTTTACATAGAAAGAACCCTGTACTTTTAAATGTCACTGATTACAACTTCAATGGAATGAATAAAAAATATTGTTTCAAAGACTGAAAAAAAGATATAACATAAGAATTGAAGAAATAATATAATGTCCCATTAATATTCCACTGTTAAGCACAGAGGACTGTACTGATCTACACTAATATGCAGGTTCCCCCACTGTATTAAATCCCAGTAATACTATGATAAGTTTTAATATATTATAATTATGAGATTACAGTGAAGTGGTAAACTGTGAGCAATAAATAAATAAAAATAAATCATGATATAATTTAAGAAATTCTATGTTGACTCATATAAATTTACATGTTCAGCAAAGATTTCTAAATTATTTTCGAACCTTATTGGTAAGCCGAACAAAATTACACATGATTTAGTAATGGACCACTAACAATGGCAAAAATATCCAAAGGAAATATTAATGTTATAAATAACAAAAATATCATATAAGAAATTTTAAATTTACCTGCCAACCTGAACCATTCATAAAGAATTTATGGCTTTTAGTTATAAGTGCGATATCACATCTCACTTCTTTTACAGATGGTAAAGAGGGAAACTTTACATAGTCTGATACTAATTGCCCAATCCAAGTCCCTTGGGAATATTTAGCTTGAACCTAAAATATAACAAATTCTTCAAATATACTATCATATAAATAATACAGAAAAATATTAAGACAATTTATAAACTTTTTTATATAGAAAGAAACCAATCAACTCTTTACTGCTTTTGACACTATAATACAAATTTCATTGATGAATTTATATTTGACAAAATGTTTTTGTATTTGAGTAATATAAAAGAATTTTATAATTGACTGAGCATTAGAATAAGATATAGAGGAAGCAGTAACTATTACTATGAATTGAAAAAGTAGATCTCATTTCTAATTGACATTTTATGATAGAGCAATGTAATTAAAATTAAAATAACAAGGAGTTAATTCCTATTTACTTATATATTTATGAGTAAATTCTGTAAAAGAAGAAAGCTTATAAATACAACCACTATTAAGCACCATCTTTAAAAAAAGCAATTGGTAGTTTTATATGTATATATTGGTATAAAAAAGATTTATTCAATTTAAACACTTCTTTAAGAAATTAGTATATAATATGTATGATGTTGAAATTTATTCAAACTCAAATATTTACTTCTCAACAGGCCTATTTTTATACAGATTTGTCAGTCTTATTATACTATATCTTTAATGAAGATTTTGTTTAAAGTTAATCAAGTCATGCATTGATTAAATAAATATACCTCTTTTTCACTATTATAAAATGTTGTAGAATTTCCAGAACTGAAGTATTTGCTGTTATCTTTCCTAGGATGTGAAGCAATTGCTAATGTGGTGCTACCTGTATCCACCAAGACACGGAGCTGTAAATTAATTGAATTGTTAAATAAGTAATACCTTAATTATTTTATTTATGCTTAGTATAACACTACTACTATAACTGTTTATTTTATAAATTACATGTTGTAATTAAATTTACTGTTACAAATGTTAGCCTTTCTTTAAAATACAGATTATTGTTTCTACAGGCAGCCTGGCTTTCATGTTTTAGAATAAGGATATGTGTACTAATATTTAATACCAAATCAAACAATTTTAATGTGTTTAACAAAATTAGGATGAAAATGTAATTTAAGGCAAGAATTATAAAATATGTAACATCATCATTTTTGTAAAACATTATGGCCAAGAGTTAGGGGTCATTTTTTTATCAAAAAATCCACTATCACCAATGAATTTTACAGATAACAATTTTGTCAATACCAATGTCTGAACAAGATAAAAGACAATACAATATTCTGAACAAGATGTTGTAATCAACATTTTGTTCAGCATTTTCAAAAAACCTCTTCTAAAATGCATCTAACATTAGTATTAGAAATATATAATCATCACTTATTTAAATAATAATTATTAGTAAACAACAAAATTAAAGCTATGTATAAAATTTTATATATTATCAATTAAATCTTTTGATTAATTCTTTATTTCACCAAAACGAGGTTATTTATGAAGCGACGAAGTTAACGCGGTTAAAGAAATTTTGCTTGATATGCATAAATATACCTTATAGGTTAGACATTCAAGTAATGAGAATATAAAAATTAAAAATGATACCGTTTGTTTTGGATGACCAACATCAATTTCCAACGCATAGGCTTGCCCGGCTTCTCCATACAAGTTAAATTCTTCACAAGAAGTCGACGTTAAGGAGAGGAGTAAAAAAAAGTAACTCAAAGTAGTAATAAACATTATTACTTTAAAAACATGCCTATATTGAAATTCATCCACAATTAAGAGCAATAATTCTCAGAACATTGAACCGAACTGAGTCTTCTTATATTACATTATACTTTTTGTTTAATGTTTTTGAGTGGCTTCTATTGACTGCGTACCTGCGTACCTTGTAGAACTAACAGTTATGACATTGACAGTTGCCAATTGACGTTTGACAAACACTGTTATTTTTTATTTAACCCTTAAAGCTAGGACAAGAACATTGTAACAATCATATAATTAATACAAATGACATTAAGTTTTCTTTTATCTGATGCAGGCTCCTAAGTAAATCGTATTTTTACAAGCAATTGATTTTTTTTTCACAAAAACCACTTCAAACTTGTTTCCCGATTTATGAAATGTTTTCTCTACGCTGATGATCAAGTAATACTTGCGTTATCCGCTAATGAGCTACAGGAGATGGTAAATATTATGAATAAAGCTTTGAAAGGGAGACGAATAAAAGTGAATGTAAACAAAACGAAAGTTATGCTTTTGGAAAGAGATGAATCTATGATGAATGGCAATATTTTGATAGATGGGGTACAAGTGGAAGAGGTGATAGAATTTGCATACTTGGGATGTAAATTTACAAAAGATGGAACATGTGAAAGTGATGTTGAAAGGAGAGTGAACGCAGGGTATATGATAAATGGTGCCCTGCGTGCCTTTATAAATAGCCAGATGGTGTCTTAAAGGGTCAGACTTGCTGTGCATGCAGGAGTGTTGGTGCCAACACTTATGTGTGGTAGTGAAAGTTGGGTAGAGCAGAAGAATCTCAAAAGTAAACAAATGCGGTAGAGATGAGTGCGTTGAGAAGTATTAATGGATTAAAACTGAGTGACAAAGTAAGAAATAGTGTGATAAGAGAACGTTTTGGTATAAAAGATGTAGTGACTAATATTGAGAAAGGTATGCATAGATGGTTTGGGCATGTAGATAGAATGGGTGAAAGGAGACTGACAAAAAGGATTTATGAGTCAAGAGTGAATGCGAAAGTTGGAAGGGGAAGACCAAGGCGAACGTTCCTGGATCAAATCCAGGACATTTTTAATAAGGGCCAAGCCAAGAGGAACCGACGAACTTGTATGAAAAGTTTAATGAGAATGAAAGAAGCGAAGGAGATGGGCAAAACTCGTGGCATTTGGAAGGATATTGTCTCTGCCTATGGGAAGGAGGCGTGATGTATGTATTCTTATAAATTAAAAGAAGACTAGGTACTTAATACGTTTATTTATCCATAACAACTCAAAATGGCGGCAATATTTAAAATAGGCATGACAATGACGTATGAAATGTCGAACGTGACTTAGACGACTATCCGCGTGCGCGGCGTTTCTGCGACTGCTCCAGTGTGGCCAGCTAGCAACCAGTGTGGTCAGCTACAAACTGGGATGGCCCTCTACAAATCGGTGTGACACTTCTAACAGTATGTATATTTGCATCCATCGAACCAAAATTGTGAGATGTGTTTATTAATGTGTGTATTTTATTAAGGTGCAATAAGGAGTATTAAAAAAATATTTGAGAGCTGTTATTGCGTGATGTACAAAGAGATAGAGAGAGAAAAAAGTCACGGACTTAATATTATTATTTATAAGTATATAAAACCATAATCTATGGATGTCGAATAGAGTATCTTATTGCACGTAAGATCAACTAATTATTACACAATAAATAAAAATTATTTTATTTGAAGAGTTTCAGTTTCGTTACGGTGGTGCATGCATTACATTATTAATTTTGCTAGTCTATCACCAGTAGCGACTCGTATCGAAGTTATCATTTGGCGCGTATTTTGACTATTGTTGTCAAAAGTTTGTGTCAAAATATTTGTTACAATTTGAATTTTCTTGTCACAAAATAGAAAATATTAAGCAAAAATAACAATGAGTCTTTGGGTAGATAAACATCGGCCAAAAGATTTAATGAAATTGGATTTTCACAAAGATCAAGCAACACGATTGAAAAGCCTTGTTCAACAAAGTGATTTCCCACATTTGCTTGTTTACGGGCCTTCTGGTGCAGGTAAGAAAACACGAATTATGTGTTTGTTAAGAGAATTGTATGGTTCAGGAGCAGAACGCTTAAGACAGGAAACAATGCATTTTACTACTCCATCCAATAAGAAAATAGAAATTATGACGGTAAGTAGCAACTATCATATAGAGGTTAACCCGACTGATGTCGGTATACATGATAGAGTTGTTATTATGGACTTAGTGAAAAATGTGGCGCAAACCCATCAAATTGACTCGTCTGGTCAACGTGAATTTAAAGTTGTAATATTAAACGAAGTCGACGACTTAACTAAGGATGCCCAGCACGCATTGCGTCGGACTATGGAGAAATATGTGACTACTTGCCGTTTAATTCTTATAGCTAATTCAATATCCCGTGTTATACCAGCTATCAGATCTCGTTGTTTAACAATAAGAGTTCCAGCACCTACTGAGGCGGATATCACTACAGTTTTACAAACTGTGTGTAAAAAGGAGGGCTTGAATTTGCCGACTGAATTGGGAATGCGTATTGCGAAGTGTGCTGATAGAAATTTGCGACGTGCTTTGTTAATGTGTGAAGCTTGTAAGGTTCAACACTATCCTTTTACTCCAGATCAAAAAGTTCCAGAGCCAGACTGGCAAACTTTTATACGAAGTACAGCTGTAATGATTTTATCAGAACAGACACCGAAGAAACTTAGTGATGTGAGACAAAAACTTTATGAGTTAATAATACATGGAGTACCACCGGATATGATATTTGCAGGATTGTTAAAAGAACTTGTACAAAATTGTGATATGGTCTTGAAATCTGAGATTGCTGGTTATGCTGCACAGTATGAACATAGAATGAGACTTGGTAATAAACCTATTTTTCATATTGAAGCCTTTGTTGCTAAATTTATGGCTATATATAAGAAATATGTGGAGGAATCTCTTATGTAAAACTATTAAAAATTTAATTTGAAAAATGAACATGTTTATATTAATTTAAAACTGATTAATTTAAATATAAGTTTGTCTTGCTAACAAGTGTTTGACTGTTATTTCACTTGAAGGTAAGTGAGGATGGAGTAAGATCATGCAGTGGAAATCTGCTAACCTAGCAAGAGGCAATTTACCTCTTATGGATTTTACACAGCGTCAGACTGGGATACATATGATTTGCTTGTCAGCACATCTTTTTCTGTTAGGTTGGTATCTAGCCACGATCAAAACCTCCAACAAGTCAGATAAATTAGTAAATCCAATATCTTAAATTTGCCTTATAGGGAATCAATCCCAGGACTTCTACTGGTAAAGTAAGTATTTGGACCATTGTGCCAACAAGGCTGCCATAACTTTTCAAGTATTTTTTTAATGAAATTTACTTGTTTTGTGATAAATTATTATGTTAGACTGATAGATATGACAGTTAAATAATGACAATACAATATATATAATGAAATCTAATATTGAATTGTCAAACTTCCTAAATATTAAATCTGTCTAAAGAGAAATACTTGGTCACACACTTGACAATTTCAATAATTTCATTCTTTGTATTTAGTACATTTTTTGAGGACTTAATAAGTTGATATCAGATATTTTAATCTTAGTATTAAAACTTAAGACTATTAAAAGTTAGTATAATGAATGTTGTGAAAGTTGTATAATTTTGCTATTTTATGTTTATCTAAATTTGGCTATTTTCTTATTAAAAAGCTTGTGTCAATATAGTTTTAGTCCCTAGCTGTGATTGAAGATGAAGATGTATTTCCAAGGGCTAACTATTTAAATATATATTTAGTTCCATTCAAATATAATTATGGAAAACCAAATGAAAGTTACTGTCTCTCCGATTTTTCATGCATTATTTGGATGGGGTAGTTCACCAATTTTAAGTAGACTTTAAAAAAATATGTTCATAAGAAACTAATAGTATTATATCATGACTTATATGAAAATTGCAGAATAGTATATAAAATTTCCTTAACTATGAAAAACCTGCTCTATTGATCTAGTGGTCAGCCTGTTCATCTAGACACATGAGAATTCTCCCAAGTCAGAGGGGGCATGTTAAGCTAATAGCTAATAGCATCTGTTCTATCCCTGGGCATGTTGGATTCCTGTCTCCTCAGCCTATAAGAGTGAAGGAATAGAGAGTGTACTTGTTTACGATGCCTCCCAACTTTCAGTTGATCGGTGTGGTAGGTCAATGCTCTAAAACCTTCTATCCTATGAGTGGGAGAACTTCCAGAAGTGGGACATTAATAGTTAAGTACTTTTTTTGGTTCTTTTTACAGATTAAAATCTAACTTATTATATTAGTATGAAAAATTTTGTACAAATGATATACATGTGGATAAAATAAAACATGTTTACATGATTAATACTGTTTAATTATTAACATTATTATTATCAGCATACATATAATAATTCCTAGCTGGTACCTTACTAGCAAACAGTCTAAAATTATCTACTACAGAATGCATTAAAGCTATAGTTATTTCATTAGACATAGTTTCAAGGACTGTAGGTTTTGCTTGCAAAATTTGTTCGATCATTCGCCCATCATCACGTTCACCTGAAAGTGAGAGAAACAATATTAATTATTATTTTTGTAATCCGTAATTGAGAGGTAACAAGTCAAATAAAATATGGTAATCATAAAAATATATACGAAGAAACCTTTTACATGTCATAAGATGTTGCTCTACAATTTTTGAAAATATTCACAGCTTTTGTGTATTATATGTCATGTACAGAATCCTAATTTTATGAGGTGGTGTTTCAAAGAGAAATTATTTATTGCATTACTTTTGTATTAATGATTGTTGGTTTCAATTCTATCTAGCCTGGTAACTAGCAGCCCATTAACACCCAACTGCTGGGCACAGGCCTCCTCAGTCATAAGAGAGAAGGTTTTAAAGCATAGATCCATCACGCTGCTCCCCTGCGGGTTGGCAAAACCACCACACTGAATACCAGACTTGTATAAATATAAACAAGTCTGGTATACAAACATATATTTATAAAATATCCTCTTACTTGGATGTAGAAAGAAGAATGGGGTTCGGGAGTTCCTTACAGCTACTCTCTCAGGGCCTAAAAGTATGTAATCTTCGTTGTCAAAACCGCGTTGCCCTGCCCAGGTGTATGTAATATTACTTTCCACATCCTCTGAAAGTAAAAAAAAATAATAGAAAAAGCTGGTAAAGTTTGGATTCGACTATACATTAGAACGACCAGCATTTGAGTCGTTTTGTACTCATAACTAGAATATAAAATTTGATGTATGGAATTGTGTAAAAGAAATATAGATGGTGTATTGTAGAATGAAACGTACTTATATAAGCGTAATATATGAAAAGTACTTGTATGCGTTTTATAAGTACTAAACCGAGCAGAGAAATAGAGAAAACGAGAAATCGCATGAAAATTCGTTCAGTACTTTTAAGTTTATCACGAACAGATAGATAGACAGACGTAGCTGCAGACTCGATTTTATAATAGATTTGGAGTTATTTTGGATATAATATGTGAACAAAAACTGTACTTCATGATTCAGAACCTCTGTAAAAAACCTACTCATATAAAGAATTTTAGAATTATTTTGTATAGAGAACCTTACGATTATAAACTACAAGCCCACGGAAAAAATTAACCAGTGAAATGAACCAACGTAAATAAAACTTAGAAGGCTGTTACTATATTATAAAATAACTTTGCGGTCGTTATTTCTGAGGTGTACAGGTGAGTACACGAGTAAATAATATTTTTTTATCCTTATATTTGTGTTTCTTACCATTTCTAATGTACGGCTATAAGGTACAACGTAGTAATTAATAACATTATATAAAAAGAAAGTTGCCGTACATAAATTTATGATCTTACAGCAGTAACAAAATAATTATTTCCTCGTGGACCTGTACCGATCAGAAAGGATGACATAGCGCTCAAAGTTATATTATGATATAGTTACAGCCTTCTAAGCGTTATTCACGTTAGTTCATTTTACTGATTTTTTTTCCATGGGCTTGTAATCTATTAGTATTCAATATTAAAAATACACGTTAAATACATTTCCGATCCTGTTTTTATGTAAACGAAGACAGTTAATTAACATTTGTAAATTATAGAAGTTGTCAATTGAAAGGACATTAAGATTAATGCTTGAAGTATGTTATTAATGTTCGCACTAACACAAAACATATATAATGAGAGATGTGATTGATAATTATTTCACGGTGATCGCTATAACGATCATTGATTGAGTTTATATCTCTAATATATTAAAGTTAATTTTTGTAAATGGGCATAATATTCAATAAACAGGAATTGCGTTATCATAATTAATTGCGTCAAACAAAACTAACAAATGGGCATATATTTGTAGTTACTCGAGAGCGCTCATCTCTTCTGCTGGATCAATTCTAGTTCAACTTGCTACTGCCTTCACATTTTAAACTTGTTTCAAAAGACTTGTTCAATTCAAATATACTTTTACTGAGAAATGTGATGAAAATAATTATGATATTATTGGAAACTGCAACCAAGGGACCATAGTTACATTGGGATCTCCCCGTGGCGTTTTTTTTCTTTATTTTCAGTTTTATTCAGTTTTTGAAGTAAGCGTATGAAGGTAATTTTTTTACGAAACAAAGGCGTGCTTAGCGTCACGAAGATGTGCAGCGTTTTTTATGCTAAGTCGTTTGAATGTTAGGTAGTTATATTTACAAATAACATTGGCATTTTAAATTGCCACTCGTCATTTAATATTTTAATATACTAGGTATTATTCATAAATTATCTTTTCTAATTTTTAAATTCAAAAACAAAAATTAATTAATAATTTCTAATATTGACAAAAAAGGTGCATATTTATTTGCAGTTCATCATTTGAGATTTCAATGACAATTAAATTTATTAAATTCCTATCATAACCTCCTTCTAAGTTTGGGAAATCTAATGTTTTAGATTTGGATAAATATAAACAAGACTTAAAAATTAGTTTGCCGAAAAAGTTTCTCCCTGACATGTGTGCTTTGTACGCACGCACTTTTTAATGGTTAAACAAAAATACTAAACGAACTCTTCTAAATTAGCCATGTACTACTGTCCGTTCAGGTCGCTGAAGGAGGCAAATGATAGGCTCGGTGAGCAAGCGGCTGACGCCCGCCCCTGCCGTAGGAGGAGGTTGGGTGGCAGAATTCGCACAAGAGCGGTTCATTCTTTATTGAATTCTCCTGGTCCTCCTAGTCGGCGTCATTCGGGTCACTAGAGTGGAATGCGGTTAGGGAACCTCTAGTGATCTCACTCGTGGATGAGAAAGGATACGCTGAGTTTTAGTGTGTGTTCTGGTATCTGCGAGTCTCACATTCCGATTGGAGAATTTCTTTCATCGGGTTGCGTAAAGGCATTTCCCAGAAAAAAAACCGATTTGTACTTCAAATTTCTTCGCCTTTTTAAGAAATTGTAGCAATATTGTTACTTTAGGGTCTACCCTACACTGTTGTTATACAGAATACTATTCTATGTAACAGCGAGTGTTTTCCCCAGTTTTGCCCATTAGTGACGGTTATTTATTTATTTATTATCACAAAATGTACAGCATCTTAACTAATAAAACATGTAAAAAAACAGATTAACAAATCTTATGCCAATTACAGATTCTTCTTATGTTTATCAATGGCTGTTGTCAATGGACGGTCCAGGTGAATTAAAAATTATCACAATTACTGACTTTTCCTGCTGCAATAATTCAGTAAACTTCTATTGTAATCGTACTATTTTCAAATACTGATGTTGAGTAGTGTACTTAATTCGAAAGGATAATGAAGAAAAAGCAATCTTCCAATCTTTTCATTAAAGTAAAATTACTTTTTTAAATAACGGCTTTTAGATTGTTTAAAGTGGTATGTGTTAGGTATAGGATTTCATACACATAGTAAGATGGTAATTAATGATAAGCATAGTATTTATTACATTATTACGTAGACTTTGGCTGCAGCTTGTTCTGATTATCGCATTGTAAAAAAATGAAGCTTTTCAAAATCTTAATTTAAAAAATAATAAATATTTTAGGACCCTACATTAGATTATCCTGAGTCGTAGGTTTTATGTATCCTAATATTTAATTCTTTTTTTTTTATTTTATGAGCTTTTTAAATGACAATATTTTGTACTTTGAAAAAAGACTTGAATAAGAAAAAATTGGCAGACCTCTTGATATCAGACAAGTTACAGTTATGGCAATGTTGAGACGGATATACAACTAAACACTAGTATGTTTCTATCCTATTTGTCTTAAGCGACATAAAACCCGTTCAAACTTAAAAATCGGATTGCTGAGCGTTTTTGTGGGTACTTTCTTTTATAATGCAAGGTTAACAGGTATCAGCAATTACATAGGCTATAAGCCAACATTTTGCATTAAAATTTAATTTTAATGAAGGTATTTTATTATTTGACTTGAAAATTATGTTAGGCTTGTGGAAAGATTTATTTATAACACTTTTAAAGATTTCCTTAAAGTAATCAATCAGCATTAACGACTGAATATAAAACTATAACTTAGCACATTTGAAGGTCAGTATTGCTTTGGATTTGTTGATCAAGCCCAGTAAAATCGTCGTTCAGAGGTTTGAGTCCCGGCTATGAAAATGATAGAATGATTATCTTTCCACGTAAAAGCTTTAACACAGATTTTTTGCAAAGCGTTATTATATAGCTTAAGCAACTGCAAAGGCATTGAATTTTTTTTACAAATTCGTCTTATAAAGACACTAAGATTTTTACATATTTTTCATAGGGTAAAAACGGCTGAAGTTTACAAGTTGAAATAGGAGTTCACACATTATAAAGCTTTCGTAACGCTTAACTTGTCTGCCGTGCGATTAATAAATAAGATCGTGACTCTCTTATACACAATAATGAAATGAGTTCATTATCGAAAACACGACTACATTATCGATAAAACGATTCTTAGTTGACTTATAACTTAACTTGTGTAAATCAAACTTTAAAGTTAGAAATTTGACTTTCTGTTTAAAATTAAGTCCTATACTATATGTGGCAGGTAATAGACATACTTATTGTGTATGCTAAATTTATCTATGAACTAACCCTGATTCTATTTTTAAGAGTGGAAGTAAATGTACGTTGCTGGGTCAGACAGGTTATAACAAGTTTAATTGTAATTTATTATTTGGATCTTAGCAATTAGATAATAATATGTGAATGTATTATACTTAGATATGGTATTACGAGCATATTCGGCGTCGTATTCATATTTTATAACTCTGATTACTTTGCTTATGTAGGACGATTAATAGCTTTATATAATTGGCGCAAAGATAGTTTCAAATAGTTCAGACTCACATCAGCCTTTTTAACATTGTTTAACCAATAAATTAAAAAAATTCTTTCAAACCCCTAGTATTAATGTAAGAAAACATTTCAATGTTAAAAAAATCCCGACTCAGTTTTTAAATGTTATCAACGTCGACAATATATTGTATGTATGTATATACATCTTAAATACCAGAACTCGGTAAAGATACAGCCTATCTAAAGGGAAGTAATAAACTTCCCTTCTGGGTAAGCGAACCGATATATCAGATAAATATTTTTTCATTAAACTGAAGACTACGTGTACGATGTTGCAATTAAAAATTGGTTGATAATATTAAAAAGAAATTGAACATAAGATGCTAGTTTCAGAGTAAGAGTTTCAATATAGACGCTGTCGAAAGCAATCTTCTCATCACTGTCTAATGCCTGGTCCTTGATTAAATAGCTTTGCAAGAGTCTCTTGAGATGTTGATCGAGAGTGTTTCTTAATAGGTCATCCTAAAATCACGTAAGACATAATAATTAAATTGCTAAATTGCATTTAAGCGAGATCGGAATTTTTGCTCGAACGGAAATATTGCTGTTGGTATTTTGAAAACAACTTTTGAGACAGTAATTTAGAGTCATTGGTATTTTCGCAAATTACTGTCTGTACGACCTTGCACTAAACCATCCCATGAGGAAGTTGGACGGCATGCTTTACAATGTACTGGTAAAACCAGTTCAATGAAGGTAGATTCCTATTTTTTTACGAGCTTCGGGTCTTTACTCATAATAGCAAAAGCAACTTGTAGAACAAAAAGTAACAATAAAATTACATGTTAAACTCCACTATTTAATTTTAATTGTTGGGTAATTATAACACTAAGTAATATTTATTGTTAGTTATCGATTATTATTTATGAGGAGCCTTTGTCGTCTTTATTGTTCCTAATGCAATTTCCGCCCAGGTTCTCAAGACTTCGCGTACTTCTGAGGATTGTGGGGCAAGTCATATATTCGTTTAAGATGGTTTTATTATATCTATATAGATAATACATCAAAATTCTCTCACATGACTTGCAAATTATTAATACAACGAACATGCTACTGAACGTAGTTTTTTATAGATTTTATTCGTATACTCGAGTAAATCTGTAAAGTTTGGTAAAAACGGTCGTTATTGAATCATAACTATAAAATTTAAAAAAATCCTCAAGAAGGGAGAGCAGAGTAATGAAACAGGTGTTTACTACTGCAGTTTAATTAATGTGGGACGGTGACAACCTTAACTGAGGTCAATTTTCAATTGACCGATCTAATTGCTGATTAAGAAAATTTATTTTAAAAATTATGCTTGTGGTTTTGCCTTCGGGTTATCATTCATTTAGTATGTGTGAGGTTTCGTAAGCTTAACGGTAATGGAAATAACACGACATAAAATATCAGTACACCTCTTTTGAGTGTAGTTTTTCAAGCAATCAAGTAGATCACAATAATAAAAACAAAGAAAACATAAATGCTTTGTCTGCGGACATAGGGCAGTAATAAAATTTTTTACAGCTATCTTTTTTTACCATTTTCCTTTGTTGTTTTGTTAATTCTACCATGAAAATATAATAATATATAAATATTTTTTTCGATACGCTACAAATAATTAGAAAACCACTCAGTTTTTGAAAATGTTAAGGTGGAAATTCATGGAAATGAATTTTTATCTACAGTTTAGCACTTTTTCGATGTTTAGTATTGGAAGAGATTACACTGACAACTTACGTATATCCATTGTAATCTGTGCGAAGAAAGGATCAATTCTTGCTGCCGTCATCATTGTAATTTCTCCAGTGACGTGCAGGTTGTTAATGAACCGGATGCCGTTCTTTCCTCCTGGTAAGTTGAATCTTGAAATAATCAAAAACCATTTAAATCTTTTTGTGTATCTGTTTAAACAGTTAAAAAACGCTTTTGCCTAATCTATCCTACGTACTCTCAGAAGTCTTTACAACAGTTCAAGTTTGAAGGATAAAATTTCACTAATGTAGTATGTAAACTTTTATATATGTAGATAATAAAAGAGAACAGTGGCAGTGAGTACTCGATTCGCTATCAGAGGTCCCGGGTTCGAACCCCTGTAGAAGGAAGTTAGGAAACTGCATTTTCTAATTTGTCTGCGATTGGATTGGTTTGAAGCTTCGGTCGTGGCTAGTAACCACCCTATCAGCAAATACGTACCGCCAAGCAAAGATCCGTGTTCCGGCACGGTGCTATGTGAAAACCATAAGAGGTGAATTGCTTCTTACCAGATTAGCGCGCTTCCATCTTAAACTGTATCATCACTTACCATCACAGTTAATCGGTAACCTGCCAGGAATTAAAAAGAAAGAGAAAGAAAGAAGCTTATTATTTTTCCACTATTGGACGCTAGCCATCTCCACAAACCACTCGTCAGAAAGAAGATTTTTGGGCTATAAATCTACCATATTGACCAAATTTGGATTGGCAGGATTTGATCCTGGAATACCACCCTTCAAGCAAAGACGTACCTCCAAACAAGGAGATATTTGTTCTGTTATCATACTGTGTAGAAACCATAAGAGGTATATCGCCTCTTACCAGATAAACACGCTTCGATCTTAGACTGTATCATCACTTACTTATTATCGGGTGAGATCAAAGTCAAGCTCTTACCTGTCAACAGCAAGCAGCATTTGACTGTACGAGTAAGCTCACCTAAAGGTAAGTGAAGACACATCCTCAGATAAAACTTGGTAAAGGGAATTTTATATCTCATGGTTCTCTATAGAACTTTGTACCGGTACGCAAATTATATTTTGCTTGGCGGCACATTGTTAGTAACTAACCACGGCCGAAACCTCTCATTAGTCCAGACTCAGACAAATTAGAAAATGCACTTTCTTTAATTTGACCGGCCGGGAATCGAACTCGCAGCCTCAAATTTAAACATAACTGTGAAACAGCAACAATCATTTAAACATACGTAACTGTTAAACTACTATAAATTAACAATAATCGTTTATAAATATACACAACGGCATATTAGGCGGAACAAAAGAATGAAGGTTTGATATCAGTATCATATCCTTATATGATACTGATATCCATTATTTATGCCGGTATGTATAGTTCTCAGAGACGTAATAGCAACAATTAGGTATCAAGTATTAAAGCGTTTTAGAATGCTTAGGTAAACTACCGAGGTTTTAAAGCAAATGCTCGCCGGTTAATAAATTGTGAAACAATAGATTGCGATACTCAAAAATTGTATTGGTAGATAATATTGCGTTACTATCACAGTCTGTGAAAGTGTAATACACTTTACTATGTTTACAAACAATAGATTTCAATATTACTGTAGGTTTTTGAAATGATACTTCTTTAGGCGCATGAGGGTAAAATTTTAGTCACGAAGATGTGCAGATTTCTTAATTTTATATTAAGGTTAGGTAGTTTTAATATTTACAAATAACATGTGGCATTTTAAGTTGCCACTCGTCATTTAATAATTTTTAATAAAATATAAAATAAATATATTTTAAAAATTGTCTCTTCTAAAATTTCCATTCGAAAAGAAAATTTAATTAATATATAATTTCTGATATTGACAAAAAAACGTGGCATTTTTATTTATAATTCGTTATTTGAGATTTCAATAAATATTTTTCTACACTTTTCATGACAATTAATTCCTTACATATCTTCCTTTTTCCCTCCCTCTAAGTCTAGGAAATATGAAGTCTTGTATTTGTATAAATATAAACAAGACTTAAAAATTAGTTTGCCAAAGAAGTTTCACTTCTGATATGTGTAGTTTTTGTACTTTCGCATTTTTAACTTTTTAAATTGTTTCTTACTGCTTGATTGTGATCTCACAGGAAGGTAAATGATGATATAGTCTAATATGTTTTAATAAAATTGTAATTTAAATATTGTATTAGAAAGCAAATTTTTGCTTGGTGGTACATTTGTGCTTGTAGAATAATAATTAACCAAAACGAAGCCTATTCCAAACTTAGAAAAGAAATTGCTCATTGCCACCAAACTGGAAGCCCACGTAAGAGGTTTAAAAGTATATTTCTATATAATAAGTTTAGGAAGTTCTTGGTAATAACTTTAGTAATTGTCATAAGTAGAAATCGATTTCAATTTTCTTTTATAGTATTTGTACTTATGGACACATTACATTACTACGAGTTGAACTCATAAGTGAATTTATTAAAAAATGTTTATCAGGCGAAGTCTTGCAAAATAACGTATCACTTTTAATTAACATACTAGTTAACCACACGGTGCGGTGATAATAGTATATAAATCAAACTCTTCAATCAAGAATTTGATAAGATTTGCTGTCATAAATAATAATGACTATCGGAGATGTTACTACACATTTCAAAATATTGCAAAATCATGTGTATTACAGTTTGAAGTAATTGTACTTGAACTTTAAAGTTGAAATGTTAGATTGTATTTTAATATATTATAAAGGATGCCTTTTAGTTATATTATTATTGACTTCATATTTTTTATACTAACGTTTTGTTTTATCTATGTTAATTAGAGTGACCTTTAATGTTGTCGTATGACTGAGGATCTATTAGAAGACATAAATAATTAAATCCAATCCCAACGCTATCTAGTATGAACTTTTTAAGCTCAATACATAGGAAGATACCTTTATAGCTTCTGTGGGTGCGTCAATACATGGCACTGTGACAATGTTTCTCAATACAATCCAATTAATTAATATAAAGAAAAACTATTGACAACAAGTGTCATTTACAAGCAAAAAATTATGTTTAAACTTTAATGAAAAAATTTAATGTTATATAGGTATTAAAGAGAGAACTATTAGTAGGAAACTAATAATTTATGCCTCTAAAAACGATTGGATCCAAAGAGATGATGAAATGACTTAAATTTTTATATGTTTCCTCTTGATACATGTATTTTTATGTATTATATTATACTTTTCCAATTTTATATTTTCTAATTTCCTTTTGAATACGTAGCCACGTACATGAATGGTCATGTATTGTTATTATTATATAAGACTAGCTGACCCAACAAACTTCTTAATGCCCAGAATCATTAAATAAATAAAAAAGCTTAATGATCATTGCAGAATATTTCAACTTTAAGTAAAAAATATCGTCTAAACTAAACCACAACAAAAACAGTTCGTAATCAAGAAAGCGCGACTTTAGGTCCAGATTCCCGCCGAAATATTAGAGTTGAGATCACAAGTTGGTGGTTGTCAATGTCAAACATGATAATCAGAAATATTCTTTTAAATTCAATGTAATTTCTAGACAACGGAACGAACATCAAAGTTTGACATGCAAAACCAAAATCATGAACAAAAACCTTCTCTTTTAAATTACATTTGTCTTATAAACGACTTTTAAAAATAATTGATTACTAAACAACTTGTAGTTCTTACTGTATCTTAAGCACCTTTTTCATAATTACTCACCTTTTAAACCTTCCCTGGACTTCCATAAATACTTTTAAAGGAAAATAGGTTAAAACAGTTTGATTCCACACCATAAAAAATCAAAAAGAAAACATTTTCTCAAAAAAATAATATAAAAATACTTAGGGTGGATCACCCTTAACATTTAGGGGGATGACAAATTGATGTAGTCCGATTCTCCACCCTAGCCGATATGCACGCTAAGATTTACGAAAATCGGTCGAGCCGTTACCGTGGAGTTCAACTTCTAAAACCATGTCACGAGAATTTTACATGTAAGATACTCGTATATACTCGTACTATTGAACTTACTTCCTTTCTGCTAGTTTTGTCCATCTTGCTCCAGTAACGTTGATGCGCCTCATTAAAAATGACAGCTGCTCTTCTGGTAGAGCAACTGTTAGGCTGTTTAATATCATAGGGTCCACTGACTTCATCCCCATGTACTCCGAGTCCATGAGGAAGAAAAACGTGCGTAGACCCCGTCGAAGACATTCGATGTTGTCTGCTTGGCAAACTGGGAATGGCAAGGGCGATCTTGTAGCTGGTTGAAACAAAAATTGTTTTGTGTAAATATCATTTCTGTACCTAAAGTTTTTAATTGTGTTAAATATATTTTGTAATTCTTCGCACATAACAACTAGATTACGATTTTAAAATTCGTTATATCTTTTCAAAATCAAAATCAAAATATGAAGCACTTTTGCACCGGTTCGGAAAGTTGAATCCGCTGAGAAGAAACCGGTAAGAAACTCAACGGTTACTGTTTTAGAGATAGTTTAGTATGTTACAATGTGTAATATATTGCTTCTGTGAGCTACTGGAATCAAGTCCAAACATTTTTATCGCTTAAAAAATCATAAACGCTATAATATGCCTTTTGTAAAATAATGTTTTTGACATATTTCTTAAAATGATGTGGAGACAAATTTGAAACTGATTGAGGTATCTTATGAAAAATACGTATACTCAACCCGACAAATGATTTTTGAACCTTCTTAACTCTAAAATATGGAATTACAAGTTTGTTTTTATTTCTTCTATTAAAATTGTGTATTTTACTTTTCTTACTGTATAAATGAATATTATCACGAGATATATAAGATATTATTAAACATATATTGCGATGGTACTCTGAGAATTGATGTTTCTTTGAATTTATCTCTTAGAGAAGCATGAAATCCTAATTGATATATGACCTAAATACAAAAGTATTTTACAGGTATTGAAACGGTCTTTAAATAAAATTTTATTGTAATTGATATGTTTTCCATTAATTTAATTTCAATTTCAATATATCAACAATATTCTTTATGCTTATAATATTAATATCATGATAAAGTATCGTGCCCAAAGCAAGTAGGTCAGTAGTAGCCTATTAATGTCCTATTTCAGGGGAAAGGCTTACACACTTGTGGGTGAGAGGATTTTTAGAGCATAAATCTACCACACCGCCCTACTATGAGTTTGCAGGTATCGTTAGTTCCCAAACGATTTTAGCAATTCGGTTTTTAATTTGTCTTAAGAGTCATTACTGTTAGAAGGTGTAAAATATATATTAAGGGAATTGTAATGTTATAAAATTCTACTGTGATCGCTAGTTTTACTGTGATGACACTATGTGCATTGATAGGATTTTAAAAAATAAATACCTTTGATTATTATCATGTAGATATGTGATACACTTGCTGTGCTTAATACAATAGGAGTAAAAACTTAATTAAAGCGAGCTTAACGAGATGAAATACCATAAAACTATAGTTTTATTCTGTATCCATAAGCTTATAACATTTATATAGATATAATTGTGTATAAATTATTGTCAATAACATATTATAAGTAATGTTAAATTAATAATTAAATAAAATATAGTAGTGACATGTTGAACATGACTCTTTTAGTGTACGATAAGTTTAGTTGAATGTGCGTTACATAGTCGAGAATGACGGCTCGGTCTCAATCAATATCTAAAAAATAAATTGTACAACATGCTTAAAAAACTTCTCTATAAAAAATAAGCAACGAATGTTGATGTTTTTAAAATTCGATATAATACTGATAAGGCTAGTAGAATGTCTTTGTTCGTTATTAAACACAAATGCATATGATAAAGTGAATTAATTGATTAATACACATAACTTTGATTATTATCACATATATATGTAATACACTTGCTGTGCTTAATGTGATAGAAGTAAAGACTTTATTAAAGCGAGTATAACGAGATGAAATTCCATAAAATTATAGTTTTGTTCTGTATGCATAAGTTTATAACATTTATACAGATATAATTGTGTATCAATTATTGTCAATAACATATTACAAGTAATGTTACATTTAATAATCAATTAAAATATAGTAGTGACATGTTGAACATGACTCTTTTAGTGTACGATAAGTTAAGTTGAATGTGCGTTACATAGTCGAGAATGACGGCTCAGTCTCATTCAATATCTAAAAAATAAATTGCACAACATGCCTCAAAAACTTCTGTATAAAAAAATAAGCAACGAATGTTGATACTTTTAAAATTCGATAGAATACTGATAAGGCTCGTAGAATGTCTTTGTGCGTTATTAAACACAAATGCATATGGTAAATAAAGTAAATCAATTGATTATTACACATGACTTTAGTACTTATAAATAGGAAATTATACAATGCGCGGTGGGCACTTAATATTTTATCTGATTATGTTGTGTTAAACGTGATCGATGGATTGTAATTTCTTTGTTAAGATTTTACTTGAGATAAAATTTTATATGTAAGCTTATTTATTAGAAACGATGACATCTATGAATATGAATGATATATCTTTTAGAATGATCAGCAATGGTTTCGTAGTAATAGTCAAGGATCTGATCTCCGGTTGATCAAAATTTGTAAATTGTATAATGTAAAATATGCTGGTCTTTACAAGTAGTAACATTTATACTACCATAATATAAAACTTTAAAATAAATAAGTATTTAGATATAATATTTTATAGGTCGTAAACTTTTGTAAGTTATTTTCTACATGCCCTGAATTTATAAGTGATTGTTTTTCTTATATTCAATATAATAGTCTCACCTATTTAATAGTCAAGTTAATTGTATACGTAAAAAAAGAAACCTGCGTAAATTAACCTTCTTAAGTTATTTGTATATTGTAAAAGGTATTTGAATACGTAGATTAATACTTTAAGGTCATGAAATATTTGACAACAAGGAAGTTTTGCTAATGTTATTGATTGTCATAAAATGAATAAAGCCTTAAAAGTCTTAGCTTTTCGTATAAGGTTATTTTTAATCTTTTACGATTTGGCTAGCAAATATTTTCTCATTAAACCAAATACAGTTCCAATGATCTTAACTTTTCTGTACAAGGTACTGTTTTGTCTTTAGTAAACATATTAATCCGAAATACAAGGCAGTCTCACTCACATGAGCTAATATTTATCACACCATTTTTGGGCCTTATCATTTTAGGTCTTATCATTTATTATGAGCCGAAATCACAGTCAAGCTTTATCCTGTCGGTAATAGCAAAGATATACAACATTACTATTAATTTGTTTGTCAGTAAAACTGACGTTTAGTTGGGTTAGACTTTAGGGTTGAATTATTTCCTGCCTGGCTCAGAGAATAGAGCTTTTGTATAACTTTACTGTAGTTTAACGCGTGAATTTATTCTGAAGTCAGTGAAATCAATTATTGGAGAGGTAAGTTTGTTTGCCCTTTGTTAACTTCTGTGACTATTTCATATAAAATATATTAAATAGCGAATGAAAATAATTTTTAGCATTCTTTTCTACTGAGGAAGTTTCACTTAAGTAAAAAAAAGTAAGTAGCAGCCCATTAACGTCCCACTGCTGGGCACAGGAATCCGCACTCCGAGGAGCGAGGGTTTTATAGCAAAGATATACAACATGACTATTAATTTGTTTATCAGTTTCACTTACGAGAGAAAAAATATTACGATTGCATCTTCGGTTCTGATCGAGAGTGCAAACTATTATTTTTGCAATCGATTCGAAATTTGTTTCATCGAAGGTTTCTTTTGTATTTTATGAGTACCGTATTTTCTTTTACTGTTTCCGTTTTTTTTCATTTTTAGTGGCTTAAAACATTAGGTGTGTAATTATTACTTCGTATTCTTTTGCTACATCTATTGTATGTAGCCTAAAATAAAATACGTTATTTTTAAAGAAACACGTGAACACAGCGTAAGTTAACTTTCAAAGGAAATGAGCTTCATTGATTTGGATTGATGGATCAGGACTTTGATACTAGTCAGATTAAAACATACATAGCTGTATCGCTACGAAAATTCTTTTTTAATAGTTAAAAATTTCATATATAAAACTGATATAGTATAGAATAACGAGAAGATATCCAGATATCAGGAGCTGTAGACAAGGAAAAAAAGGTATCAGAATGACGGTTCATATCGATATGTCACGTGATCGTTCGACGTCGCGTTATTGTACTAAGAACGTCATCTTGTCTATGGGCACAGATTAAAATAATGAAAATGTATTTTGTATTATTAATTGTATCATGTCTTGTGCCATTTTATCTTTATTAATTTGCTATAACCGTATCAAGAATTCGTAGCCTTAATAGGAAAATATATTGTAATTGCGGAAAATAGACACGATGGCATTTAAAAGCATGACTCACGTTACCTTCGTTTAAATAGGTAATCATCTCAGCTGTAGGAAAACAATAATTAAGTTAAGTTTCCAAATGTGTAGTTCAAATGATAGCTGTAAACCCGATTGTATGTAAATTACCAATGCAATGTTTAACCTACTCAAGAAATATGTAGAAAAACATACGTAGTTAAATAAAGAAAAACTATAAATTGTTCTATATCTTAATGTATGTATAATTCAAAAACAGGTATTCTCTCTCTCTCTTTCTCTCTCTCTCTCTCTTTCTCTCTTTCTGTACGGCTTTAGTGCAAGTATATATGAAAGTATGAATATTTTATATCACATACACTTCTATTTCCCAATTAGTCCATTTCATTCAATTGAAATCTTATATAGTATCAGATAATGTCAATACTATGTTATCATTAATTTAAATGTTTCAAAAGGAGATTTAGTGATATTTAAATGTCAGTTTCAAAATACCTGTCAAATGTCTATAAATGGGGATAATGATTTGAAAACTGACATCAGAAAAATGTAGGTTATGTTTATAAATAAGACAGTTTATTATGTTGAAGGTTAGCATGGTATTAAAAGTGATGCAATATCCAAGACGTTTTAAAAAGTAAAGTATATTATTAATAAATGAGGCGTGTACTGCCTGTTTGTTGTTTCGAAGTACCAATATACAATATTTATTTGCGTGATCCATTGAACTTACCTATTTTTTATTTCCGTCTGTACACGGAAACGCGTGAAACAATTTAAGATGAGACTTCAAAACATTAAAATCGAGTGAGGTTTGCTTCATAGGCGTATTAGCTTTCACATATTTATAACTTTATATAGAAATTATTATATTTTATATAATAACTAGCTGACCCGGCAAACGTTGTTTTGCCATATAATTACTATTATCGCTATTAAAAAATAGGGGTTGGTGATAAACAGGTCAAAATTTAGGGTTGTATGTATTCAGAGAGCACGGATCGCTCTCCTACAGGTTGGTACAGGTGCTTACCAGTCATGGTTGATTCGGTAAATACCTGTATCAAACTGTTGGCTGTGAGCCGTCGGCCAGCTGTTACGAGTGTGGTGCCTCGTTAGATACAGCTTACCACACGGTGGCAGAATGTCCCGCCTGGGGTTCCCAGCGACTCATTTTGACGTCGGTGATCGGCACAAA
>JACTOM010000934.1:3725370-3781442 GCA_015832385.1 Elymnias hypermnestra | reverse complement strand
TAGTACACAAGTGCACTCTCTATTCCTTCACTCTCATAGTCCGATGTGACGGGAATCCGACACGACCGGAGAGAGATCAGGCGCAGGACCGACGGCTTAACGTGCTCTCCGAGGCACGGGGGTGGATCACACCGCCAGCTTCCCAACTTCGGGCAAATATTGAGAAAATCTTAATAGAAAACAATATTGATTTTAGAATTGGCCCGACCTGGGACTCGAACCCAGGACCTCATGTCTGTAGTCGAACATACTAGACCAATGAGGCAGTTAGTTATATTTAAAAACAAAATTTAAATATAATAATTATTTCTAACATTGACAAAAAAGAGGCAATCTTATTTACAGTTCATCATTTGAGATTTAAATAAATTGTTTATGTTAATTTTCAATATTTATAATGACAATTCAATTCATTAAATTCCTAATATATCTTCTTTTTTTCCTCCCTCTCAGTGTCGGAAATCTAAAATTTTAGATCTGTATAAAATAAGACTTAAAAATTAGTTTGCCAAAGAAGTTTCACTTCTGAATGTATACTTTTTACGCACTATATATATACAATACTACATGTTGATTTAGATTCATATTAATTAGTGATGTTCCATGACATACTGGATTGATATGAAAATTGCTTACTAAAAACTAAATATATTCTTCATCCATTACTTCAATATTACACTTTTTATGGATTGAAGACATTGAGTTAAATTTTCTTGTTAAATACTAATGTACTAAATTTGCTAGTTAAAAATTACGCCTTTCATACTTTAACATGACGACATTAAGAAAAACCCCAAATTCCAGTTAAAAATTCATCTTTGTCGCGTCTGCTACAAAACACAGTGTTACAATAAAACAAAACTAGAATAATCAAGGATTCGAGAATATGCTGGACATTCTTGCTTTGAAATTCGTGTGACATAAAAATATCGACAGTTTTAGGAAAAAAGTGAATGCACCTAATGTGACATGTGAAATAGAAATAAAATTGCTTTGAATTCTAGTAGAATACATAAAATTAACAATTTATTTAAGGTTTACCTTCTATAACATACTCCCAGGAGACGTTCGAAGGATACCTCTCAATATATTTTAATATTTTATTAAAAGAAAACTCATTGAAATATTGGACTATAATACGGAGGATTATTTAGACGATGACAAAGTGTAGGAGGTAATTGCTCTAATTTAAATAAATAAATGAAATTTATTTTTCAATGATGTTACCACCTAAAAACCACCCGATTGGGTTTATTGTGGGTTCTTCTCAGAACAGGCCGCGAAGGAATCCTCGTAAAACTTTCTTTTGAGTCATTGTGAAAGAAACGATATTCGACGATTTAAAAGTGCTGTTAAAGTCTACTTGAGTAAAGAATTTTAAAATTTGAATATAACTTTTTTCAAATCGATAATGGATATTTTCAAATGGCGCCGTTGTACTATACAATTCTCCTGTAAAATTAGTTTTTTTTTTAAATCGTGTCACTATTTCTTCAAAGCAATGATATATGCATATGTAAATGGAATTGAATCGAAGTCAACATTGCAACATATCAATGCAACTAGTTCCGAAATAAGGTAACGAAGTAAAGTGAAATCATAAGGGCTGACTCATTGAGGCAACAATACTACAATGTTATTAGAAGACTAGTATAATTAAAAAGAAAGGATACCACTTAAATATTTTAAGAACTAGTTGTTTTTCGCGGTGTCACCCTCGTAGTTCTCGATCACGTAGAAATATGGAGAAATCAATAATTGGTGAGTGAGTTTTGTGGTGAAAAATTATCTTCTTATTATTTCCTTTTTAATAAAACCGGTTTGTATAACTGATATAAGTAGTCATCCCCAAGAAATTAATGACTTAAGCACCTGTTGTATTAGGTAAGTAGGAGCCCTTTATCGTTTCACTGCTGGGCACAGACCCACCACGCTGCTCCACTGCGGGTTGGCAGGCATAGTATACAAGTGTACTCTCTATTCTTTCACTCTGATAGGCCGATGTGACAGAAATTCGACATGGCCGGAGAGAGATCAAGCGCAGGACCGACGGATTAACGTGCTCTCCGAAGCATGGGCGTGGATCACACCGTCAACTTCCCAACTTCGGGTAAATATTGAGAAAATCTTTTAATAGAAAACTCAATATCGATTTTTCAGTTGGCCCACCTAGGACTTAGGCCCAGGAACTCATGACTGTGGCCGAATATACTAACCACTAGACCAATGAGGCACTATACCAAGTATCTGTTATATACTACAAATATATTCACTTTAACTTGGCTAAGTTATATAAAATATAGGCTCGCATCTAAATTAATATGAATCAAAGTAATTTCATTTGTATGTTACATATCATTTACAACGTTTAACAATTGACTATACAATAGAGCGAATATGTCCCAAGATATTCCATAGAGGCCATAAAATAATTTATTCATTTAAATTATATTACAGTTAAAGTATATACAAGTATTTTTATGGTTTTGATACACACAATAATACAGGGATAATGTATAATGAATCCTTTAACAAAACATTAAACTCTGTTTGTGTTGATCCAAAAATCAATTAACACGAAAAAGGATGACGTGAACTTTTAAAGCATGAGTGTAATTTTTATAATGTTTATACATTTGTTATAAAAAGGATTGTGTAAACTGTGGACGTGGGCGTTGAGTTTTGTATGACCCTTTTTCCTCTTTATTCTAACGATGTATACTCCACGTTAGATCTAGCGTGTGCATTATAAAGCTTTTTGCAACGGTCAATGACCGTTCTTGAACTTTTGTGGGAAATATACTTGCGTACAAAGTTACAATGTATAATTTGAATAGATGCTTTTTGAAGTGAAACTTCTTTGGGCGCATGAGGGTAAAATTTTTACAGACGAAACGCATGATTAGCCTCACGGAGATGTGCAGCGGTTTTTTTATGCTAATTCGTTTAATAATTTAAAATACCATTTTTCATAAAATATAAAATAAAAATATTTCATAAATTTTCTCTTCTAAACTTTAAATTCAAATTTAATAAATAATTTCTAATATTGTCAAGAAACACGTGGCCTTTTTATTTACAATTCTTTATTTGAGATTCGAATAAATTATTTATATTAATTTTCGACATTAATATTTTAATGACAATTAAATTCGTTAAATTCATAAATTGTCTTCCATTTTCCCTCCCTCTAAGTCGCATAAACAAGACTTAACAATTATTTGACAAACAAATTTAATTTTTTCATCGTATGTCAAATTGATTGAGACTTTACTAAGCTTATTAAGTGCCAATGAAATGTGTCGGGTTTGAGCCTAGTTAATCCATTAGGTTTTTCTCTTAAACAATTTCACTACACGAGTCATTATTGGTCCATTCCTGAAAGGTTAAGCTTCAAAACAGCCGTCGTCGTATTATGGTACTTTGAAACACAGCATTTTGTCTGTATTTATCTTAGCTACTATATTACAAATTGCAGTTGAGGCCACTAACTTTGATGAAATAAAAATCTTACGATTTGAAACTGTTTTTGCTATGAAACGAGTGGTGAATGATGATGTGTAAAACATTATTAAGCTATTTGTAAAAGAATATAAACTTAATGTTTTGTGATAAAACATTTTTTAAGCCATTTTATAGCTCGTCGGCACGTCTTTGCTGCCTTTTTTCAAGACCATACGTAGGTAAATTAGGATAGGCCTAAACTTTTCAAATATGCCCTGCTGGAAATGGAACCCCGGACCTTCGCTAGCGAAGCGACTACTCGCAGCATTACCAGCGAGACAATGGAAATTAAACTGTTTTTTCAATTTTAATCCCACGGAAAATCTATCAAGATATTGTACGCAATTAATTTCGTGATTAAGATATTAAAAATCATTAATAAACTTGTTGTAACTTATAAGGGATCTTTAAGAATCCATCTGTTATTAGGTAAAGAACCAGTCACCTGTGATTGGTACTATAATTATTGATAGAAATCTGGGAATGTTTTTCTTATCGATAAGATCAGTTTTGCAAAATTTTATTTCGTTCACAAACGTTTTTTATCGTGACGTTAGCTTACATTTAAAGGTCATTTTGAAGAAATCGCTCTTCAGAGATAAAATCATCTTGTCGATTCACTGACATTTGTTAGTGTTCAACGTATTTTTGTTATGTTTATTTTGAATTGAATTGTGAGTAAATTTAATATTTTAATTAAAATGCGAAGACACGTATGTTAATACCTTAAATATTTATAGTTATTCTTTTGAATACTGACCAGCGGGGTATGAATAGATTTAAAACACTTTGTGTCTTAGTTATACCTTTCCAATAAATAAAAAAAAAACACAGGTTTCTGCTTGACTGTAATCAACCTCATGGCAAGTGATAATATAGTTTAAAAGAGTAGCGCGTTATGATTTATATATAGCATCGTACAGAAACGCAAAGTTTTACTTAGCTGCACGAGTTAACGTTTACTAGAAAGGTTTAGTAATAACAAGGCATCGTCGAAAACCTCCTAGTCTAAATTTCCTTTTTGTTACGATTGGCTGTGATCACACCTGATGGTAAGTGATGATAAAATCTAAGATGGAGGCGCGCTAATCTGGTCAGAAGCAATTTACCTCTTATGGTTTCTACACAAAATCGTACCGGAACACAAATCTCTTTGCTTGGCGCTACGTCTTTGCTGGTAGATTGGTAACAAGCCATGGCCGAAGCCGTAATTAGAAAATTTAATTTTCTAATTCTTCCTTGCTAGGAATTGAATTCAGTACCTTTGCTAGCGAAGCAAGTACACGTACAATTGGGCTAGTGAGGCCGTCACAAAATATTTAACTGTTAAAATAACTTACTACTAATTTATACTAAACTTAATTTTTTTTACAATATTGTTTTTTTAAATACTTATCTAATATAATTAAACAAATATCACTCTTTAAGTTGGGCAAATAAGTTCTAGCATATAGGAGAAAGGGTTTGACCGTAGTGACGCCATGTTTAACTGACAAGTTATGCACAAGGAAGTTCTAAAGATCGTTGATGTGTGAGTGCAAGACTTATTTTATGAGGAAATAGAGAATTTTGACGCATTTTAAATGGGAAACGAAGACTCATATTTCTTGTATGGCAAACGAGATGTTATACGTAAAAAAAGTAAATGGCAGCCCATTAACGTCCCACTACTGGGCATAGACCTGCTCACTGATTCTGTAGAGGGTTATTAGAGCATGGAACTACCACGCTGTTCCACTGCGGGTTGCCAGACATATTACTCAAGCGCATTCTCTAGTCCTTCACTCTCGTAGTCCGATGTGACGGGAATCCGACACGATCAGAGAGAGATCAGGCGCAGGACCGACAGCTTAACGTGCTTCTCCGAGGCACGGATGGGTCACACCGCCAACTTCCCAATTTCGGGCATATACGGAGAAAATCTTAATTTGGAAGAATTAAAAATAGCTAATTTTACAGCTAAATTAGTAATCAAAAGCTACGATATGCAATCAGCTAAAATGACCCGCTAATAATATTAACAATAAAATCTAACGTCCTAAGTTAATTTTCTAACATTTCTATTATAAAGATTTACGTATCTTATAATTAGACCACTTGGGCTACCATTCAATCATGGCCGATATTAAAAGCACAATGTAAAAAAAGTAAAAGAGGTAAGTAGCAGTCTAATTTTGATACTAAGTAAGTATTAGTCACACATATTCCAGTGTTCATCCAGGGATAGGCGGGTTTCCTTACGATGTTTTCCTACACCAAAAAAGAGGATCACTTGGTGCTCTTGATTTGAAATTTCATGTTTCAACCAAAATTTTCATGTGTAAAACCGAAATAACGACATTTGCCAGCAAACAACTTACAATGCCAACAAGGTTTGAGGTTATTATTTTTTCAAAAGGCTATTGGTATTGAAGACTCAAAAACCTTGAAAAGTAAAAGTAAGAAGACCGCTAAATGTATCAAAACCTAAAAGGGATTGTAGGCTTGCAAGATATTGAATGCGTTGCTTCACAACTTACAATAATTCTGTCCTTTAAAGGCCGGACAGTCTTGGGCGTTTCCTGGGTTAACCTGACTGCTACCTCAGCTGACATTATAAACTATGAATAAATCGCATTTATGATAGTCTTTAATTATCTCGTTGCTCACAGCAGGTTTTACAGTACCCACAATATGAGATTCTGGATGAGACAAGGAATGTATAATTATAATAATTAGAGTTAGTGGCATAATTAATATAAAAATATTATATTTCGTCTCATGAAAAAAAAACAAAGCAAGTCAATTTTCGTCTTTTTGTATTTCGTGTGAATTTTTTCGCGGAAATCCTAAATAAAACTTGTTCAACGAAAATAATCTTTTTTCTGATTTAAAAATGTATTTAATTAATGTATTACACATAATCATCACAGCACAGTTATCTTTATAATAGATATGTGCCTAATTGTTGCTTAAAATACATTATTGTTCTCTTCGGTAAAGGAAAAACATCCTAATTTTTAGTTCCAATGCTACTTTTAAAGTGATATTATATATCAATACTTTTAATAGCTCGTTTAATAAAATAGGTATGAACAATCTATAGGAAAATGATGAGGATGTATACTGACAAAAGAATTAGTCATTTCATAACTAAGTTCTCTATTTTGAAACTTACATGTTATTATTTTGAAATATAATCGGTTGCAAGTATTTGGCCTTAACATTTACATTGATGCATATGGTAAATACAAAAAATGCATTCAGATTTCTCAAGAATTATTCGAGTTATTAAATATTTTTATTACGTACAAGTTAGCGCTCGTTTGAATAGTGAACCGATGATAAATTACTTTTTATCAATATACATATATAGAATAAAAAAATCGTTGTCAACAAGTTGTCATAGGCTGAAACGTATAGACGCTGAAAAAATCCAATCGACTTGCCATAAACCGGTTTAGTGAGAATAATGGAAATACGGTTTTAGATCATAAATAATATTGCAGCCACCTTTGGGATGGTGCACCCCAATATCTACTCTCTTCCATTTGACCGGGTTCAAAGTCAGGCTATTCGAATTATCGACTACCCCTAACTAGCCAGTAAACTGGAGACTCTAGATCACCGAAGAACTGTTATTCTCTTCCGTCTTCTATAGAAACTATTATTGGGAGTGTTCAGAGGAACTATTCAGGTTAGTACCGCCACGCATATGCTCTGGATGAATGTCACTCATCAACGGCTCCGTTTGGACGACTTTTTTCCGCGTACTTCGGAATTTGGAATCAAATTCGATCAGCGGCGTTCCCCCAAAATTTCAACATGCAATTGTTTAGGGGGCAAAAAAATTTGCACCTTCTGGGTTGGCAACGCATCGACAGTTCTCCTAGTGCTGCAGGTGTCCATGGGCGGTGGTGATCTCTTAACATCAGGTGACCCGCCACCTTGTCTCGAGTCGTACTTATAAAAACATTACAAAACTCACTAACTTCAAAATTTAAATCGAGAGGATTATCTTGAAATTTAGCAAAGCGTAATAATAATAATTCTTGCAATGTAGACTGTATTCGCGTTTCGACTCTTTGTAAACCTCATTAAAAGACAAAGGATTTATATCTCTTACCAGTACAGCGCTTTAACACTCAACTAGCTGTTTCCCATCTGCATCTGCAGAGATCTTGGGATGAGTGAGTGAAGTCAGTATTGTAAAACTATTATGACTATCATACCATACCATATTATATTTTTAATGCTGTGATCGTGATTACTCTCGATGGTAAGTAATGATACAGTTTAAGATGGAAGCCTGGTAAGAGGCAATTTACCTCTTATAGTTTCTACATAGCATCATTCGGGAACAGAAATCTCTTGTTTAGCGGTACATGTTTGCTGGTAGGGGGGTAACTAGCAAAGGACGAAGCCTCCCACCAACCCAGAACCAAACATCTCCACCTAACGGGGATCGATCCCGGGACCTCTGGTAGCACAGCAAGTACTCGGACCACTGCACCAGCGACGCCGTTATTACCTTTCTAATGAAACCGGTTTGGGTTTCATTGATGGAATGGTTTCCAATTATATACTTTTCGAATTTTATATATACATACATATAGATGACATTGTATTGTATATACAAAGAAGTTCATTTAAAATTATAGTCGCTAGAGATAAAACTCTTCTTGTAACAAATTAAAAACATATTATCAGTGATTTTGAAATAATTAACTTATTAAATACTTAGTGTGTTCCTCTACGGAGTAAACTATTTTACGCTACGTAGTATTTAATAGTAAGTAAATAAGGTAATATGTAAAAGGGGTTTTTGAATTGCCTTCAATTACCTTTAGAAAATTATATGTTATGTTAATTTGTTTATTTACAGATGAATGATATAAGAAAACGTAATAACGAAAGTTAATACTGAAAAAACATTTCACAACACACAACACAAACGATAATAACATTATTTTTATTAATAGGCAAACGATGTATTAGTTAGACATGTCCCGATGATATATAAATATGATGGTAAAAATGGAAATTTATGCACTTACTATATTTAGGAAAGAGGCCTATAAAATGCTTTGCTGAAATAAGAAACCAGTAAAATTAGACAAGAATTAACTTATTTATTTATAGTTTACTTACGACATTATAAATTTAATTAAATATAAAAACACATTTATATTATATATTTTTCATAAATATATAGTGAGATTAACCGTTACGACTACGTGAATTACGATTTGTAATAGAAAATAATTGCTAGTCTTAATTAATAGTAAGATTAATATATCACACCGATTTATCATATTATAAAATATAATTGACTATATATGTATGTACTGTAACTAAATGGTAATTACAGTTAAATTAAATCAATTTTAATTCCTTTTGAAGACGTAATATCACTTATTTTTCTAAAATTATTTTCAATTTAACAGTTATGGTTATATTAAAGAACGACTTTAAATCTAAACTACAATAATTCGCATCTTGTATTAAGAAGACTTCAAAACAAACTCAGTCGATCTGTTTTTGTCTTTATTAATAAATAAGGTGAAGTATTTAAAAAAATTCATTTATATATACGAAATTTAATGTACTAGATTACATTATATAAGAAACAAAGACTTTTATGTAATCTAATAGGTTACATTTCATATATATTAAAAAATTTCTTACATATTTCACTTTATTTAATTATAAAGATTAAAATGTCTATTGAGTCTTACGTTGTTTTTGTTTCTTGTATTATAAATAGTAAAATCGTGATAAATTTAAATGTGAAAATATTTTTTGGAATAAAAAATTATTTACGATGGATATTTATATTATTATTTATCTTAATATAATATAAAAAAATATCATATACTCACTCGTGTCAAAATTTCGAAAATTAATAAACTGACCGACACAAAACTGTGTGTAAAAAATTACACAGAACACCAAAACAAAAAGTCGTATGCAATTGAGTAACATCTTGCCGATACTAATAAGAACCAAGAAAAAAGACCGGTTGTTCGCACCACTTTTATACACACTGACCTTTGTTTTTTTTTTTTTGTGAAAAGAAAGACTTAAACAGAACTATAGGTGAGTGGTTCCGTCGCCGCTCTGATTCAAATGGATCACTTTATTTATCTAATACAATGATATATCGATTCCTACTGTTGTGTTACTCTATCCAATTTTCAATATTAAACTTTCCGAACTCAAATTGAAATATATTTTTTTACTTGTGATGAAGGACAGTAGATGTTAATATATTTTTTTAAAACATTAATTAAAACGCCATCTATTGAAAGCCCATCTAAATGGCTGCAAAGTTGCTTTTTATATAATAAGCGCGATTCATTCAAATTTTTATATATTTTCACTTGCTTATCAAATATATTGAATTTCAATTGATGTCGGTTATTCATATTTATTAAGTTCATGTGTACAAGTTAAGGTGAAATCGATTTTCATGGCTGTTCAATAAACATGAAAGATAAAAGTTATATTATTTATAATACATATACTTTAAATTGTGACACGAAATTAGTTATATGTTAACGCGTATTTTCTATTACATTTAAGAGTACTTTTTAAATATAATTATTTATTATTAGAATTAAAAGTTGTGTGAACATAAAGTTTTAAAAGTGAAACATACAAAGTGCACTATTTTATTATGATCTAATCTTCTAATGTCATTTATTCTATCTCTAGAATTAACACATGATTTCTTCACTACACAATTCATCACCACACGATTACACTACTAAGAGTGTATTGAATGCAACTAGATTTTATGTACCTTTGGCATGGCCTTCGGCCTTTCGTGGCACGAACATCATTCGTACACAATACCTGGATAATATGCAGTTCTAAGCGGGATTAGGTGAAAGTTTATTAAAATAATATGTTTAAGTGTTAATACTAACCTAATATTTAATTTAAAACAATTTTTAACGATAACATTAACGTCTAATCACTGTTTTGAATTAATAATCGCCCTATTCAAAATTTTAGATAAGGAGATTGCGATTCCAGGGTAGTCTATTTCCTTGTATCAAAAACTAACATTAAAATAAAAGAAATAGACGCTGTCATACCACAAAATGTTTTAATATCCTTGGTTCATTCAAATTACTTTATATACAAAAGATCTGCTAAAAATTTTGCTATTTGAATTGTGTCACTACTTTTTCAAAGCATCAAAATTTGTATACGAGAACACCGCGTTTAGTAAAACAAATATTTAAATGTTTTCTATACCCTTAATGTACTAACAAAATGCAATAGAAAATATTAAGAATTACTTAAATACTTCGTTCAAAAATCACATTGAAAAAAATACATTAAACAAAATATTATTTATTAAATGAAATCCAATCAAATGTTTTATTATAAATATTATACGGTTAGAACATTGAATGAAAAATTATATAATGATTATGTTGTATATGAAATGTTATTTATATTGCATATGTATATAATTATTCAAGCGTAAATTTGTTCTAAAATCTATTAATGCAATAACGAAACTCCGAAAACTGGTTCAAGTAATCAATGTAATACTTGTTACTTACGTTTGGGCGTGTGTTGCACGATTCCCTATTATCAGTCATTATGATTATCAAAATAACGGATAATTATACTAAATATGCAGTTTTATCGTATTTCATGAATATTGATGAACTCGTGTTTAAATATCTCACGCGATATATTAATGTTTCTCATTAAATTTTTCAATTCCCACTATAATTTTACATTCTCCCAATACATGTCCTGTATATATATTGTTGAAATTTTATTCCTACATATATTGTATATATAATATTAAAAAAGGTTGTTTTAGTGTAGAAAAGTTTCAGAAATCAGTTGTCCGGTTGAGCTTACGAATTTTCAATAAGTTACCCGAATCACTTTCGAGTTAGCCTCCACATAATTTTAATAAATATGTCAAAAACGTTCTATTACAATAGGCATATTATAGCGTTGAAGATTTTTTGAGCGACAAAGATGTTTGGATTTGAGTACATTTGTACATCCTGGTCACCTCAGCGTTACCTGGTGGGATTAGCGCGGATCTTGCGCTGGAGAGCGTTATATGCGCGATGCTCTCCAGTGAGAGTTGCTGGACGGGAGTGGCCCTCTTCTATGAGATGGTCATCTCGCTGAAAGAGGCCCACGAGCGAGAGAGAGAAAAAGCTCCCTCTCACCACAGATGCAGGCGGTTTCAGTCGTCTTGCCGACTTTGTGAACTCTGGGCGAAATCATCCGGGACATTAGAGGGGAATGTGCAAGTGCTCCTCTGATGTTCCACTAATGGATGAAGAGGGTTCTGCTGGGAATTAGAGTGTATTGCGAGTTCTCCCCCTCGCCGAGACCCATACTCCCAACGCTAGTCGGGGTGCATAGATTCATTTCTCAGCGTAAAAAAACAGTTGCATCTACTAATACTACGAGTATATACAAAGGTAAAGGTAAAGTAACCAATGAGGTTCTTGCTGGTTTTCTTCTAAGCGGAATCAGCTTATCGAACCGGTGGTAGATTTGTTACAAATGGACATACTACTGACGAACCAAAAGTGCTTTTTTAGCCTATTAGAATAAAAAATATTTTGATTATTGATTTTGAACTTGTAGTGGATGATACTTGATGTAAATACAGTTTTTTCAATTATTACCCTAATTTTATTAATTTGTGCAGATAACTGTATTTATGAAAATCGCTACGGAACCCTCTATTGAAAGCTCACGTGCAAGGTTTAAAAGTTATTTTTTATATAATGAGTGTAAGAAGTTCTTCCTAGACGGCGCAGGAATGTATTTTTTTATATATATTTTTTCTTAAGTACAAACGTACTTTTTAATTATTTTGTTTACAATTATTTAAAGATAAATCTTACCAGATAAATTACTGTTATAGTAGCATGATATCCTTGTATATTTTATGTGTATGTGGAAATGAAAATTGACTCTCATTTTAATATAATATAGCAGACCTTGTTATATTTTTAATGAAACTAAAATATTCTTATACACTTATACGCCTGCTTGAATTTATAGGACTTAACGCTTGATTATTTATACGCCTGCTTTAATCCTTTATTTTTTTATTTTGTTAATTGTTTTGAATACATTTAAGTATCTGTTAAACATTTTAAATAAAAAAATTTAACAACTTAAATATCGCCAAATATTCTGTATTAAAGTTAAATTCAAGGTCAAAATAATGAACGTCATTAAAATATTTTTTATTGGATTTGTAAAATTTACAAAAAGACGGAAGAATAAAATAATTAACTGTAAAATAATATAATTTTTTGTCTTCTTTACTGAAAATTATACGAATAATTGAATAAAAACAATTTATTATCATAAATTGTTTTTATTTAAAAAAAAATTATGTCGGTAAAGATACAGACTGCTTCATTGGTCTAGTGGTTAGCGTGTTCGACTACAGACATGAGGTCCTGGGTTCGAGTCCCAGGTCGGGCCAATTCAAAAATGGATATTGTGTTTTCTATTAAGATTTTCTCAATATTTGCCCGAAGTTGGGAAGTTGGCGGTGTGTTCCGCCCCCGTGCCTCGGAGAGCACGTTAAACCGTCGGTCCTGTGCCTGATCTCTCTCCGATTGTGTCGGATTACCTTCACATCGGACTATGAGAGTGAAGGAATGGAGAGTGCACTTGTGTACTATGCCTGCCAATCCGCAGTGGAACAGCGTAGTGGGTCTATGCTCTAAAAACCCTCTCTCATATGAGTGAGGAGGCCTGTGCCCAGCAGTGGGACGTTAATGGGCTGCTACTTACTTACACTTACTTAAAGAAACAGATAAGCTTTTACAGGACATTTGAATAGTTAAATCGAGTCATTATTGTCTTTATAATAATGATGTTAAAGAGCGACTTCCAATCTAGAGTTGCCATATTTTCTCTAAGTACTGGTATAAGAAGAATCCACCACAAACTCAGTAGAGTAGATGTAATGATACCAACGACATATATAAAACAATGTTCAGACATTTCAAAGTCACGGTACATAAGATTAGTTACAATAAAAAAAAATTATATTATTGAGTAAAAAATTAATATAATTGAAGGATAAACCTTGAGCAAATTTACATTAAAGATTTTTTCAATGTAAATAAGTAGTACCTGAGATATTTTTTTTACTGCTGACCGGTTAACGCTTGATTGTGATCTCACCTGATGGTAAGTAATGATACAGTCTAAGATGGAAGCGCGCTCTGTTATGATACAATAAAACCCTTATGATTTTTACACAGCATCGTACCGGAACACAAATATCTCTTTGTTTGTTGGTAGGGTGGTAAATAGGCACGACCGAAGTCACCCACCAGTCCAGACTCAGACAAATTAGAAAATACAATTTTCTATATTCGCTCTACCGGGGTTTGAACCCGGAACCTGCTAGCAAAGCGAGTATTCGCAACACTGCGCCAGCGAGGCTATCGAATCGTATGCATTCAATCGTACGTACAAAGAAACTGTGGAGGTCTATAGCATTGCTTTAGATTGTTTTGGTAACTGGCATATAACCTAATAACACTGTATCTGCAATTTCATATTTGATTTTCGTATAAAATTATACGAATGAGTAATTTTAATTAAGCTTAGGTTTACAAACGTATTCGTTACGACTCCACCTTATGTGCATTCAAATTCTACCTACAATTTTTAGTAAAATAATGTAACACATTTTTCACTCGTCTGTCGGTAATATGTATACAAAATAATTCTTTACGGCTTGCTGCAATAAATTTGAGAAATTGGTTTTCATCCAAAAAGGTATAGAGCCTTATGTCCTTGACGAATACAGATTTTTGTGAGAGGGAAAAACGTTAGATTTGTAATGGTAAAAACCAAATGAATACATCTATGAAGCGTTCGGATTTTCCAAATGGTTGAAATGTTTCATTTTATTATTATTGAAGTGACACTTCTTTAGGCACATGAGGCGTCACGAAGATGTGCAGCGTTTTATACTGATTCCTTTAAAGACAAGGTAATTTAAAAATTTAAAAATCATATGTGGCATTTTAATTTGCCATTCGTCATTAAATAATTTACAATACTATTTTTCATAAAATATATAATAAAAATATTTCATAAATGCTCTATTCTAAATTTTAAATTCAATAACAAAATGTATATAATAATTTGTTACATAGACAAAAAGCACGTGACAATTATATTTTCAATTCGACATTTGAGATTTCAATAAAGTATTTGTATTAATTTTCAACACTTTTAATATTTTAATGACAATTAAATTCCGAACTAATCTTCTTTTTTCTCTCCCTCAAAGTCTCGAAAATGTAAAGTTTTAGATTCGTATAAATTTAGGCAAGACTTAAAAATTAGTTTGGCAAAGTACTCGCCTTGCTAGCAGAGGCCCTGAGTTTGATCCCCATTAGGGCGAACTTAGAAAAATTGTATTTTATAATTTGTCTGAGTCTGGTCTGGTTCGGAGGCTTCAGCCGTGGCTAGTTACCACTCTACCAGCAAAGACGTACTACTAAAATAAAGAGATTTGTATTCCGGTACGATGCTGTGTAGAAACTGTAAGGGTTATATCGCCTCTTACCCAGATTAGCGCGCTTCCATCTTAGAGTGTATCATCACTTACCATCAGGTGAGATCACAGTCAAGCGCTAAACTGTCAGCAATAAAAAAATATGTGGTTTTACACTCATATAATATTACAGGTATCAATGAAGATAATGTGTCAAGAAAACCAAATCTAAGTAAAAATAACTTTATAATTGCTGACAAATTAGCTATTCACTGTGATCTTACTTGACGACCTCGCTGGTGCAGTGATGCGAGTACTCGCTTTGCTAGCAGAGGTCCCGGATTCGGCCGTATTGCAAAACAAAGGGATTTGTGTTACGGTACGATGCTGTGTAGAAACCATAAGAGGTAAATTGCCCCTTACTAGTTTAGCACGGTGTTATTGTAAATGTATCATTACTTACCAACAGTTGTGATCATTACCACAGTCGAGCGCTAAACTGTTAGCTATAACAAAAAAAACCTATTCGTTGGTATCATACCAACACCATTTGGACCATAACATATTAAATGCCTCAGAAACCTTATAAGTCATTGCCATTTTTATGAGACTGCATTCTTAATTGTTGCGTTGATATGTTTATGTTTTGGGATGGCAGTTTTAAATTTACGATGCTTTAAACGACGCCTGCGAATGGATCTCTTGCCACAAGACGTATGGATCACTTTACTGAAATATGATGCAATTTATTACTAAATTTGTTTTGGTAAAGTCGTATTATCAAGAGTAACCCGACATTTTTAAAATTAATATTACCAATAACTGACAGGCTTATATTATATTACGCTATCTGGTAATGGAAGCAGTTTGTATAAGTTGCTCGAATCTAAAAACATATGTAAATATTTGTTATTGTACGACGACAACGTAGATCAAAACTTTTTTATGCAGTTAAAATAGACCTTCTTTTTCTAATACAAGTAAAGGAACATATGGTTCACTTGATGTTCAATCATTATCATCGTATATAAATAAAGCAGGGGAACTGATAACGCACGGTTTGTTTTATAGTTTATACTTTGTTAACTGCAAACTACTACAACTACTATTTTTAAGTTAGTGAATGGAAATTTGATATTTTAAGCGAAAAAAACAATTGATTACATCGAAATGTTTTTAAATATACCTAGAAAAAAACTGCCAGATATTCTGGAGACGTCATACAATAATTTAAAAGGTTTCATAAAAATAAAGATAATTGACAAGTACGAGTACTAAAGCGATAAGAAAATTAAGTAGCGAATGGACTGCTATAATTTTTACCAACTAAATTTCTGTAATATTGTAATCATGATGACAAAAATGAATGACTCAGTTTGTTAGCTCTTCTTGAAACCGGACCCGAAAGTCTATTTTCTAAATTTTAAACATTAAAATATACATTTCATCATTTCTCTATCAAGAGTTATAGCTGTCGGCCCTATTTTGAGTGATGAAAGTGCCACATTGCCTCCCGATTAAATAAATGTGATATGTAGTGGGCATGTTTCAAATTTTCTTCTTTTTATTCAATATCTAACTTTGTTTCATATTATTGAAACTTTATTATTCACATTTTTATCGCGGTCTGGTGAACTACGGGACGAAAGTATGGTATCGCTAATGGCGTTTTTATTAGAAACAGTTTAGACAATTATCACGCGGTCGGCAATGTCATACTTTCGGCCTTAGGTGTGTGTCATACACAATTGTGTATAAGATTTTTGCAATTACAATTTCAATACAGATTGCAATGGATTGTGAAATAGTCTGAATGATTCCAGAACCTTTTTCAACCTAAAATATGACTTAAAAGTTAATTTGTTTTTCTTCTGCCAAAAGCAAATAACTTAGAATACAGATCTTAGAATAGTCGACGTTAGACAGGCAATAGAACGCACAAACGTAAGCGAACATTGCTTATTAAGGAACGAAACATCTAAATGATGATCACCGCCTACGGGTTGATAAATGCCGAGGTCGATGGCGAATAGGATTTCAATGCAAAGTGTTTTACCTGTAATTAAAATAGCGTTTAAATTATATAACCATAATAAAAAAATATGAGACGGGAAAACATTACTAACATTTTATGACTCGGTAGTCAACATCGCAACGTTTCTTTAAAAAAAATGTATTGATTTATGTACAAAACTTACGCCTTTTAAGACAATATAGTATTCAAATTGAATTATAATTAAAAAAATTTCTTTTCCAATAAATATTGTTTGTATATTTTTTATTATATTATATGATACAATATTGCTACACTTTATGTTATCGAACATATATTGTTTTTCATTATACCCGTATCGAAAGTTGATACTTTCGGTTCTATTTTGTATGACGAAAACGTCACATTACTTTCCGATGAAATAAATGCGTAATTTAGTACGCGTGCCTCAAATTTATGTTTAAATATTTAACAATTTGTTTTGCTGCATTATAAAAATTTGTAATTCACTTGATTCACTTATTTTCTTTAATTTATATAAATATCTTATTAAGTTTCGCAATTTAATGTTTTTTGATTGCATATATAGACTTATTTTGAGGCTACAATATAGTTTGTGTTTAAAAGTTGTCATAAATAAATGAGTAAACAATTTGTTGCTTACTTACGTAGTTGAAACATGCACGCTAATGATTTATTTTTTGAAAATCTCACTTTATTTGGTATTATTTTTAACTTGACTATTTACATTTTTATCGAACTTTCGATCCCGGTCTGATGAAACATTGTATACGCACAACGGGACGAAAGTGTGACATTGTTACCCACGTTTTCATCACAATTATCACGCAAGCTGCGATGTCATACTTTTTTCGCATAGACAGTAATGTATTATGAATTTTGGTGAGAAATTCAAAGTAGAATAAATTTTTGTTAATATTTTTAACCTTTAGGCAGCTTTTCAAATGCATTTCAGATGTATTTCGAAACTAAATTGCAATTAAAATCCAGCGATGATACCAATAAAACGTTATTGCAAAAGGGATTAACTTATTACATGCCATAAATTATTTATATCGTCATAGATAGCGATACAAGCTGTTATAATAACTCACTCGTGCATGTAGTCGATGCAAAAACGGCCGAACTACGCACGTTTTTATGCTCTCATTTCCTTGTTGTGAAATATCATTTTCATAACGAGATTTTTTCATATTATAATTCGTGTAGAGCAACCTTTTTAAAATGCAGGGTGGCGAAAAGTTTAATTTCAAAAAATTGCATTGAATACGTGATTTTATAAAATATTTACTATTTTGTTTAGTTTGATAAACTAATTATAGAAGTGTAAAGGTAAGTAGCATCCCATTAACGTCCCACTGTTGGGCGCAGGCCTCCTCACCCATAGGAAAGAGGGTTTTTAGAGAATGACCCACCACGCTGCTCCACTGCGGGAAGGCAAGCATACACAAGTGCACTCTCTAATTTTTCACTCTTATAGGCCGATTAACGGAAGTCCGACATGAACGGAGAGAGATAAGGCCTGGGACTGGAGGCTTAACATGCTCTCCGAGGCACGGGGGTGGATCACACCGTCATTTCGGGCAAATGTTAAGAAAATCTTAATAGAAAATTCAACATACATTTTTGCATTTCTTTTTCTCCCGACAGGAAAATCCGCATGGATACCCAGAGCATCACGGGGGGGATATTCTGGGTTATGTGGGACTTTTACCGGCTAAAATCCTGTCGGTATCGGTCCTCCGCGTCGCTTTGTGACGGGGCCGCGGGAAAGGCACGGCAATGCTCGCAGCGACCCGACGGCAATGACCGTTGATATGAGGGCCCTCTTTATTTTAGTGACCTAACTTAGTAGGATGGCATGTCTGGAGCACCAGCATGCTGTCCACAAACTTAGAGACTTCTCTGTCGGGCAACAAACCCTGTATCTGCTGCCCAGAGGTTATCCCTAGGGGGGAAGACGATGGTCCTGGGCCGCCCGTCTGCGAAAAGCGGGAGAGGCTACGTCCTGCTCTCTCAGCCACTCTGCTGTACCCTTTTGCGCCATCACTTCCCCGCAGAAGGAAACCTCCGCTCTCCAGCAATCCTCACTGCCCACCATAGCTTTTACTACAGCAGGCGACGTGAGGTCAACACATCCAACAGAAGCCACGAGAGCGGCTCTCTTTTCCGCCCAACGTGCGCACGTCACAATTTTGCATTGGCTCGACCGGACTCAACCCCAGGACCTCATATCTGTGGCAGCGAGACAGCTAATTATAAAAGTGTAGTGTAATATTATTAAAAGGTTTTATTTTGTTCTTGAAATTTGACCACTTCCCCGTTGATAGATTGACCTGGTAACTGGTACACACCGATAGTGACAACACAACTACCTTCTACCTTATTTTTTTTTTGTAATTGCGTCAGACAAACGCACTGGCGGGTCACCTGATGGTAAACGAATACCGACGCTTACACCTGCAGCACCAGGGGACCGCCGATGCATCGGCCTTAAAGGTGAGAGTTAAATTGTGCCTTTATGGAGTACCGTTACCGGAAACGTTAAGGAATACCGTTCATGAAGTTTATTCCAGCGGATTTTAATTACTGCAATGACGTATGATGGAACCTGACTGTAGGTGTCCTGGCTCCTCTCCACCTAGAGAATATATTTCATGAAGTTAAGTCAAGAGATTACGGTCAAAACTGTATATACAAAAAACACGTTAACATCCAGGAAGCTGTTTGTTAGGCGAGTTTCATTAAGACTTATATCAGAACTGCAAGTTCAAAACGACGTTTGTTTCAGCGGAAGTTATTATGCGTTACTCAATTTATAAAAGAGCAGTAATTTAAATAAAAAAATGTCTAAGATAAAGAATTTAGGTCACTTGAAAACTTATTTCTATTTTACGAATATAAATTGCTGATTACCGGCTCTCGGGTAAAACCTCTATTTTGAGAAAATAATATGAAAATATATTATAAAATAAGGCTTAATTTCTATTACAATATTTATATTATCGACTAGGATAAAACTGTTGCTGGGTCTAAATGGAATAAAACATCTAAAATAATACAATGGCTATCCTCAGATAGTGTACTGTCAAATCTATTACGGTTAGTTTTGATTTCATTCGAAGTCCTCGGTGTTTTATTGTGGATTTAATTATTAGGTATGTATTACAGAATTTCATTAGTTCAATTATTTCTTTCTTAATAGAAGCTGATCTTATAGTTATTACATTTTTGTCTTACTCTCTGATTTTCCTAGAAATATAGTAAAGGAACGGGTCAGCCTGGAATTTGGTTTGAGTATAAATGGTAGCAAAACTAAGATGGTGATTGTCGACGGAGCTAACAACAACCTGCCGAACATAAATAGAATAGGAGACTGTGATGTCGTACAATCATATATCTACCTTGGATCCCTTATCTCGAATCAAGGAAGCTGCATGGACGAAGTGAAGAGACGAATGGCTATGAGCAGGTGTGCAATGGACAAGCTTAAAAGAATATGGAGAAACAGAAATATCACAAAAGCTACAAAGATTAAGCTCGTAAAATCGTTGATATTTCCCATGTTCCTGTACGACGTCGAAACGTGGACCCTCTGAAAAACCGAAACCGACAAGATTGGTGCTCTGGAGATGTGGTGTTGGAGGAAGAGGCTCGGAATCTTATGGATCAAGTTTCGAACAAACGCCTCCATTCTTAATGAACTTGGCATCAATGAGTGCCTTTCCACCCAAGTGCGCAGTCAGATACTGAAATCCTTTGGGCATGTTAATCAGCGTGGAAATGACTCCATAAAACATCTCGTTGTACAGGGGAAAGTAGAAGGCACAAGACCGTGAGGGAGATCCCCAATGCGATGGACGGATCAAGTAAAGACTGCGGTGGGTGCCCCAGTACATGAATGTGCCCGATTAACGACCAGCAGGCAAAGGTGGCGGGAAGTCGTGCTTCGGGTACTGTCTACTACCGAACACGCTGGAACATGATAATCACGACAACTCTGACAAGAGTGATGCGACTTAGAAGAAGAATAATAGTAACGCATTGTGGATGAGGCAATACAGAACTAAAGAATTTGGAGCATTTCATTTCCAAAAACTGCTGAGCTAGGAATGGAGCTGAATTCTTATATTACAGCGCCAGCGAGTCCACTAAAATGAGTACGTGCATAAAAGCGCGCACATGTTTAAGTAGAAAAAAGACCTTTAACGGTTAAATAAATTTATAAGAACGAGCGTGAGTATTCTTAAATTAATGTATAAATTTATTTAAACCACTTCCAAGTCACGGGCTTATCGTTTGCACGATTTAACAGTGACATTCGTGAGACAGAGCATTAAACTGTATTCATTATCCAGCAATTTTGACCTCTGACTTCGATATAATTCAGATAATAATAAATAATTACAAAAAATTTGTGATCATTATTTGGCAACACTGATTGCAATATGGTCTATTGAATTGTTGAGCAGAGGGTGAAACTTTAAATTTATAAGCAGCTTAACTTCGTTTGTGATTTTTTGTATTTCTGGGTGAAAGTAATGTTATAAAGTGTATATTATAAACTTATCCATTCTATAATCTGCTATGTCTTTGATCTTCTCAGGACTGCCATTAAGGACATTTTCAATATTTTTTTTAAGTATATAACTAAATCTTTTTATAAGAAAATAAAAAAAAAAGGTAGTTATATAAAGTGTGTATCTCCTTTATAATTGGCATGGCGCTAGTCTGTAAATCTTTATATACGTCGGAGTGCAATAGCCTGTGGATCGCTTTTCCGTGTGCAATAGTCTGTGGAACGCTGGCGCCATCTGTCTAGCGGCGTGAGGCAGAGTCAATAGTGGCAGTACGGCGGGCGTCTCTCGGCAGTTCTCGCGTGATGGTCAGCCGGAGTGGTCGTCTATTGGAACTGTCGCGTTCCTACCTCTTATCGTTAATGAGTTTGTGTAAATTGATATTGGGACATTAAGTGATTGAACATTATAATTCGAGTAAATTAATAAAGAGTTTGATTGCACCAACATTACCCACGAATGCCCGTAGTATATAAGAAATTAAATTATGGATGCCATTAATGACGATGTCGGCGGAGAACCCTACGCCCCTATGCTTTGTGCTTCTCCTTTCTCTCTTATTACACATAACATATATATTAAATTTTCTTTTAAGTTGTAACATTGTAAAGATCCCTGGCCTCGATACGATTTAGCCGAAAATCATTTATTTGTTTAAATTGTGTTTTATTTGTTATTTTCACTTACGTGTATTCTACTCACAACTGTACAATATGAATAAACGTTTCTTTCTTTCTATATATCAATATTATATGAGTACAAACGTGTAGATAACTTTCTAGTACCTTTTGAAAACTCTAAATTAGTACATTTAAAATGCACGTCCTTAATTTAATTCACTTAGGGTCACGTTATATTCGCTTCCATTACCCGCGTAATCGGCCATAAGTTATGCACGCGGTAAAATCCGCTGCCAAAAGTAAATTTCATATATACTTAGTAAGATTTAAGTTGTTATTTCGCTCAGGACACACATTTATGAGTTATGGATAAATTGCTTAACGCATTTGGGAAAAAGCTTGATAACGTGGATTAATTACTGTAAATTTGGACATGGCAATTTTGAGGTTAGTTCATAAACATGTTAAAAACTCTTTGAAAAGACGTGATGAAATAATAAAAGATAACGAAGAGAAGTTTCGCTGAGTGCTCTTTAAGTGAAAATATAAATACGAAGAAAGTTATGTTCATTCTAACTTTATTTATATAAATGAACTTTATTACTATATAAATATGAATGTTATTTTAACTCTCTATGGCAGGCAAGTTATATATCAGGAATCCACTTATGTTTATATTCAACAAATCGAGACAAAAGTGGTCGAAATTCAATTGTAAACAATTTAAATTATGTTTGAACATTATAAAGGTTTTATTATATCTGATCACTGTACTTTAAAAAAAAAATTTAATATTGTAACTCCAGCGGCTTATCAAGCTGTAACAGGTTTATCAAATACTATTCTCAAAAAAGTTGTTGCAATAATTTATTTATATATTGTGTGCTGCTTCTCTATCTGAACCCTAAGTACGGGAAATATTATATTTCTCCGTCCGCGCGATTATCTTAAAAAGGAGACATAGGTTTTGCTTCACTTCTTTATACACGGTGTGCAGAAAAGGTGGGGGGTATTTGTATCGGCGTTGTCCGCGTAACGGCACGATTGGTGGGGGGGGTGGGGGGGTGGATAGGATAGCGTGCTCCGCCATTATTTGGAGATTCAGTAACCGCTAACCATGGTAGCGTACCCGGGAGACCATCATGCTTTTTGCATACGCGCTTACTATCGTACTGATGATTCGATAGGATTAGCTCAGCGTTTATATCGTACAGAATTTAATGTACGGAATGCATCAAAGGACGATATCATCAAAAAATACCATCATGCGGATTTGATTGTTTGAGAATATCGGTTTGAGTATGAAAATTCACTATTCAGGTCGCCCACGTATATAGATATATAAATATTACAAACGCGTAGGTTGTAATATTGACAAATCTATATATCTGACAAACTCGCGGGCGCAGTGGTGCGAGTACTCGCTTTGCTAGCAGAGGTCCCGGGTTCGATCCTCAGTAGGGCAAATATAGAAAATTGCATTATATAGTTTGTCTCAGTCTGTACTAGTAGAGGGTATGGCCGTGGCTGGTCACCACCCTACCAGAAACGACGTAGCGCCAAGCAAAGAGATTTGTACTCCGGTACCATGCTGTGTAGAAATCATAAGAGGTAAAATGCCTCATACCAGACTAGGTTCTGTTTTCGACTATATCATCACTTTCCATCAGGTTTGATTACAATAAAGCGCTAATCTTACAGGAATATAAAAAAATTGAGCTACGTAATTGGTTTAGGAGATTTTTCTTAAATACATGTTTTTATAGAAGTGTTGCTGCTATAGCATCTATTATTTCTTTTGATTATAATTGGTAAGGGACTAACCCAAGAAAGCTATATCCGCTTCTAAATAAATTGTTAATATTAATTATCCGTTTAGTCATTTAAATAGCATTTATACTCAAATTTCAAATGTAAATGCCTTCAGGTTTTACGCTACGTTAAACTGCAATATAATGTTATATACATTACCTGATTTGCTGGTACAAAAACTGCCTGTGTAAATTTGTTTAAGTCGACCCTCCAACAGGATACTTAAAAAGCAATGGCATGTTTTGTGAAACATATATTTATTCTTTAGAACTGACTGCAGATTAACGACCTTTATTTGCATGCGTTACTACATTCCTCTACACAGCGTTTCCCTAAATTTTGAACCGTATGCATATTTTTTACTTTAAATTCAACAACGAAGGATGAGAATAATGTGTATGATTTGTTTTGCCCGTGTTAGGAAAGTTTTTGTTATTTTTTTATGAAGTGAAATTTCTTTAGCATCGTAATGATTTCAAACCAGATGCAACGGAATAAACGACGGGTAACAGACACAAATACAAAAATGTATAGGGTGAAGCCGGCAAAGAATGAGATAGAAATATAGATACTATTTTTTGCTATCGGTCTCTCTTCTTTGCACCATGCTTCGTAGCATTCTATTCCATTCATTTCTTAGCATTCATTCTAAGTATAGTCGCCTGTAATTTTGGGTTGTTGTTTATTAGATCAGGAGTAGCCAGGCCGCAGGTTGCCGAGCCCTGGGTTAATGTACACGTACATCAGAGTTGATTTATTCTGTGTCGTTGTTTATTAGATCAGTAGTAGCCAACTAGCGGCCCGTGGGCCGCACGTTGCCGACCCCTGGGTTATTGTACACTTACAACTGAGTGGATTTTTTGGGGGTTGTTGTTTAACAGATCAGGGGTAGCCAACTAGCGGTCCACAGGTCGCAGGTTAACAACCCCTGGATTAATGTACACTTACATCAGAGTACATTTATTCTGTGTCGTGGTCGTATTTATTCTGTGTATAGGATCAAGGGTAGCCAACTAGCGGCCCGTGGGCACAGGTTGACGACTCCTGGCTTAATATCCACTTATATCAGAGTGGGTTTATTCTGTGTGTTTGTTTATTAGATCAGGGGTTGACGACCCCTGGGCTATAATAGACTTACATCACATAGTAGATTTTTTCGGGCTCTTTGTTTAAATAGATAAAAAATATTTTTATATAAAAAATTAAATTTATAATTTTCAACTTTTTAAATATTTGAATGTCAATTAAATTCTTAACATATCTTTCTTTTTACCTCCCTCTATGTTTCGGATATCTAAAGTTTTACATTTGTATAAATATAAACAAGGCTTCAAAATTTGTTTGTCAAAGAAGTTTCACTTCTGACGTGTGTACTTTGTACGCATGCACGTTAAATTTTTTCCAACTTCAAACAGAATATTAATTGTAAAAAATTACAATAATGAAGCCCTGAAACTCGATAGATCTCTAAATTTAAAAAACTGCAGATTAATTAGATGATTTCTTTTGCAATATACAATTATGTAAATGAGAGTTAAAATATTTTTAGTATGACTATGTGTCCTATGTATTACCGAATTGAATTTAGGGGTTGTAAACCCAGTAAAATTTGGTTTTCTCAATTTTAGACCGATATTTACATGACGTAATCTATAGCTAATAGTATAGGGAATATGGTGAGGTAAGGTAGGTAGCAGCTCCTTAACGTTTCACTGCTGGGCACAGGCCTCATTCATAGGAGAGAGGGTTTCTAAGGCATATACCTAACACGCTGCTTCACTGCGGATTGGCAGGCATAGTACACAATTGGACGCTCTACTCCTTTACTCTCATAGTCCGGTACGATAGATCCGACACGACCGAAGAGAGATCAGGCACACGACCGACGGCTTAACGTGCTCTCCGAGGCATGGAGATAGATCACACCAACAACTTCCCAACTTCAAGCAAATATTAAGAAAATTTTAACAGATAACTCAATATCGATATTTATATTCACCCGACGCGGGACGCGAACCCAGGACCTCATGTCTGTAGCCGAACATGCTGACCAATGAGGCAGCTTAGGCAGCGTAGAAATAATGTGAGAAAGAGCGACAGTGTTGCGAAATTACTTTGTACATTTTATTAGTGAAACGTAAATTAATAATTGCTTTAATATTAGAAGAAATGGAAACTTAAGTTGTTAGGAATCACAACCTATGAGATATGAATTATAGGATCTACCAAAAGCGATATACCTAACGTTACATCATGATGTAACTTAAATAAGTTATTTATTAATTTTGACTAACAAATAAACAATTTTTTTTTATTCTAATACCGATCAAGTGAGTTTAAGAGATTGTATTTTTTAACGTGTCTGAGTCTGGTCAGGTGGGAGGCTTCCGCTACCTAGTTATCTCAAATAACAATAAAGACATACCGCCAAACAAAGAGATTTGTATTCCGGTACGATTCTGTGAAGAAACCATAAGAGGTAATTTGCCTCTTACCAAATGAACGCGTTTCCATCTTAGACTGTATCATCTCTTACCATCAACTGTGATCAAAATCAAGTACTAACTTGTCAGAAATATAAAAAAAGACAGTCACATATAGTGTAGAATAATCCATCTTGTTTCTAAAGATACTGGTCATGACACGAGGATATTGTTATTTAATTATTATGTTGTCGTAGTTCCTTCATACGTGGGCAAATTGGACTAAGACTATTGGACGTCACGATGTTGGTGAAAATAACGTTAAAAATATTCCGTTACATTGACAAATACACGCCAAGAAAATATTTTATTTCATTGTTTAATTTTAAAACTTTATTTGCACTATTATGCAGACTGGGTAAACTTGGCAGTTCTATTCGGTTATTTTTTTCATTTGACATCTATATTAAAGTAGGATTTAATTAAGATTTAATTAAGATTTAAGACTACTTTTATTAATTACTAATTTTGATAGTGTTTTCACTTTTATATTTTTAGATATTTTTAATAATCCATTATTATGTACAATGTTGTTACATATGTATTCCAGTGTGTACACGTTTCTCCCAGAAGAAGTTGCAACGATGGCAATAAAACTTTTTAATCTTTTAATTGAGAAAGCATTCTATAATTTGAAAGACTACTTGTAAAATATAAAAGCGTGAGAGTGAATGAATTGCTCTAATCGATAAAGAATAAATTGAAAATGTATATTGTAATGATGATGAGAAAAAAATACACCCGACCGAGTTTGTTGTGGTCTCTTCTCGCAAAGGAATCCTTGCCATCATCAGTCGTATGTTAAAATAATATATAAAAAAAACAATATAAGACAATTCAAAAGTGCTATCTAGACATACTTTAAAAAAAATATTTTGAATTTGAAACAATATTATACTTGCTTATTCGTATGTAAAATAATAATGTCAAATAATATTTGAATATGTCGGAGTGCAGTAGTCTGTGGAACGCTGGCGCCATCTATCTATCGGCGTGGGACAGAGTCATGTGCCGTGAGCCGGCGGCGGACACGCTAGTTCTCGAGTGACGGTCTGCCAGAGCGGTCGACTGTTGAAACTGTCGCGTACCTAGCTATTATTATTATTATTAATGAGTTCGTGTAAATTGATATCGCGAACATTGAGTGATTGAACATTATAATCCGATTTAATTAATAAAGTGTTTGATTGCACCAACATTACCCACCAACGGCCACAGTATGGAAATTGAGTTATTGATGTCATTAATGATGATATCGGCGGAGTTCCCTACGCCTCTATGCTTTATGCTTCCTTCTTTCTCTAATTCTATATATATAAATACATTATTTAAGTGGATAGTGTTTTTTAACACTAACCCAAAACAGACAGGATCTATTAGAGGTGTTGCTTGGAAAATCACTACATAGTAATAAAACCGCCCGTTGCATGCGTTCTAACCTGTACTGTTTGTCACTTATTATTGTTAGTTCTATAATGTACTAGTATTCAATAAGGTGTTTATTTATCTTAATCATTTAAAGTAGCGTAACATAAAGTGATACAAAATATTTGTAATATGCTTCATATTTAAATGATATCTATTGTAGATAATAAAAAAGATAACAGTATTGTTCTATGTTTGAAAATAAAACAAAGAAAACGTTGCGCAGTTGAAATTAAACGCCATCCAAAAAGGCACTCTTTGGCAATATCTTGGCTGCGGCTCTAATGTTATGAACGACTGTAACGTAGGCTTTTTCAATCATCTTGCAAAAAACAGTCTTCTGTAATTCTTTCCTTTTAAATATTTCTTTCTTTTCTTTCAGACGCTCATCTGTAAATAATAAAGGGACAATAATGATTAAATGGCTTATGTATGCAAGCGTGCACCTGATCTTTCTCTGGTCGTGTCGGATTGCCCTCGAATCGGACTATGAGAGTGAAGGCATAGAGAGTGCACTTGTGGACTATGCCTGCCAACCCGCAGTGGAGCAACGTGGTGGGTCTATGCTCTAAAAACCCTCTCTCCTATGAGTGAAGAGGCCTGTGCCCAACATTAGGACGTTAATGAGCTGCTATTTACCTTTTTTTATACACTAGCAAAAATGAACATGCAGCTTTCTCTTCCTCTAGCTTGAGTTTTAACCTATGTTTTTTGGTATCTATGCCATGCGTAAGTAAGAAATTCATTTGAGTTCTTTTTTATACTACAATAACGTAGAAAATTTGTAAAAGAAACAATGTTATGTAAAAATCAAGATGTGATAGGTAGATCTGGTTGCTTTTAAAAACTACCGTATCATAAGTTGTGCGGTTTTCGCTGTTAATTTGGTAACAGATTAACAAACATTCTGGTTCAACATTCAATAGGTATTTCAAGTATCTCTTGGTAAAATCATACAGATATTTGAATAAAATTGTTTGCAAAAATTACTTAGAATTATGAACGTTTCGCAAAAGAACCAATTAAAACAGGTTCATAATTATTAAGTTTACTCGGCTATGTAATTAAAATTCATACGTGATAAATGGACTATCTCATTTTTATATATACTGGGTAAACTTAGTAATTATTTTCATAAAACATCAACATATTATTCTTTCTAATTTTGATATAAAATTTTGTAGCACTAAAAAGAAATTTTGAGAATCATGTCATTATGATATCATAAGATATTAAAAGTAGTTGTTTAAAAATTAAATTTAACAAATAATAGCTCCGAATGTTATCCTAAAACGATGTAACAAAAAACAAAATTATTAGTTAGACAAGCAGTCAAAATCATTCTTTATTATCATTTACTATCAATGATCATTTAAATAGATAGATAAGAAGGTAGATTCAAAGATTAATAAAAATTTTGACATAAAAGAATATGCTTTGAGGCATAGCGACATAATACATTTTCGATGTAGTGATCTCATAAATAAAAATGGGGAAGCCAAAGACAGATTGGACAGAGGGTTCTTACAGCACAGATCTATCAAGTATCTCTACTCGCAAGGATATGCAGGTTTCCTAAAGATGTTTTCCTTCGCCAAACAATATAATGATAAATTAGAAAAAATAATCGAGGACATCAGTTACGAAGCAAAATTGAGGGGTGCCTGCCGAGGGATCGAACCTGCGACTTCTCTCAACAACAATCCATGACTTCTGATCATTAGGCCATCATGACTTTTTATCAGTATAATCCTCTTATGCAACAAGACGCTTCACATTAACATAACGAAGGTAATACAGGTAAATTTCGATATAACTAATATATTTTAAAGACAAAATTAGTTATAAAACTTAAACGTAAAGTTTCTTGGAAAATTGACGCGATTGTTAAAGTTTCTATTCTGAGAAATCACAGTTTATTACGACGTTTATTATATATTTATGTCGCATATTAACATTTTCAAGTGATTGTATTGCACAGAGATATTTAAAATAACATACCTTTCTCTATAGCTTGTCTTAGTTCTGGTCCTAGTGTAACCTCAGGCTCATTTAATGATTGACATGAAATTGTTTCTGGACCAACTTCATAGTGTTCCACGCCTTTGTCGTCCGTTTTGAAGTCGTAGCCATAATTGGCAATGCCCAAAGCAGCTAAAATCAAGATAGATTATACTAATAAATGTTATTTATTATATCATGGTAAATTTTAAAATTAGATATTAGGTTTTTACAATATATATATCTGTATAATTCTTATATGCGTGTGTATGTCACTTAACTCCTCCTAAATCTTTTGTAACTTACTCATTCAATCAGCTTCTTTTTACGTCTATCAGTTGAGATGACGCCGAAGACTTTAACGATGGTATCTATGTAACTTAGGCACTAAAGTTTACGCGTCATAATAACCCATAACGGCGTGGTAATGATAAGCTTACAAAGACAGGGAGATTCAAATTCATATGTACAATATAATTTTGTTTCTACTTATGCCCGTAATAGATTTAGAAAGCATGTCCCCAAACCAATTGCACCAGAAAGTGCGAAGATTGTTTAAGACGACTAAGCTAGCTCACTAAATCACTATGAATTATTTCACGAAATGGTCATTATGTACGGATCTTTTTATTACTGACAATTTAACGCTTATACAGCCTAATAGATGGAAACGCGCTAATCTGATAAGAGGCTATTTGCCTCTAATGGTTTAACCACAGCATCGTTCCGGAACACAAATTTTTTTTTCTTGGTGGTACCTCTTTGCTGGTAGGGTGGTAACTGTACACGGCTAAAGCTTCGTACTTATCCAGACTCAGAACAATTAGGTTGTTCTTTCGGGGATCGAACCCAGAACATCGGCTAGCAAAGCGAATAGTCGTACCACTGCGCCGGCGAAGCCATCAAAAGTGGATTTCCCTGATATTAGGCATTTACAATTACCGATTTCCTCATATTTTCACGGAATCGGTAACGTGGGTAACAACACGTATGTATATCCTGTGTAAGTTTTAAATCTTAATATTGGCTAACGGTTTGAAGTTTTACTTACTTCCTTTTAGTATGTAAGAACCTGAAATAGTTTTACGTAATTTTCCCAACTCTACTGTCACATCTCCGACTATAGTGACAGGCGCCGTTGTTTGTAATACTACTGATTTGGCTTCGGTATCCATTCTGAAATATTTGTTTTAACTTGTTAACACAAAAGATTTTATATTTAACAGGAAATATGTTTGGCTTTTTACCATTTATTTCTATTTAACGGTAATTGAATTTCAGTCTCAGAAACTTAATTATTAGTTGAATTAGAACCTTTCCGGGATATGTAGGTTTCCTCAAGATGTTTTCTTGCACTGAGAAGATCAGTGGTCAATTTTTAACGACAATAAGGCACATGAGTGTTATAAAATGTACTTAGTGGTGCGAACACGTGATTCTTCACACACACTGATGACAGTTTCATTTATAATGCAATTACTAGATTTTATGATATTTTTTCTTTATTTTATTTTCTTTTAATAAGACTCACAAAATTAACTGTAACATTCAATAAATGTTGTATGCAACGGCAATGCTGAGTCATACCAAACTATTTCATTCTTTAAATTTACTATAATACTAAATAAATAAAGAATCAAAGACGATTGTATAGTTATGAATAATACAAATCGAACGTGTAATCTCTGTTGCAAACATAGAATATGCACTCTATTTCAATTAGCGAATCAACTTAATGGTAATGAGAAGGTCTATTATTATGCTAATATGTCTACTGTTTATTACAATAGGGAGTTAACGATAATGTTATGGTTACTATTATAACGAATATTTTTAATTCCATTTAGTTATTGCTTTTCCTTGTTAAGTTATAAGATTATCCACATAAAGTATAAAAATAAAGTGTTTGTAAATATTGATATTAATTAAGTTCGTAAATAGAATAATGTTTGTTTTCGCGATGAAGTAAAAATACATTACACGACTCAACAAAAAGAAATTTACTAAGGTTTATTTTAAATTTTAAGATTCCAGTTGATAAGGCATTTGATTCCAGTTGCACATGAAAGCTAAATACATTGTTACTTACAAAAACTATATTTAAAGAAGTATCCGTTGAGTTTCTTGCCGGTTTCTTGTCAGCGGAATCAACTTTCCCAACCGGTGGCAAATTGTTATCAACGAACAGATTAATGACTATTCAAAGGTGCTATACAAGCCTACTTTTTTAGGACTTTTCAATTATTAACGATTCTATCATGAAAATTACATTAAATTTACCATTACCAATTAGTACATTGTCTACGTATATCAACGCCTAATTTGGTAGATGTAAATTGTAGACAAGATCGAATTACATGAAAATTTTCATGAATGTCTCATATTACTAGATATTTTACTGCTATTGTAATAAACTATGTGGCTATGACTTAAATAATTTATAAGATAAACGGACACCTGTTAATCCAGTAATCAAAATATTACTCAAGTAGGCTCTTTTGAATTGTCAAATCTGTCCATTGTTTTTGAATTTACTACAGATTTGGAAGGTTGATTCTACTGAGAAGTTAGAATACATTACGGCTAGAAAATTAGTAGTTACTCCTTTGACAACAGTTTTTGCAATAATGAAATATTTATGTTTAACTGAAACCATTGGCATTCCCTTTACTAGTCCAGACTAGCTATCGATGGGTGGGGTTATACTTTTGGGTCAAGGGATCCTGTTTGTTTAGAAGTGTTTTTTTTTGAGTTTTTTTTTATATATTACATATTTATCAGAAATAGACATTTTAATAAGAATTTAGCTATCTAGCTGTAATTTGTTAACTTACTTCATTTCGGAGAACTTTTGATTCCGTAATCCCGTTATTGTTATATTCTTGTAATGCAATATAGTGTCCAATTCATCCCCGATCACAAAATCTAAGTTAGGAATGGTCAAAGGGTCAATAGCTCTTATATCATATTCCGGTATTCCTTTACATGTCTTCTCTAGGAATTGCTGTGTTGTGTTGCTCAGGCACTCTGTATCATCCACTTTGCATGCTGTGAGTAAGGAATCTGGAAAGATATCAAAAGTAAGGAAAGTATTTTAAAGCTTTTCTGCTGCGATAAGATAAATTAATATAAAACAATTTTATTGCCAGTGGCCGCATTCGCTTCACTAACGGATGTCCTGGAGTCGATTCCCGGACGGGGAAATTTAGGAAATTGCATGTTTAATGCATGTCTAATTTGTCTGACTCTGCACTGCTCGGAAACTATCGCCGTGGCTAATTACTTACTACTTAGCAAAGGCGTACTTAAGCAAGCAAAGATGTAAAGCAAAACAATCTATGTTCCGGTATGATGATATTTAGAAACCATAATAAGTAAATTACATCTTACCAGCCGCCTTAGTCAAGATGACATTCTAAATATCTGCATGTGATGACGTGACATATCGATACGATACGTCATTCCCATACATTTTTTAAGCGTTCTACTGGCGTAAGCGTACTTAGAATATCATCTTGTCTACAGAGCCAGTTCAGCATGATTTTATCTAAGAGTGTGCATCGCTTACTATCGGGTGAGATTAAGACAAGCACTAACTCTCAGTAATAAAAAAAATATACGTGAACTAGTAACGACTCATTAAAATACCATAACTAAATAGAGCTTCTTATTGTTGTTATCATTCCGGAATCGCACACTTAATTGAATGATTCATTTTTTAACAAACAACATCATTTAGACGGGATTTAAAAAATATGAATTCCTTGTATTCTTTATATTTATAAATAATTTATAACTCATATGAAACTATAATTATAAGTGGACAATATTATCCACATTTGTCATTGTTTATCGCTCTGTAGTAATAAACACATTCCGAATAGTTTTTATATGTTTTCAACATGCACAAGTAATGTAAATGTAATAAATAGTGCAATGATCTATCGTATCTATATATTCCACATACCATGTATCTGATGAGATTAAATGAAACAAAAATATATGAACGTTTTTGAACATGATTTTTAACTGAAACATTTTGGAATTTTAATGTTCTTAAATTGCTAAGTTTTAGAATTAAGGTTCTTGGTAAGTAGAGTTTGAACTCCGTTATGAAACTGAGTTGGAAACGATGAGATAGTTATAATGTTTAAGTATAGACTAATGTTACTATGAAACTATCTTCTTGTTTATGAATTTCTTTCAGATTTATTCTAAGAATTGTCTTAAATTTAGTTATTTTAAAGTAATATTCAGATTTATTTGAGTAAAGAGACATGCATGAAGCACATAATACTGTTTTAAAAGTAACAATAATGTTCTTCAAATTTTAGAATATGAGAAAATATAAATTCATTTACCAATTAAGATATACATTAAGAAGTAAGAAAGTTAGAAGGGGAAGATCAAGGCAAACGTTTCTGGACCAAATCCAGGATATTTTAAATAACGGCCAGGTCAAGAGTACTCTAAATCGACCAACTTGTATGAAGGGTTTAATGAGAGTGAAAGAATCGAGGGAGATATGCAAGGATCGTGGCAAGTGGAAGGATGTTGTCTCTGCCTACTCCTATGGGAATGAGGCGTGATGCTATGTATGTATTAAGAAGTAAGAGAGAAAAGTTATAATTTTGATTGTAACATGGAAACTGTCATTCCAATTCTAGATGGGAATTACATAAATATAAAAAAACGACACTGGTAAACTAAAGAAGAAATCTTAAAAAAAAAACATATACACATTTTAATTGTAACTAAGCCTTCGATTATATTATATAGACACGTCTTCATGTACTAATATGAATCGATCACAATCACAATATCAAATCATAAAACGATTACGAGGAACTTCACATAAAGAGTAATGTTTAAAAAACAAGTAATAATAACTATTATCTGTTTAAAGTATTTGTTTTTCTAGTGCTCTCATAAACTCGTAGCAGTCAAGTTTACCACTTTATAAATTTGCTCTATGTTTTATTTATAGACCGTTCAATCCGTACAACGGTTTATTTTTAGCAAATAGTAATTCCTTTATATTCTTGTTACGTTCATTGTTAAATTTATTTCTTATTCAATAAACTTATAGAACAATATCATCCCATTGTTAAATATGTTATACGAGAAAAGATTGTACGTTAATTACCACGACACTCCCTTTTTTCTCATGATGCTTAATTTCACTGAAAATATTATTTAACAATATACTTTTAACAGTCTCGCTAGCGCAGCGAGTACTCACTTTGCTGGCCGAGATCGCGGGTTCGATCACTGGTAGGGTGTATATAGGAAATTGCATTTTCTAATTTGTCTAAGTCTGGACTGATGGGAGGCTTTGGCCGTGGCCACCCTATCAGCAAAGACATAGCACAAAACAATAGAGATTTGTATTCCGGTAGGGCCCCATATAGAAATCATAATCGTTTTTTTATTTATTTACAAAACAATAATACATTTTGATACACTAATTCATTTTCCCAATCCGCAGTAACGGTTTATCGGCAGACACGCTCTCTATATTAATTATACTACGATACTACTTATATATAAACATTACAAAATTAAAAAAGAAAATTTCCCTTTCCATCTTAGAGTGTATCGACAACTTACTAACAGGCAAGCGCTAACCTGTCAGCAATGAAAATAAATATACATTTTATTTAGAAGGATAATAGTAGTCTGTCTAAGATTTGGCAAACGAGAATACGGGTTTGTTTCTATTTTTCATGAATTTAGAAATATTAGAATAGGGGTCGCTTTATGTTATAAAAAAATATTGAATTTATATAAAAAATTAAATTGACTATATGTAAAAATGAATTATTAGTTGCGGCTGATCTATGTGTAAAATAAATTGTTTTAATATAGTAATCTATTAAGATTATTTGTAAAAAAATATGTTACGTAATATGTACTTGCCTCCATCTGACAGGACACTGGTTGAAAATAAAATTAACAGTATTGCACTCAAACACACCATATTGCAGTCAATCATCAGTCCCCTGAGACAACTAAGACCAAACTGAAAGCATATCTCCGCGTACACGACAAATTTATATACAAGAAGATTATGCCAGTGCAAATATCGTTATAAAGAGAATTACACCGATACATAGGTCAGAAATTATCAGCAAATCACGGGTCCTCGATACTCTGTAAATAACAGTGACAAACATTCGTAAGCGATTTTTAACGATTATGCATCTGTAGCTATGTAAATAATTAATTTGATAAAATATACACAAACATACATCTAAGCAGTAGACCTTTTCTACATTGTATCTAGGCATTAAGTAATTTAATTTAATTGTAATTTATGTTACTAACGTAGCTAATAAATAATGGTTCCTAACGTGTGTCGTGTATTATAGGTTTAAGGAACTAACATAGAAATAAGTTAATGTTACTAACAAAATGAGTCTTAGTTACTTGAAATAAATTAATTATTATTATTATTATATTATTATCCTACTTTGACACTCACGCCCGTTTACGCAAAATATATATTTATATTATATATAAGGTATTTTATAATAATTACTTAAATACAGAAATATCAAATAATACATGGACATACATAAACAATGAAATATATAAATATAACGGGCGGAGGATACACCCCGGCAGGGAGACCAAACGGCCGGGGGTCAGGGCTACAGGCTGAGAAACCGCCGGACTATCCTAGCCGAGTCCAGCAACACCGCCNGGAGACGCCCTTGGAGCGGCGTTTCCCCGGAGAGCGAGCCCTTTTCAGGGCTCGCACTCGAAATGTGGCGGCCTCCTTAAGAGCCCGTCCTCCTCCCGGTTACGCTGTAAAAGCCAGTAGGGCTAACAGCTAAACACAGTTCGAAAAAAAAAATCCTTGCCGCGAGCGAATATTATTATTATTATTATATTATTATTAAGTTCATATTATAGTTTTACTTTATATAAAGATTCAAAAATCCTTTTTTCAAGTTTGACAGCACTTTTGAATCGTCAAGTATAGTTTTTCTCCACATATTATTTCCAATGTACAACTGATAATTATATTAAAGAACGAGTTAAAATCTAAAGTTACGAGAGTTCCTTTGCGCCTTGTTCTTAGAAGGCAGGTTGTTAACGTAAATAAGGAACAAAAAAGGTTCTAATAATGACTCCTAGTTTTATATCAATATATTCTTTCTTTCTTTGCTCAGTTCATGCTAGTGGCAGATTTGATGATATTGCTGCCTTAAACTCTTGCTGATACATATTCTTAATATACAACGACAATAGCATCCTTATTAGTATATATACTATTTTTTTGTGAAAAAATCATATTTATATCTGCAAAAATCGTCGTCGTCGTCGCTTCAACCGATGGACGTCCACTGCTGGACATAGGTCTCACGAAATGATGCCCACAAGGCCAGATCTTGTGCCGCCTGGCTCCAGCGGCTACCGGCGATCCTCCTTATATCGTCGGTCCACCTTGTGGGGGGTCTTCCTACACAGCGTCGTCAGTGTGGGGTCGCCATTCTAGCACCTTCCGGCCCCAACGTCCATCGGTTCGTCAGACTTTGTGCCCTGCCCATTGCCACTTCAGGTTCACGATTCGTAGGGCTATGTCGGTGACTTAGGTTCTGCTACGGATATCCTCATTTCTGATTTGATCGAGTAGAGAAACTCCGAGCATAGCCTTCTCCATCGCACGCTGAGTGACTCTGAGCTTTGGAATAAGGCTTTCGAATACGATCCGTGGGTAAGCACTGGCAACACGCACTTTTCGAAGACGTTAGTCTTCAGGCACTGAGGGATATTGGATGAAAGCGAACGCTGCCCAACCGAGTTGGATTCGGCGGTTGACCTCTTGCTCCGGTTGATCTGCAAAAATGTCCCTGTGTTATTACAAAATGTCATTATATCATTTTTTTATATTAAAAGGCATATAATTGAAAAAAAACTGCATTATACGAATAGATACCACGATGGTAATTATATAATTGTTAAACATCGAAAATTTAACCTTAAATCAAATAGTTATATAGTTTACAAACAACTCGCCTGTGAAATTAGTTTTTCTGAATTTTGTTACTATTCTTTCAAAGCAGTGACGTAGGTTATTTTTAAATGCTATATTATGTAATAACTAGCTATTCTCTGCGATTACACTTCGCGTATTATTTATATTAAGCGGAAAAGTCACTTTTATTTATGTTTCTTTAGTTTGTGTCAAAAATGCATCACTATTCTTTCAAATCCGCGAATATGTGTAAAAATGTAGAATTTAAAACAAATACTGATTTTTTTGTATCATTATATTCCTAATTATATTGTAATTCATTATACCTTTATATTGTAAGAATAGTAGAAAGCAATTGTGTAGTTACAGGGTAGTGTTGTTATAGTCATTGTTTCCTGTAATAAATAATATTTCTTAGAAAGTAATAACAATAGTGATATTCTGTTAAAACTCCGATAATTCTGATTAATTCACGACGTCCATTACTCGACTTAGGTTTTACTCAGTGATTTCCTTTGTAGTCACTGTAGTTAACCTGTTTAGTATCATTGGCTCACAAAGTTTGTCTGCCAATTTTGCTTCTTCCACAGCGTGGCCGCCAATGCAGAATTCTGAAAACCGTGTGATATTGGGATGGGACCTAATATCCATCGGTTTTTAGGACCATGTACCGCTATGTCAGTGATCTTACTTCTCCTACGGATGGCTTATTCCTAATTTAATTGTGTAAAGAAGTTCTATATAATGTCAATAATTTGGGCGTCCTATTCTAGTTTGGGAATAACACCATTAGATAACCTAGCGGGATAAAATTCCAATTTGTAATTAATAAAATATTTTTTATATATTTTTTTTTATTGCTGCCGATTTAGCGCTTGATCTCACCTGATGGTAAGTGATGATACGCGTGCTAATCTGGTAAGAGGCGATATACCCGTTATGTTTTCTACCCAGCATCGTACCGGAACACAAATCTCTTTGTTTTGGCGGTACGTCTTAGCTGGTAGGGTGGTAACTAGCCACGGCCAAAGCCTCCCACCAGTCCAGACTCAAACATATTAGAAAATACAATTTCCTAAATTCGTCCTACCGGGGATCAAACCCGGGATCTCTGCTAGCAAGGCGAGGACTACTGCACCAGCGAGGTCGTGAAATAAATAAATACTTTTTTCTCTCACTGTTCCTAAATAGTTGGATCGATTTTGTATTTCTGTATGTGATTAAGATTTTAGGAACAGTTAAGAATGATAATTTAATACGTAAATTATGGATTTTTTATTTATTTATTTCACTTTATTGCACACATAAAACCACAAAGAAACACATTTACAAACATTAAAAAGAAAACAAACAATATTTGGGAATTAGCGTATAAGGACGGTCTTATTGCTATAAGCAATTCTTCCAGACAACCTTTGGCGACAGGATTTATTTAAAAAGAAGAGTGGGATGATGCAAATTAAGACATTTCTGAGTACAAAAAAAAAAGTTGTAAAAACAGATATATTTTAGATACAATAAATATAAATGTATGTCTATATAATATTACATACATATACTAAAAGTGCATAGTGAAATATGATGTCCACAAGATTCTACGGAATCGGGAAATAATAATAAAAAAAGGAACTGCCTAGCATATTATATAATATTAATATAAAAAACACTAGCATGTAACATGTGATCATGAACTTCAATCGTGGTCTATTGCCGCCTATTAAAAAACATTTGTTAGTGCTTACCAGCGCATCTAAAGGTGATTAGATGATTGAACTGATTTATTATCACGTATATTTATGGTGGCTATTACGACGCACTCAATATAATATAGTAAGAGTTTAAAGACTTACTAATTTATAAATTATGATATCACACATAAACAACATCTTTCCTAAAATCGGAATTGTATGTACGAAAATGAAAAGCAAACGAGTATACGATTTACATGATATTAACCCTTCTCGCATATATGTCTTGCAGATCATTGAAACTGTCAATGTTTAGCCAATTTAAAGGGTTCCAATGCTTGGCTAGCTACCCTTTTCCCACCCAAACAATATAATGATGATACAGTATCAAAGACGATATTCTATCGATATGAGTCAATCCAATTATAAGCCACAATCAGCGTCTGACCACAGTTGTTTCTTATAGATAAATGTCATGTAGGAAGTACTGACAGGTCTTTTATAAAATCATGATCACTAATAAAAATACAAGGTAATTCTTGTTCAAAATTATAATTCAATGAGATATAATCGTAATATTAAGAAATGGTAAATATTACACGAGGTCTTAAGAGTTATTTGTGCATATGTAATTTATAAAATACGACTGATTTCAATCCCACGTTATAAGAGATGATACAGTCAAAGGAGGTGACAAGTTGGTAAGTGATGTTTTTCCTTAAAGGTTTCGATACAATATTGCGTCAAAAAGGTAAATTTTTAAATTGCTATAGTCTATACTTACTATTCGTCTGTATATTAAAATTGTAAATCGTTAATAAGATCTTTTTATTCATTAATATAAATTTAAATTTATTTGAACTTGGCTAGACGACGCAAGTGTATAACATCGATGTTAATATTAACGATGTATTTGTAAAAAATATGCAAATAATTGTTTTTGTATACCTATAGGAATTAGGAAACAGAATTTCTCCATTTCCTTAATAATCATCATTAAAAACTTAGCTACGTAAAAATTACTTATGAACCTAAATACACGCACACGCTTACACGCGGACACGTATGCACGCCAGCCCGCACATACACGCCCTCATATATACATGCACGGAGTATCAGCTGTGACTGTTTATAAAATATCGTAAATATATGAAATATCTGCAATTCGCATAAGATTTCTTTATTTATGTGTACTTTAAGTAAATAAAAAGATGACCATCTAAACTGTCTTAAAACTGCAAGGGAAGTTATCAACAAATTAAATTATTAAGACAATTGAATGATTGATTGTTTTTATCAACGTCCGTTGTGTACGTAACATTTGACATCAATTGAGATAACATCCGTGTTTATATAATTTTGCATATTTTTAAGTTCGTCCAAAAATTTACTGTCTCAGTGCAATGATTAAGTATAGCTCTTAGGCATCTTACACGTGTCTTTACATACGTCATATTGTCACAGTGCAATTGCTAGTGCTTGTATGATAACAGGAAATGTTAAGTGAAAATTAGGGTGTAAATCTGTTTCCAAACTATTTACATTAAGTATTACGATCGACAAATAAGTAATAAATTCTTGAAAAAATATTTTTTGCAATTAACGACTATACTTTGTAATTTATATTCATATTTGTCATTATTGCGCTTTACGTAAATAAACAATAACCTTTCAAAAATTTTCACGGTTTTCATTCATGATAAGATAAAACTGTTGGAATATAAGAACGCATTCGTATTTATAATAACTTTTTATGTGTCAAAAGTCTTCCATTATTTTAGTACGCTTTTTAATCCGTGTGAAAACCAATATACGCTTGTGGCATTTTTATTAGGAATCGTTTTATTTCTAATTATTTCCACCTTACTGTCAACAAAACAACTAGAAGTCGTTTAAGTTAAGTTTAGTAAGGCGTCGTTTAAGTAAGGCTATAACGCTGCTCTACTGCAGATTGGCAGGCATAGAACACATGTGCACTCTCACTCCCAATTTCGGGCGAATTGCTTCATTTGTCTAGTGGTTAGCATGTTCGACTACAGACATGAGGTCCTGGGTTCAAGTCCGGGGTCGGGCCAATTCAAAAATCAATATTGAGTTTTCTAACAGATAACAGGTTTTCTCAATATTTGCCCGAAGTTGGGAAGTTCGCGGTGTGATCCGTCCCCGTGCCTCGGGGAGAGCACGTTAAGCTGTCGGTCCTGCGCCTGATCTCTCTCCGATCGTGTCGGATTCCCGTCACATCGGAATATGAGAGTGCACTTGTGTACTATGCCTGCCAATCCGCAGTGGAGCAGCGTGGTGGATCGATGCTCTAAAAAACCTTGTCTCCTAGGAGTCAGGAGGCCTGTGCCCAGCAATTGGACGTTAATGGGCTGCTACTTACCTTACCTTTGTTTGAGAAGAGCTTAATAAAAAACTCAAACCTTTGTTTGAGAAGATCTTAATAAAAAACTCAATATAGATTTTTTAATTGACCCGATCCAGGACACGAACCCAAGACCTCATGTCTGTACTCGAACATGCTAACCACTAAACAAATGAGGCAGTTAAAAAATAAATATATGAAAACTTTAATTATTTTATATCAATTATATTATAAAATTTTAATTATTAGTGAATCAATAATAAATAACATCAGACTAAATTTTTGTTTCTTTAAATAATAAACGACGAGTACAATCATTATACATTTTACTATCACATTACATTATATTACAGTTCCTTTCACAAATTGTATAATAAGTTAACGTGTTAGTATTAGTATTAGTAATAATATTTAGTATTAGTATGTTTGATATCTATACGAGCTACACACCTACTTTTCCACACTTTCCATTTACTTAAGGTTTTCTAGAGGAATCCTATGAGACCGCCTCTTGAAACATGTATGAAACACTTGTAAAAATAAAAATATGACATAAGAAAAAGCCTGTATTTGTAAGAAGTCCAACTAGTCATATAAGTATAATATATATTCAAGTTGTGTTGTCCTTTTTATTTGCAAGTGGTTTAACAATATATTTCAAATATTTATAGGCAATCAAATTTAAACTTCGCATGTTTTATAAACCAAAAATTACCTTCGTGTTTTCTCCAATAAACTGGCGTGATAATCTGTGCCCAATTGCCACTCCTGAAAGCTATTAAACAAAGAAGAAGAGAGACCTTTTTTATTTACCTAGCAATACCTTTGAAGAATGAATTTCCAAAAACATTAGAAAAGATTTCTTTTCTAACTTTCTTTGGTTATCAGTATTTAACATACTTTCCGAGCTTGTGACCTGAATATTTAAAAGGTTGCATTTTGGCTTCATTGTGTAGCCCGATAACGTTTCACCTAGGATGCTCTGAATACAGTATAAACAGGATTTTTATTCACACTGGATTTACTGGGATAATTTAAAAATAGGTGAAGATAAGAAATTTGAGGCAATTGTTATTAGTGACTCAGCGATATTTGATAAAACAAGTTGTTTAATTTAGTGATTCAGCTGATATAACAGAATAGATATCAAATCTGTATATACATATCGTCCTCCAAGGAAAAAAAATTAATAACTGTCATTATCATAGTTTTAGTGTTGTTATTTTCGTGATCTGTAGGAGCGAATACAACGAATACATCCGATCAATTTCATAATTATAAAAGAAATGTTTAAGGAGTTACGAAATATTACAATGTATAATAGTATTCAAAGATTTTACGGAGGCCAGAAATTAAAACATTAACGTGTTAATTTTATAATATCAAAATGTATTTCCTTATGTTATAATTATTTATAGTTTTATTCTCGTTCAAGTCTGTCATCTTGTGTCAAAGTTCCGTTGTTTGCCGTAACATAGTTTTATTCGAATACCATATTAGAAGTCTGTAACAAAAATATATTAAACTTCACCAGTTAAGGTTTTTTGAAAAATGAAATGATAAACGATTATAAAACCTAAACTTGGTTATACATGTAGAATACGTATAAAATTACCTTTTTTCAAACTGACAATCACATATCCACGTCCAGTATTTGTGAAAGAATTGACGAATATTTATTTTTCCTGAAATCAAAACAGCGACATCCATGTTACTAGTTAATCCGATATACTGGTTGACTGACTCACTAACTCTTAGTGTAAGGCACAGAGACTCGTAGACACAAATGTAAGATCTTCAATTTCCTTTTGTTTTATGCACTTTTTTTTTAGGAAATCAACCCCGAAGTGACAAACAGATGACATCTACATCATACACATCATACTCTTTGATAAAATAGTCAAAAGCAATAACTTTGACATGTGTGTAAATAATTATCATAGGTAAAAGCGACTGCCTCGTTGGTCTAGTTGTTAGCATGTTCAGCCACAGTTATGAGGTCCTGGGTCGAGGCCCTGATCGGGCCAAAGTGTTGCGTTTTCTGTTAAGAATTTCTGAGATTTTCTAAGAGTATGAGAGTGAAGGAATAGACAGCACACTTGTGTACTATGCCTGCCAATTCGCAGTGCAGCAGCGTGGTGGGTCTATGCTCTAAAAACCCTCTCTCATATGAGTGAGGAGGCCTGTGCCCAGCTATGAGATGTTAATGGGCTACTGCTAACTTACTAAAAAAGAAATACATCACCCACTCACTCATCTTCAACCGATGGACGTCCACGCCTAGGTCTCACCTAATGATGCTCACTGTGCCGGATCTTGTGCCGCCTGGCTCAAGCAGCTACCGGCAACCCTCCTTATGTCGTCGGTCCACTTTGTGGGGGGTCTGCTGTCACTGCGCCTTCCGGTACGGGGTCGCCATTCCAGCACCTTCGAACCCCAATGGTTCGTCGGACTATGTGCCCATTGTCACTTCAGGTTCGTGATTCTTTGGTCTATGTCGGTGACTTTAGTTCTAAGAAATACATACATATCTATTTACTCATAAGAATAGAAGAAATATGTAGTTAAAATATAGATTCAGTAAAATAATTCGTCGTGATTTTCTATGAAATAATGACGCAGGTAGTATGAAATTGTTTTCGTATACCTATTGTCTTGTCTATTGGTATAAAAGATGGCATGTATGAAATTTGGAATATAATTCTGTGTTTAGAATTAAATAGCACAATTTGCAGACGTGAAAAATTAATTTTTTATTAATAAAATTAAAGTACAATCACTTTATTTATGTTTAAAATAAAATTTAAATCTTGTATTGTAATAGTAATCAATATTATCAAACATGTGATAGCATTGCGCAAAAAGGAGCAACAGTTTACCGAATGCTATGAGGCGTATCGTAAATTACTAAAAACGTTGTTATTATACACCTCGTGTCGATGACTTATCTATTTACCCACCCAACCTAGGAATGTTATTTCACCACTAATCTATGAAATAACTAGTGGTTACAGTCGATTTCACTTATGTGAATTTAGTTGTATTTTCTGTAACACTAAAAAATCTTAATAAATATGTAGTGTCCTACTGTTTGCTGCTCAATTTCTTAAAGATACCAAACAAGTGATGCATTGGTACTATATGATACCAATATTTATGTTATAATATATAAATGCTTCTTCTAGAGTGTATTTACAATGAAAAATTTCAGAATCAATATCATAACTTCTGTGGTACAGGACATATATTATATCTTTGTGTAAAGGTTACATCGAATTATGCCTTACCTTTGATGTTTATTTTATGTAAACCTTGTGTAAAAATCCTTTTTAAATTTCATTAATTTGACGGTTTTCTTAGATATATCATGTTGGAATAAAGTTTATCCAAATACGCGTAAACAAATAATACAATTTTATTTATATCCAGAACAACAACCGTTGTATCATTTGTGTTATCTAATAACATGTTTGATGCACGTTATATGCGCTATTAAACAACATTCTTAAACCATTACTCTTTTAGTTTTGAAGCAGAAGTATCGAGTAATTTCTTAGGATTGTCTTATTAGATTTATTTAATAAAACTTTTCTGGAAGGAAGGCATTTATATGAGCGTATATGCGATATGTGTTTTGGAAAAAGGAAAGATATATTCAAAGAAATTATAAGTGAAACAACGCACATAATGGAAATGTAAAAAAAAACAATTCCTGTACGAAAAAAATATTAAAGTACACAAGGAAAATTTTTGTATTAAAGCGCAGAGAAGTTATTTACTTTTATTTGGAGATTTTTTGCACTCTCTTGTTATGTGACGATACAGTGTAAGATGGTAATTTACCTTTTAATGGTTTCTACATACCAGTGGTACTAGAGCACAATTTTTTTTATTACGTTTTTGCTGGATGAATAGTAACTAACCTTCCAAATATCAAGATCTGTGCATATTAAAGAAATTATATTTTAATTTGTTTATAACGTATACACACTACTTCAACTGGTCACTGAGAACTTGACCTTGTAATTTGAAAAGATTTGATTGGATAATGGACGGGGCTAGCTTGATGAGTCACTACACTCTTAACGCGAACAAACAGTAGTGGGAATTAAACTCGGGGCTTCTGCTAGCGAAGCCTGCACTTGCACTATTACACTAACAAGGCCGATAAAACTAAAATTGAACTGGTTGTGAAATCTCAAACTATTATTGAATTTTAATTAGTTATTTTCTTTTAAAGCTAAATTAATAAAAAGCTGAAAGTCACATGTGAAATTATCTATATCTCTCGGTTTATTCACAAAATCCGAAATGCTCGGAACTTCGAAAATATATTTTCCACGTAAATTCGCTTCAGAAAAAACTAAATTAGTTGCTCAAACCAAATTGTTTAATCTGGTGGGAAAGTTGCTTAAGGCTGATTTATCATTTAAACGTCGCTGAAACGAATCAATAAGAGAAAGGAAAAGAGAAAATATTAATTATGTTGTATAACGTAACTAGGTGTTTTCTTCAGATAATAGGATTAAGATCCTATAGATATATAGATAGATTATAGATTTTATTTCGTTTGTAATCTCTATCTAATATTGGAACCTAATGCCGGACGAGAACCTTGTTAAGAATTTATTTGTTGTTTATAAATAAAAAGATTATTGTGATAGAATATAAAACATCTAACATCAGAGTTCATTTGTTTATTTATATCTTCGAAAACCTAGTTTAAAGATTGCGATTTTTATTTCTTTATCTAGTTATGCTTTTGAATTTACTACTATTTTATACTACTCTCTCTCTATATGGCTTTTTACAATGTGAAATGGTTAACTGCATGATTTTTATTCATCCCCTCAAGTTCAAATACATTTCTTAATCTTGCAGTGTGTGACACTTCGTGTTAATATAGCTTTTTCAGATCTTACTTTAATAATTTAATTTATTTTGCGGAAAATTATACACCACCATCTATTATATGCTTATATAAAAGGATAAAGTTATTTATATTATTCGTTTCCATGTACAGTAGACTCGCATTGCCCAAAAACCTTTTTCATTTTACATACCACGCTCCTGCTGTTTTTGCGCAGATATTTCAAACCTATTCGACATTGCTTGTTTAATTTTTGATCGTATATTTTATAATGTTGGATAATACGTCGTTGTACATAGTATAACATTTGCCATAAAAGCACAACTTCCATTTGTTTATTGTTAAAATTATCATCGACCCCTTGCATCTGTTGCAATTTATTGCCCTATTTCATTTTACTGCCAATAAACGTCATAGAAATGTTTACAGCTTATTGAAATGCTTAACAATCATAAACTGTAACGGAACATCTAAAGTTTATATTTAATGGCTTGAGGCTGTTGATACGATTCCAAATTATGGTTTTATTGAATAGTATAAGTGAAACGTCTTTATTCAATTTTGATTTTACAAATTACGACAAGCAAAAAGTAGAAAACGTGTTACTTTAATTTACGTTTTATTATACATATCACTCATATAAAGTTTTGCAATTACCTTGATTTCGTCTGTTTAATAAAAATTCACTTTCTATTACATTGACTCAACCTTAAAATATAGAAAAGGTATATGCAAGCTTCTTTAATAACTTTTTAAGAGGAACAATTTTATCACGAGTGTTAGTTTTTATTTATTATTACCGACAGGTTAGCGCTTCACTGTGATCACACCTGATGGCACGTGATAATACAGTCTAAAATAGAAGCGCGCTAATCTGACAAGAGGCAATTTATCTCTTATGGTGTCTACTCAAAATCGTAACAGAACACAAATCTCTTTGCTTGACTGTACATCTTTAATATTAGAATGGTCCGCGCCTGAAGAATCCCTCCAGTCGAGACTAAAACAAATTATAAAATAAAACCGTCTTGCCGGGGTCAAACCCGGGACCTCTGCTAGCAAAGCGAGTACTCGTACCATTGCGCTAGCGAGGTCGCGGAATTTTAACAGGAGGAATTAGCCAAACTTACTTAAGTTCTCAAATTGAATTAATCTGTCCTCTCATATAAGTCATAACGAGAAGTCCTAAACCCTTCTAGATAAAGGGGCTGTCTAACACAAAAATATTTTTTCAATTCGAACCAGTAGTTCCTGAGATTATCGTGTTCTCAGTTACCATTATATTTTGCGATGTGAAGATACGCCGATATGTTAGTATTAGTATAGAACAATCTGACGTGATTTCGTATCAAAAAGCCAGTCATAATAAATAAAATTTACCAAGTTTTGAAATAGCTCGAGATGTTTTCATATTGAGCTAACAAGACAATCTATAGTTGTAGAAGTTGCAGTAAAAAGTTTACCTTCATTCTGTGCATCATCTAGATTGGATAAATTTATGACAATAGTAATTAAGTAAGCTAAATAAGTTGAAAAACAGAGAGTATATATTAAAAAAAGTGAAAAAACGTAATAGGAAAATTCCGTTTTGCGACACTCGTTCATTGTAATGTTACAGTCTCAGTAACAAATATCAAATGGTCGCGTTGTACATTTTGTTTTACGATTGCTATTATTAATAATTATATAGACAACTGCCATGCTCTGCCCCCATTTCGTTTTGCTCAAATGAAAATTAGGAAACCGGGTTCCCTCTAATAAAGGCACAGCATACTATTAAGAAATAATTTCGTGATTATAAAATTAAATTTCTCAATACTTGAAGCCATCTGTAGGCAATTATGCAGATAAAGATCTGGCTAAAGATATTCAAATTAAGATACATTATTTCGATCCCTTATTAAGTAAGTCACACATAGATAAATATGGTTAGGGAAATATATAGTCAGCTGTTTGGCAATGGAAAATTTTAAATGTTGCGGCATTATACTAATTATATTTAGATCAAAAAAGTTCAAACCCACGTCATTTATAAATGTAGATAGCTCTAAATAGTTTCTAACGGAGGTTTTCTTCTCTCAGCTGATCTCATCTCATCAGTTTTAATATAGAAGCCAAAAGCAAATAACTCTTAAAATTTATATTTTGGATCAGTTCCCGGTATGACAAATTTAGGAAATAACATTTTTTAAATAGGAAATAATTTGTCTTGGTCTATATGGAGACGCGCCACTATAGTACAACAGAAATACTAAAGAACAAAAAGTAATACTACAGTACACAACGTTGGGATCATCGCCAGTGTGGCTTTGTCGATGGCCTGACCGCAGCAAATACCCCCTTGTTGCACAAGGCGCAGAGGGTGATTGCGGTCAGGGCAATACGAGGGTACCGTACATCCTGATGCAGGTTCTCACCGGGCATGGTTGCTTTTGTAGGTTCCTGCACCCAATTGGCCGAGAGGAGTCGCCCGCTTGCCGTGAGGGGGTGAGCATCAATCGACTCAGCGCATCACACTGTGGTAGAATGGGCAGCCTGGGGACATTAGCGGCACTGCTTGATGGCGCTGATTCGTGGGGAACTCTCGCTTGTGAGCATTGTAGGCGAGTTGGTTTCAAATGAGAGATGTTGAGCGGAAGTGGCCTTCCTCTGCGAGACTGTAATTTCGCTAAAAGAGGCCCACGAGCGAGAGAGAGAGAAATAAGTGGATGTGAAGGTGTTTGCGCACCTCCTCCCGTCTCCATGAATCCTCAGTTGGACTCATCTGGGGCACCAGGGACGAACCTCAAATGTCTCATTTACAGAGGGATACGCCGCGTTTCTGTAGGTATTGCGCAACTTCCTCCCTTGCCGAGTCCCATACTCCTGACCCATTCGGTTTGGGTAAGTGCGTTAAAACATTTCCCAGCGCAAAAAAGGCATAGTACATAAGTGGACTCTCTATTCCTTCACTCTCATAGTTTGATATTATGGGAATCCGACAGGACTGGAGAGAGATCAGGCGCAGGACCGACGGCTTAATGTGCTTTTCGAGGCACGACGGTGGAGCACCCTACCAGCTTTCTAACTTCTGGCAAATGCAGAGAAAATCATAATAGACAGCCCAATATCTCATTTCAATTTGCTAGACTCGGGTCTGGAACCCAGGACCTCATGTCTGTAGCTGAACATCCGAACCACTAGACTAATGCTAATGAGGCAATTTTTTAGCTTAAGATAAACAAAGAAGACACGAAAATAATAACACTGGCTTTTTATTTCAATTTAGAATTATGCCTGTAGTTAGATTAATTAATTATTTATTGAAAACAATCGTCATCTGACTAAAGTAATTTATTGAAACCAATATTTGCAGTCTATCGAAATAACAAATAGTTCTACAAGTTCTCATTTATATTTTCTAAACCAACATTTGCGGTTAATTTATCCAAATTACAAATCGTGCTACAAGTTCTCAATTATGTTTTTGTTATCATATCTGTAAATTATATACATCGACATTATACCACATTGATTATATTAACTATTGATTACACCCAACCAGCGATTTCTCTGTCTCTTTGTGCACGCTAAGCACGGAAAGAGCCCTACCGGTTTTGATAAGATTTTGGCTAGTAGATAGGTGATATTTTATTGAAGCTACTTCTCATTGCGAACATGTATACGATCGCTTAGACTGGTAGGTTGTGTTCTTTGAATTGGTTTTTCTTTTTAGTAACTACAATGCAATATAATATTATTAACAGCTGTCTTGAATTTGATTACATTACGCTCATAGGGGTGATTAAAAAGGTACATAATATTAATTTTTGTTACGCCTGTTATACACTTTATCAAAAACTATTAAAATAAATAAAGTCAGAAGGCTGAGATAGTTCTGTGTCTTAAAAATTAAAGTTCAATCCTATAGTACGCTGTGCATTTTTGATCATTATATCCACACTATATTTTTATCTTTATAAATGAATACAAGTAAAAAAAAATTCTCTTTCTGCTCGTGTACGTGGAGTTTTAAAAAAAATGTCTGATGGCAACTTAGTAAGAACCACATTAATATAGACGTGAACTTAGTGTTAAGTCGCAACACTGCATTTTGTGGTTAGAATACTAATAAGTGGTTTCCCCTGACGCCCCTTTTCACCGCAGAACATGAAGCAAGTTACAAATTAACACGTCTCATTAAAACTAAGTGCTTGTTAGGAGGATGGGCTTACATGCTACTAACTTGTTAATCATCATTCATATAAGTTGTTGAGTTTTTGGCCAAAAATGTTTTAGTTGCTAGTAAAGCGTTATTAAAATGAATTGATAAACAGTTTCTTGAATGATTTGCGTTTTTGGAAGAGAAGTTCTTTTATAGCTTAACAGCATATTTTACAAGATACATCTAGGTTAACCTAATAGTTAGACACGTTGAATCAATTATGAGTTCGAGTCTTGAGCAGCCAGAACTAAGCTCTTTTTATCTTCAATGAGATATTCAATTTTAATACAAGAAATAAAAACAAACTTGTAATTCCATACTTTAGAGTGAAGAAGGTTCAGAAATCATTTGTCGGGTTGAGCATAGCATTTTTAATAAGATACCTCAATCAGTTTATGATTTGCCTCCACATAATTTTAAGAAATATGTCAAATATATCCTTTTACAAAAGGCATATCATAATGTTGATGATTATTTAAGCGATAGAAATGTTTGGTCTTAATTCCAGTTCATAGAAGCAGTATATTAAACATGGTAGCATACAAAACTATCTTTAAAAGAGTAACCGTTGAGTTTCTCGCCGGTTTCTTCTCAGTGGATTCAACTTTCCGAACCGGTGGTAGATTTGTTACCAACGGACAGACTACTGACGATTCAAAAGTGCCTACTTGAATAAAAAATATTTGATTTGATTTCATTTATAAAACATGGCCTTGCTGATATAAAAGTGGAGTGTTCACTTTGCTAGGGCCTTGAATGTCGCCAGGGTGAATTTGGGAAATTCCACTTTCTAATATGTATGAATCTCGACTGATGGGCTTCGTATATAGCAAATGAATTGTGATTCCATATTGTTTATCAACAGATGAGATCATAATCAAGCGCTAAACATATTAATAGAGTATCTGCTAGCGTAACGAGCACTTCCAAAATGCACGCGATTTACTCAAGCACTTAATTAGATAAAACATATAGATACAATGCATAACCATAACTCTTTATCTGAGTAACAAATCGACTCCTAACTTCTAACCTGACAGCAACATGTATGTTTGTATATTGCTTGTAAACTACATTGCGGAGGAGATCGATTTAGCATATAGCTTGCAGGCGCAATCACTTAAAACCTTATCGAACCCGTGTGTTTGACAAAGTTTGCCGGCAAAATCTTGCACTGATCACATCACTGACATTAGCAAACAAAGAAGCCAACTGTATATGGATTTATAAGGATCTTATGTTATATAAGATACAATTTTAAATATCTTTTATTGCGAAGAAACAGGGTACTTTAGTCACGCCTTATATCGCTATCCGGCACTTGTAGAAGTCCAGATAGTGATTACTACTTCCTCCTTGTTTCCCTTTTAAACAGGGGGTACAGCACTTTTAAAATGGGGAGCAAGGTACTACTTCCTCAGCTGTGGTTAGGCACTGACTGCAAATCTTAATTGGGGTCATAATTCTCTGCCGAATAACTTGGAACTAAGAAATTTTTCAGTTTGTATACACCACTTTCGTACGTATTATTGTGACGGACACCTTACATAATTTTTTATGCATATAGATATACATTTATGTGTGTCTAACAATAATGAAACTCATTATATATATTCAGAAACATTATTTAAATACATCCTTTTTTAGTTAATTTATAACAGTTATTTCAGCTGGCAACCTACAAAAGACTTATTTTGAAAAAAGAAAACAAATCGAGAGGTCTGTGGGGGATTGTGCGGTAAGATGGGGAAGATGGCGTATTTTTTCTCTTAAATCTCGTAAATTCTAGTTTCGTGTAACTTAATAAAGTGATGAGGTGCTCGAATACTCGAGTGTAATACTTGAATACTAGAGGACTTGAGTAAGATGTTATAACGTTAATTTGTATAATATATTTAAATATAATACATAAAATTCATTAGCATGTGTGAGAGTGAAGGAATAGAGTGTGCACTTGTGTACTATGCCTGCCAATTTGCAGTGGAGCTTCGTGGTTGGTCTATGCTCTAAAAACCCTCTCTCATATGAGTGAGGAGGCCTGCACCCAGCAGTGGGGACGTTAATGGGCTGCTACTTACTTTTACTTTACGTGAAATGTGTGTAACTAGTATTATATATAGTTATTTGAATTTAAATTAGTTCGAATATTATTGTTATCAGAATTATATTCCACTTATTTCTCTAACTGTAAACTCGGTTAATTGCCTTTCAAGTAATATATATTATAATATTTATTATATATATATACCGTAGTGACATATATATGAATATTATTGAAGTACATCTTGTTACTTCGAACGAGCGTGCATTGACATGTCTACAGTTGGATTTGCGATCCTGCATTTAATTCGGAGAGGCTTGGATTGCGACTCCAGCTTATAATGGTATCTTGACTAGTGCTTCGTGAGGGCGACATTGCGAAGTACTGTAAAAAATCGTACTGAATTATGCTACGGTTATGTACTGTTTTTACAGCTGGGTTTCAGGCCTGTATCACTTCAGTGTTGCAGTGAGACTCACTCTGTCTTGTATAATCAAAGTTAATATATTTGTTTTGGGTGGTACGGGTTGTGTTTCAGGCTTCTTGTAGCCTCGGCTACGGCAGTGAGCCTGGCATAGCTTTGAACGTCTACAACAGTATAGAAGTGCCAGTGCCCAAGTACTCAGTTTATTATTCAAGGATATAATCAAAAAGTCCAAAGATTTATTCAGTGGTAAACCGAATGAAAATATGTGGCAAATATGTTACATTGTTGTGTGTATTCTTTTGACATGTTCTAAACGGAAACGTGTTTAATTATCAAATAATTTGAACTTAAATTCGCTTAACGTATTATCTTATAATTGGGGGTCTATTTGACATGAACCTCGAGAACAATTTACTATCGGAATCTCATTACAAATGACAGATCAAGTCATATACAGGTTCGTCTTATTCTAGTTCACTTAATTAAAGTGGTTCGTAAAGGCGGAACTTGATTACTTTAGCCTTTAAGTGGTTCCAGTTTAAAGCAGATTGATTTTGGGAACAAGGGTGAAGCGTTATGCCAATACATTTAAGTCGAAAAGTTAAGATTAAGGTATATTTAATAGTCACATAAATGTATATATGTAGTAATATTTTAAATCTGTGTTGGAATTTATTGAAAAAAAAAAGATTAGTTTTGCATTTTCTATTAATAATCAAATTAATTTATCACAAAATACCTGATAAAGTTGATTATAATCAAATTACACAGAAAATAATAAGATACGAGAGTAGCATGATATAGCATATGTGGGGAGAATGCTTTATTTACATTTTAATATCATTTTGGTATTGCATGACATATAAAACAAGTGTCGTCTGAATGAAGAAAATAATTATGAATTTTGGTCTGAAAATTCAATTATCAGCCAGAATCTGAAGGGTTATTTGCACAGGAAATTATATTATATTAAATGAAAATATCACCTCGGGTGGTGAACACAATGAACTCAAAATTTTATGAATACTTAGGTAAACTCTTTATTGCACACAGTAACAGAATAAACTTCATTACATATTAAATTATAATTATAAGAAACGAGATTAAGGGAAGGTGGTCCTATTATAGAAGCGAGGTCTTAACAGAAATTATTTGATTATAGGAAGCTGACAATAAAAAAGGTGTGATAAATACATAAATAACGAAATGTAAAACTTAAACGAGAATATAAAATAAACAAAGAAATATTATTATAAATACTTATAGATAGTAGTTAGATGACCGAGTTGATCATACAAACATGTGAAATATTTTCTGACAATTTGCTGTAAGTGCAATTAGAAAGTCAGTAACCAATAACCTATTCCTTAAGTTGAATCTACTTGTACAGGTTTCAGTCTGTACAATAAGTAAAGTAAGCATTCTTTTTAGAGTTAAATTAATGTGTGTTTAACTTAAAATTTGTTTTCGACATGGAATTCTCTTGTAAAAACATGTATAAGCTATTTGTTCGTTTATTAATAATTAAAAATGTACAATGGATTTAAATCATTCTTACTGAAGTGACTGAAAGTTATCAAAATACTGGCCAGCTTCCTTATAATATGGAAAATGTAGATAGAAATATTTTGTAAACCACTTTCAGGTGAAGCAAACTCATTTTATATTCAATATATAATGTGGTTGTCTTTAAAAACTTTATTGACAGCTTAATATCCTGTGGATTGGAGTGGATTAGCGTTACGCTTCTGAAGCTAATGGACGGTTATGTTTTATTAATATTGTAGATTATAATTAAAAACAAGTCCATAAGCGAAAAAGATAATGTAGTTTGTACCTTATTCCTTGTAAAATATAACATCATAAATTAATAATAATAATAATAATCTTTATTTCTCAGGTAAATACCCAGTACAGTCACACACGACACTGTCACAGTTAAATTAAATAAATTAATTACAAGAAATTTAAATAACTGAAATATTAATAAAAATAAAATACAAAGTAAAGTATTTAAAAATTGGACACTAAATCTATTTATTTGGAATGTGGTGCACGGAATGCCAAAACTTAAACATTGAGCAGCCGAAATTTTCTGTCAACATCTTAACAATGATGTTGGCGGAGGTTCGGATTACGTTCCAGAATCTTGCAATGCGCGATCTTATGATTGGATAAAAATCTGGTATTCTGGAATTAGCAAATATTTTTTTTTTTTATTGCTGACAGATTAGCGCTTGACTATGATCTCACCTGATGGTAAGTGATGATACAGTCTAAGATGGAAGCGCGCTAGTCTGTTAAGAGGCGATATACCCCTTACGGTTTCTACACAGCATCGTACCGGAACACAAATCTCTTTGTTTGGCGGTACGTTTTTGCTGGTAGGGTGGTAACTAGCCACGGCCGAAGCCTCCCACCAGTCCAGACTCAGACAAATTAGAAAATACAATTTCCTAAATTCGTCCTACCGGGGATCGAACCCGGGACCTCCGCTAGCAAAGCGAATACTCGCACCACTGCGCCAGCGAGGCCGTCAAAT
>JACTOM010000934.1:3583449-3724636 GCA_015832385.1 Elymnias hypermnestra | reverse complement strand
CTATCTATCTATCTATCTATCTACTTGCACCACTGCGTCAGCGAGGCCGTCAAATGGCAGATGCACTACATGATCTATGTAATCTCATGAGAATACGATACACATTATTATTGCACCTTGATGTTATTAACTGCACGTTTAGAAAATTTTGCCCAAAGCTGACAAGTGTAGAAGCTTAGGCAATACGCGCAAAATAATGTTATTTTGAAGTTGTCGGTACATTTTCCAAAACGGCGTGCGATCATGTGGCATCTTACTGCCAGATCACGGTGTTCTATCTCAATATCATTGTCATCCATAAGATTTTCAGTTAATATGAACCCTAGGTATTTGAACTGCTCAACACTTGTCAATACACTATCGTCAAGGTAAACTGCTGGAATGAGTTTCCGGACCTCTGCCTGAGCGGAAAATCATCGTAATAGTTTTTTTGATGTTGTATTTTAGACCATGCTTTGCTGCATAACATTCACAGATTCCTTTTATTAATTATTCTGGTGCAATGTTATATTCTATTAAATTATAATATTACTTAAGTTTGGGGTAAAGATCACTTTGTATTTATGTTACGTTCTATTATCACAAATATCTTTATACATAAATATGTAATTGAATATAAAATATTTATAAAATAGGTCACAAACCTATTATACTCCCATTACAATACATTGGAAGTAAAAAGTTGTAGCTTTTTAATAAGCTTAAAAGCAAGCAAATAGTAGGCTTACTTCCACAGTTGGACATAGGCCTCCTGCTAGATGTACCCAGCCCCATTTAAAAGAGAAAAGGGTTTGAAGTATAGACCCACCACATTGATAGATCAATGTGGTTTAGTAGGCTAAATAAATCCCATGTCAGAGCGAATGCGTAAGGGAGCCTCTGGCTCTTCCAATTCAGGTTGATGAGGGTGTCGCTGGGTTTTAATGGGTATTCTAGCTAAGCTAGCGAGTCCCACACTCCCTACTCTCGTGGTAGGGGTACGTAAAAGCATTTCCCAGCGGAAAAAAAGGCTAAATAAATCCCACAATTCGTACAGGATTATGTTAATTTCCTTACGATATTTTCCTCCAACGACACGTACAGTAATAACTTTTAATTGTACAGATAATACAACTGTAACAGTTATACACCTATGGTTTACAAGATCTCAGGATTGAATCTTGCTAGTCTTAACAACCTGAGTTTTCAGTATCACTAATCTAACTATTAACAAAAGCCTACCTGAAAAGTTTTGACGTTAAAAATAGAAATTGTTTCGTAACATTTTACGAACTGATGTGTTTAAAATTAATAATTTATTCAAACCGTATCCATTTATTTATAGAAACACTATTTTAATTTAATTTATTATTATCAGGAAAGTAAGTGAATTACTTAGAAGTATGATTAAACTTTAAAGTGTTTTAAATTAGCTCACATTACTACCGCAGTCGCAATACTTTTTCGCCTTAATCGAGATAACTGTCGCAGTTTTTCTTAGCTAAATCCCAACAGCTCATTTGGATTCAATGTAACTACCATAAATTTTATGTGATAAAGTCTTTAGATAGAACACTGAGGTTATCAAGACATCGATTTAATATATACAATTTATAAACTAAATATTATACATAACTTTAATATTAATAAAACATTTTGAAGCTTAAAAGTTTCTAGTTTTTGTAATTTTCCAAGCCATTTGAATCGCTCAATTTTGATGAACAACATGATAAAAATCTATCAAATAGCATTAGAATAGCAATAAAGGTAAACTCTACATCTAAGTTAGAAAACGTTTGTATGGGAAACAGAAAAGGGCTGTTTCGCCTGCAATTATTCAAATTATTTTCTCGCCGTAAAAACCATCCTTGGACTTCAATGAACATTTTAATAATAGAATGGGAAAAATTGATCCAGGCGTTGTTGAGTTATGCGCTTACCAACAGGTTTTGCGATTCATTTTTATATTATAGATTAATGCTAAGTAAACTTTACAGTCTAAGGGTATATTTCTATTAACTTTACAAATAAGCTGAATTGGAGTGTTTATATATTCAAATTAGCAGTTTTAACACTAAATTCATATTAAAGTATTTATATCAAAAAAGGAAAGTTGTCTTCCTGCAAATTTGTTCCAGTTAATCTTTGAAACGACTGTAACAATTTTAACAAGACTTTTACTGTTGCACAGTTGATAAGCAGAAATATAGACAATTATAGAAAAAAGTATGGGTTTGCAAAGAAAAAAATAAAACCAATAAATTGATTCTTCGCGCGACCCATGACCATGTCACCACATACTTAAAATACGGCATACATATTCCTTTTGAGACGTAATCTCTCACTCAGAGTTTCGCCATATTTTTAAGGGATATAGAACTACGTGGGCAACTCGTTATGTACTATAATGTATATTATTCACTGGAATTTCGCTTGAACTATGTGACTTTTTCACCTACTCGACATCATAACCACGTACGAACTATAGCATTTGGGCGTGTAAGCCTTACTGAGATGGTTGTAAACGTGTTACTAGCGTTTGATACGTGTTTAGTTTTACAAAGAAATAAAGTTGACATGACTAAGGGTAGCTACGGTAATAAACGTGAACTTTTTTTGGTGATAATGTTTTTTGTGTGACTTTTGTAATATTACACTGTATTGAAAAAAAATAAGTGAATTTCAAGAAATATACATTGCTGACGAATCATGGGATACTATGAGCTTTTTTACAATTACCAAAAAAAAATTAAGTCTGTCTTGCTTTATTTGTAATTAACCTCATTCCAAAGATTTACTCCAATAAAGCTTTCTATAAACAAAATATACGCATAATTATAATTTATATGAGCTTTCAATTAATTTTAAATAATTAATTAATAAAATATTTCAAAACAAACTGTATTACCATTAATCATATAGTGCTTGGTAGTTTAAAAATGTACTTGAATAAAAATTATTTTATTAACAATTGAACAATGTACTCGTATATCTAAAGACTGCCTCTTTGGTCTAGAGATCAGCTTGTTTGAGGCTACAGACATGAGGTCCTGGTTTCGTATTCAAATATTATAATAAAAGTAAATATTGAGTTTTTGCTTAAGAAATTCTCATTATTTGCCACAATTTGGGAGCTTAGCGGTGTGCTCCATTCCCGTGCCTAAGAGAGCACGTTAAGCAGATGGTTCTACGCCTGATCTCTCCAGTCGAGCCGGATTTCCATACCATTCGACTATGAGAGTGAATCAATTGAGAATACATTTGTGTAATATGCCTGCCAATCCGAATTGGATCAGCGTGGTGGGTCTATGCCCTAAAAACCCTCTCTCCCATAAGTGAGGAAACCTATGATCAGCTGTGAGACGTTAATGGGGTGCCATTTTATGTATGTATAGAGAAAGTGAGAAAAAATAGCTGGAGTGGAAAAGAAATATTCACGAAGCGCGACGATAATTAAATAAATTTCAAGAAAATATAATATAAACACGAAACAGCCGAACGAATAAAGTAAAAAAACAAGGTAAGTACTCACTTAAGTCCTGGGATGTTCTCTGGAATAAATTTGATTTAGTTATCAGCCTCTAACCTGCTTCCTGACCCGCATATTTAAAAGGAATCCCTTAAGCGTACACTGCTCGATACCGCCTTCCTCGGGATGACTTTTAATGAGAGACGATAGATTCCAGGGTGTTTTTATGAGAACGATTTATTACCATAAGACTTAATTTTATCAGGTATGCACTGTGATTTAGTGTTCCCGATGAGTAATTTAGATTTACAAAACGGTACCACTTTTTTGCACATTTTAATAGGTTAGTATTTTTTTTATAATAATGATAGTAAAGAAGAAGAACGTAAGAATATAAAAAATATTTCTTAAATTTGCTCTCTCGAGAGTCTAACTCAATTTATTTTAGTCAAACGAGCTGGTGTGTCATCTGATATTATGTCGTTCTCGCTTTCCATGGAGACCTGCAGCATCACAGGGAACGCTGACGCCTTGTCGGCCTTTTTTAGTCGCTGGGAAATGCAATTTATGGACTAAACCCGACTAGTGTGGGACTCAGCTATGGAGGTAACCTAGCAATACCCACTAAAACTCAATGGAAATCTCTTCATCCATGAGTGTGGCACAAGGGGTTCAGCTTTCGCATTCTTCCCTGGTGTCCCGGATGAGTCACTGAGGCCACTTCTGCCCACCAGCTCTCACTGGAGGGCACAATGAATACAATGATCTCAACGAGAGGTCGCGGGCGATCAGCATAACCAAGATATGACGCTGAGGCTCCTAGGCTGCACAATCTACCACAGTGTGATACGTCATGTCGATAGCTGCCCCACACTCTTGGCAATGCGTTACCGGCCTAATAATCAGGAATAGATAGAGCGAGAACATCGTTGTGGGAGGACGTTCCACATTTAGCATGTTCGCGGGAAAACAGATCCACGTTATCGAACTGTGGTTGAAAGCGATGCATCCAGGTTATGTGGATGAAATTTAGTTACTGCGAGTTATTGGTTCGCAAAAACGAGATGCTGCTACCAAGAGCTCTTCAGATCATTCTCCGTGATAGTTACAACACAACACATATCGCATATAAACAAGCATGTATAAATTGTGGGCTCTTCTCAGGAACCTTCGTAACTTTGATTGTAAGTCGTTCTTTAATATCATCATCAGGTGTATATTGAAATGTGTGGATGAACTTATGTTTGATAATTTAAAAGTGTTGGAAAGACTTGCTTGAATATAGATTTTTTATTTATTAATATATGATCAAAAATAACTAAGATACATTTAACATGTCCAACTAATAATAGGCTATCACAACATGCGATAATCATTATACATGAAGTCAGATTAAATTAAATTATATATAATGTCATAAGAAGTAGATATTATAAAATGTGAAACAAACATAAAAATTAAAAATAAATAATAATAATTAAAGGACAGGTGTTAAGTATAAATAAATAATTTAAAAAATTAACTAATATACAAATATATTGCATTATCCTACGTTTAAATTCAGAAAAACTATTATAAAATATATCTATGTCTAATGCATGTTTCACACATGTATTATATAATATTGACATTCGTGGTATTGGAGAATATATGCCCAAATTAGTCTTAAAAAGTTTTTTTATGAAAAAAGTTGCAATTATGACGACAACTTCTGGACTATCAACATGATTGTGAAATAGTCTAAACAAGAAAGTCATTGATGAAATCATTCTACGGTCTTCTACACTTATATTACTGCAGTAGTTGAGCCTATTTTGGTATGCGTCGACTTTTATTTGAAATCTATATGATAATTACCGTGGAAAGCGTTCCTGTATATTCTCAATTCTTTTAATATGACATTTGTAATAAGGCGAAATAATTTTTTAAATTTTGAATAAATGAATTAACTTCTGTACGGTACTCAAGCGTGTCCAGTTTAAAAATTTTAGGATAAATTCAACGTACAATGATTAAAATTCGCTTCAATAGTTCGTTGTCATTACAAAAGACTTTTTCAGTTGGAAATTTTTAATATTCCCTTTTACTGATCACGCTTTGTAATTTATCCGCCGGTTTTGTACCGATTTCATTTCGTTGTTTTTGCAAACTTTGCAGTAATAATTGGAAGGTTTACTAAACTCGAAATGTTTGTTTATTGCTAGTAATTCAATGAAAGCTGTCAAAGCAAATTGCTTGAATATTCCACTTTATTGTTAAATACTATTTTATCCCGTACTAAATGATAATATAGAATAGCAAATTTCATTCGTTTTTTTACCTTTAAACTTAAGTTGTTATGGATTATTCAAAGTCAGTGAATAAATTTGCAATCGTTCATTGACTACTATTGTATATTACAAATTAGATCAGTATAAATAACTATTTAAATAAAAAAAATGATATAGATTTCAATTAATATTCCTTAATAAAATAAACAGTTTAATTTTTACTCTCGCCACTTACAAACGGACAGATTAGATTTTATAAAAAAGCTTTTTTTTATCGTACAAATAAATAGGCAATAGTTAGTAAAAAATCATTTACCACGGAGGTAATAAATACCTAAATAAATAATATTGTCTTGAAAGGAAAACCGTCCGTCTTTTACATTATATTTTTTAATAATTAACTTCAGCAATATCCTTTTAGTGGTGATAAATTATGCATGATTATAATAATCAATATGCCCGGAATTTAAAGGTCAAGCCAAGCCTATAAATATGCAAATTTAATAAAAGATGCTTTCTCCGGTTTAATAACATGATAGTAGCGTGGATCAAAAGCTTTTTCAGTGTAGCTACCTCTACAATTTTCTGCGGCAGAATATTGAAAAATTTTAGGATGTATTGCAATTTGCTTATAAAATATTACATAGTATTGTAGTTGTAATATTTTTTTTGCAATTTATATGCCAATACCTGATATAACCTATTTCATCCTGAACTTATTAGATGTATGTATCTTTTTATCACTTCGCTATTTTCATGTCCGGATTTGATTTCCGACAGAGGCCATTTAGTAGATATAATTTTCTGTGGTTAAGGGCGTGGCTATTTATTCCTCTAAAAAAAAAGAAAGATATCATAAAGTGATGAATATTATGTTAGCAGGTTGTCGTTTTAGACTCGATAACATTTTACCATAAGAATTAGATGAGTGTAGGTCATATTAAAAAAAACTAAAAACATATTTAGAAATATTATTTATGGGTATATACAATGATTATGCAGGGTTTTACATTGGTAAGTCGACCTATTCGCGTTAGTAGGTTATTGAATTTGGGTGTGGTTATGGAATTTTGAACCCCATATGCATTGTGAAAAAGTAAACCATTTTTGAGTTATCGTGTTTATTAGCTTTTTTCAAAACAAGTAAAAATTGCAGCTTCCAAAGTTTATTACAGAAAAATTACCAATTTAAATCTCATTTTTTTTACGAAAACGGTAAAACACGGGTTATTCGAGTATTTTAAAACAACAATTATTATCGGCCCACATTTAAAAACGTAGCGAAAATAAAAACGATATGATTTCAATAACTCTTTGAACTATTTTAAAAATAAACATAAAACGTGACATAACTTGGCTTGCAAATTACTTTAAAAATAGGCGTTTTCGGCGAGATCTAAATCTCCAACAATTGTAATACAACGAGAAACTTATTTCAAAGAAGCTGTAAAATTGATCACAGAGCAAGCAGGCCGAAATTCTTAGAAATATCTTCGAATGAATTAGCATAAAAAACGCTGCTCGTCTTCGTGACTCTGATCAAGCGTTTCATGCGTAGAAATTTTACCCTCATGCGCTTAGAGAAGTTTCACTTTAAAAATAACTAGTACAATTTTGAAATAAAGCCCAACCTAACCTGAGAAATTATAATTACAAGAACCATCAAGTCATTTTATTAATCACGTTAAGATCGTAGGGTCTCGGAATGTTCATAGAGGGTAGTTTATACGTTGTCAGAAATTAATAGTCATCATTGATTTCGCTTGCCAAAGTTTCAAATTGAAATTTCAATAGCTATCGCAGTGTGGAATTTAGTACGGTCTATATTACAGTGCAAAGGCGTGTGCCAGCTTAGCCTATTGTTTTTATTTATTGGAATAAATTGGAAAATAAACGTAGCGTTCACCTGGTGTAAAGTTTTAATATATCACAAATTTTTCGATACGCCCACCAATTGACTTCAGGTTCTAACATTCAAGCAATGAAACCATAGAACATAATGTTCTGGTGTTCTGGGGGGAAGTGGAAGTTTCCCGCCTCATAGACCATAAACCAGTAGAACTGCCGATATATTATAGGGCACAGATGTTTTGGCAACCTTTTTCTACTTCCGCTTGTTGGCTTCAGGTTCTTTTAATCACGTAACCAAACCAAATAATATAGTTTTACTAATTAATGCTTTTGCTTTCGCAAGTGAACTCAATTTCGAAATGCTATCAATGACTGAGTACAGCTGGATTTCTTTCTTAGCACAATAGTTACAACTGGAAACAAGATAATAATAAGCCTCTTTTATTTTATACTAGTTTTTGTGATTTTACAATGCACCTGCGTGGATAGATAACGTTCATTCATTTGGTTTAAAATAACCATTAAGATTAAAATAAATCTTTCTGAAGCTCAATTTTTTTACTAAACCTTATAACAAAATTATTTTTGCATGCCATAATTCTGATAACCAGTTGGGACTATTTGCTCACGACTTCTTCCTCGTGGAATAATATGTTTGGGTAGCATTTTTAATAATTTATCCGAATTATTTCACAAATAAGACATATACGTATAATCACTTTAACGATCTATTGGCAATGTTTCACTGACAAAGAGCTTATTGTCCTTTCTCAGAATCTAGACTGTGTCCCGAATTTCTTTTAACCAGGTTTCGAAGTTTTGGTGTGAAAGCGCGACAGACAGATAGTGTTGCTTTCTCATTTATAATATTATTGAGGATTGTTATTTTACAATCCTGAAAGTGACAGTTTTACAAACTTTGAATGTCGTATTTTTTACATCGGATCATAAGCTTCAAAAAAGTTTCTAGCTTCTAAAAGTGACGATACTTTCATCCCTTACAGCCTTTTTTCGCATTAAAAAGTAGCCTATAACCTTTCTCAGGCTCTAAATTATATGTGTACTAAATTTCATTTAAAACACCTTTCGCATTTATAATATTAGTAGAGTTAATGGATTCAAAACAGGATCCGTCATCAACACCGTCACAGTTAGATCGATCGTATACCAGCTAGAGTAGTATTTATATATTTTTAAACTATATGGGTATACAGTTGTTAGCGTTATTAGTCTTTTCTGAAGACTAATAAATTGATATATTTATATTTCACGCTATTTAACATATAAAATTTTACCCATGTGAGTAAAATTAGAGCCGGTAAAAATATGCGCTATGAACTAATGTTCAAATGTTATTAATTAGTTGACGAAATGTCATTCTAAATATACTGTGGAATTAATAACTGTCAATTTGCACTGCCCTTGATTAATTAATGTTGCCATTAAGTAGGATTTGGTGTTCATTTTAGCTTCCTAGTAATTATTGTTGTGGTTAAAACGATTAAGCTTAATGATATGTATTATATTGATTGTATATGATTCAGTAGTATGTAATCCTAAATTATTATATAAGTCACTTCATATGGCATGGTGGGGAAAATTTTCGTTAAACGTGTGAGTATGTATAAGTGTCTTTAGGTTTTTTACATAGTCACACGTTACTTAGGATAAATGACAAAATATTTGTCAATTGGATGAAATTAGAATAAAATTATATTATAAAACATATGCCAAAGATGTTTTGCACTTGAACGTGTACGCAGATAAACGCATTAGTTTTTATAAATTATCCTATTAATTCAAAAAGCAAATTTTTTAGACCATACAACGTACAGTAGATATCATATAACCGAGTTGCATACGATGTTGGCACGAAGCCGTTATTTTCTCTATCGTTTTGTAAGTAATGGTAATTAGCACAGAGCAAAGCAATATCATCATCAAGAGACAATTTCCTTTTGTAAATATTATATATGACGGGTTGAACTCCTCCCGATCATCATATATGCCTCTTTTTGTAGGCTTAACTTGAAATAAGTACATAGGAATGCGCAAGCTGAACCTCTGGTGTCTCACTTACGGATGAAGAGGGTTCCGCTGGGTTTTAGTGGGTATTGCGAAGTCTCCTCTCTCGCTGAGTCCCACATTCCTGACCCATTCAGGTCAGGGTAAGTGCGTAAAAGCATTTCCCAGCGCAAAAAACAATGGTTTGATATTATTAAGTATAATGTGAAGTATTGAATTCCAACAAAGTCACTTATTATTTAGATATATACAGATTAGAAACGTGGTGGTCAAAGCCAAAGTTAAAATATCTTTATTCAAGTAAGCCTATTATAACACTTTTGAATAGTCTTAATTTTTTTTCTCACACACTAATTCTAATGTACCACTGATGTTGGTATTAAAGAACGACTTAAATTCTAAAGTTACGAGGGTTCCTTCACGCCCTGTCCTGAAAAGAGCCCACAATAAACTCGGTCGTGTATTTTGTATTTTTTTTACCATTATCATTTCAATATAATTTAAGGTTATAATATTTAAATACAAATTAGAGCAATTCGTTTACTCCCGTGCTTTTCTATAGTTTAAGTAATCTTGCAACTTATAGTATGATTATTCAATCAACTGTTTTTAAACAAAGGCTTTGAATTTATTAAGTGACATCGCTAGAAAGTCCAAAAGCAACTGCCGCCTAGCCCAACTGATTATCCCACTATCATAGACTAGATTCTCAAATGTCACGCATCGGTCACAGAATAACTAACACTTGCAATACGTCAGTGTCTATGGAAAGAATCAATAACAAATGATCAATTGCGATTGCAGCGTCATCTCTGATTTCATCCAGGTAGTTAACCTGACGTTTCCAATACTAAAAATCAGAGTTTTTTCCACTGATATTCCAACATAAGTTATTTGATATAATAGAACTTTGACTCTGTGAACAACCAGGTAAAAGGCCAATATGAGCTCGTGGTAGAGTCTCTTGCAGAAAATTCGTGGATGAGAACCCTGGGCAGGCACTTCATGTTTCTCTGTAAAATACGTACGTGCACTATTGTAAATTTTAATCCATCATCGTGCTTTTCGGTGAAGAAAAACACATTGAGGAAAGATGCAAATCCTGGAAGTCAGTATAGCCTGCCCGCAGTGGAGCAACGCGGTGGGTCTATGCTCTAAAACCCCACTCTCCTACGAGTGTGAAGGCACATGCCCTGCTGTGGAACGTTAATAGTCTGTTACATACTTATTTTTTTTAATATCTTACTTTATCTATTTATATTTGAAATTGTGGCCGTCTGAAATTATTTTCTACAAAAGGGTTTACCTATTTGTGCGTCTTGTATATTGTGCTTTATACATGCATACGACATAATATGTATTATATAGAAATACATAATGTTTTGCAATTATAGGTGTATCTTTTATCATTTAATTCTTTACTTTCAATTATGTTGCGGAGTATGACACTCATTTAATTATTGCTTTCGACATATTTACGACATCTCAATAGTAAAGTTTAACCTAATGCTGCACTTAATACAATTTACCTTGGAGTAGCCAAACAAAAAGCCTATTAGCTATTTTGTATAAATTGTAAACTTTATAAATCCAATGTTTTTGTTGCCAACGAAATTATCTGGATCAAAATTTAACTGAATACTGATATTCCTGTATGCTTGATGAATAAATGGGATATCAAAAGTTTCCGAGTCACGGAACTTTTGTAATGATATAGGAAAATTTAATCGAGTATCGTTACTGATATCTACAGCAACTGCTGAATTAATTATAAGATAGGATATAATTTCGTGAACATATCGAAAAAACTTATTTCATACTTTTTGTTTGTAAATATATCATATAATAAAATAAATAAGACTACAAAGTACTGTGCTTAAATTATAATTTATTATGTTTGAAAAGGGTGCTTCTCCAATAGTTTATAATGTCTCGTTCCTAGTTTTATAATATATGGATGTAGTATGGGGTCGTAGGAAAGTTCAGTTTTGAGGAAGGGATAATAATGGAAATATAATTAAGTCTTATATGTATATTTAATGTAGTTCGTTTGGGGCATATATGTGGATTAAGAAAATCATAAAATTTAACTTGTCATTATATAAATATGTTGCAATTCATTAAGTCAATTTTCTAAGCGGAATTTCTTTATCAGCTGTTAGATCTCATTTAGCTATAATTAAATGTAATACCACTTATTGTATTTCTTCGGAAATTTTGAAACGGAATAGTCTAAGTTATTCATTATATCTAAAGATATTGCCGTTAACATCGACCTATTGTAGACATTCCTAACAGAAATAGCGCCGTTTATTAGAATTTTTCCAAACTACATCTTATCTCGTTACTCTGTAAAAGATTGGTAAATTTTATAACGCAAAATAAATCTGTGAAATACCATGTTTATTGGATTGTTTGTTTAAAAAGTAAATGGGAAAGTTAAACAACTTATTTTGTTATTTTTTTATAATAAATTCAAGTTTAATAACACAGTTAGATCACAATCGCTTCAGGTGTCACGTTGCCAATTTTGAAGTCAATCGCATTTCGCATATATATGCCCATGGACAACAGTATCACTTGTGTAGTATCCTACGTTTTCGGAATATGGATAATTCCCTACTTAGTCTAGAATATGTTTCCCAAACTTTAAGTCAATCGGGTGAAAAGCTTCCGAGATCTCGCGATAGTTAGTAAGCGATCCTAGTTTTTCCTCTAATTTAATTACAAAATTCTTCATTTAATATTCTAGTTAAATACATAAGCGTTCATAATAATACAATTTTTACTTATACAGTTTCGATATACAAAACAATTTAATTTATAATACAAATAAAACTACATATCCTCAAATATACTTAAAATTATATTTTCTAGTTATTATATTAACAGTTTGTTGGTATTCGTACATGGGGACAGGCGACATAACACAAACACTTAACGATTGCTTGCGACATTTATTTATCGTCACATAATTTGTAATAATATGATAGTAGATAAAGCGTAATGCGCATTCTATCACTCGCTGACAATGCCACATATGTCAATTGCCACAAGGTTACATTTAAAAGTTTATGCTGTCATAAGCACTGAGAGAGTTACAAGTAATTAGGATGGTGAAGTTTTCTTAGAATTCCTGATGTACCATGTGTTAGACACTTTATAGTATTAATCATTGTTATAAGTTATATAGAAATGTTACGGAAAATCATTCGACCAATGGATCACGTGACAGGTTTCTTTCAATAGCGGGAACTTATAAGATTCATTCGCTTTGGAACTAGCGTGGTGTAACTTGCTGATGATTGTTATCGATAGGGAATGCACGTCTAAAACATTAAAATGTACTATCTTTAAAGAATAGCCGCAAAATGTTAGACATGATCCTGGTTTTTGAAATTTTAAACAGGTATGTTGATTCTCCAGAGATGTTAGAACGTTTAACATTTTGCGTTCCACGGTCTTCTACTCGTTTAAAAAATCGAAAGACGTTTCAAATGCCAATTTGTCGTACAAACACAGCCCAACATGTAATCGTGACCCGTACTTGCTCTCTGCTAAACGCATAAAATTGTGATTTTTTTGTTTTCTTTAGCCTCTTTTAAACTGTATGTCAAAAATGATTTTGTTAATTTTTAAGTCTAATTATAAAATTTTAGTGTAAGATGACGTCAAGTAAGCCTCACTCAAGCTGTGGTTACTTCGAGTAAGGTAACAATCCCGCACAAGACATCTAATGACCATTGTAATTGTAATGCTAGGAATGGTCAGTTTAGTGACCCAACAAAAAAAAATAAGGGAACGGAGTTTTTATTGGATATACCCCTTAGGGACAATAAAACTTTTTTTAATTTTGTTTTATAAAAATCTTCTGCTGATTATAACACAGAAAAAAAATGGAGTTATTGAGGGATGAAATTTCAGACTAAAAACTAAAATACGTAGAGCTATTTTTTTTTATTTCTTATAATTTATTGCATTTTAAGATTTACTTAATTTTAACGTCATGTTGTGGCTACCTTAAAAAGTTACGCACATATCAAATTTGTAGTTGTAAGTTTTTGAAGTGAAACTTCTTTAGGCCCATGAGGGTTAAAGTTTTACGGATGAAAGGTGTGATAAAAGTCACGTCAGTTATTGATTCGCTTTACTAAATTTAAAATTGAAAATAAATATTTAATTAATAATTTCTTATATTAACAAAATACACGTGGCATTTTTATGTACAAGTTGACATTTGTGATTTCAATAATTTATTTTGATTTGATTTGATTTGTATTAATTTTCGACACTTTTAATATTTAAATGATAATCAAATTCCTAAAATATCTTCACTTTTCTCTCCATCTAAGTCTCGGAAATTTAAAGTTTTAGATTTGTATAAATATAAGAATTAGTTCACCAAAGAAGTTTCACTTCGGATATGTGCACTTTGTACGCAAGCACTTTTATTTTTTTATATTATAAGCTCCTTTACTGTAATAATTACTGATAGTCCTTGAATAAATAAAATTTAAAAAAACACCGTACTTAGCGAAGTTGGTTCTCCCGTCCACGCGTGATGATGCAACATAGGGATTTAGATTTTTATAGTTTTAGAATTGTCACATTGAAAGACAACTCGTTGCTTTAAGTGACTTACAATACAATGCATGTGATGTAGTCGGCCTGTACGGCACATAACGAGTTCCAATTTGTAAAACTGCCAACACAGACTCGCAGTCAATGTGGTTGTACCCAGCGTGTACAAATGACGCGAATTAAAAACTGTGATCAGATATAAATTGCACATGCACGTTTTATTTGTGCATTGAAAACCGTATTCTATATCTAAATGATATATAACCAATTTTAGAGTCGCACACTAATTTGCAGGTTAAGTAATGCTATTCTCATATTCTTCATTATTATATTTCATACTTTGAATGGCTTAAAACACAATATTAACGTTGATACAAACTAAGAACTTTCACTAGGCGAATATTCCTTCATTTTCCTGGGCTAACTTTCTTATAACTAACGCCCCACTTAAAAATAATAAGTCCACCAATCACAGTCGTCGTGTAATCGGCGACTAAACAGAGTTTACGACTAAACAGAGTTTAATAAATTTGAGAATTTCCGGAACAGTGTTAAAGCGGATGTAGTGCGTGTACGTTTCACTGATAAAATTACAAATACCTCAGCTTATTAAACAAATATAGCAATTTAAAAGCCATCCACAAATAATGATCGCTAACACCAATATATTTGAAATTAAAATTTAAAAGTTCCTCGCGCCGTGTTCTGAGAAGAATATACAACAAACTCAGTCGGGTGTCATTTTTACCATCACGTGTAATTTTATTTAGATTCATACGTTCCCACAATATATAAATTTATCGTCTAAATAATCGTTCAAATTATAGAAAAACATTGCCAATTAGCTTTTTTTTAATATAGGATTTAAATTTATCCATTGATATCTCTAGAAGGTCTTCTGGGAATTTGTTAATGGGTACGAATACTAGAATTTATAACTATTTTATAAGTTTCCTCAAGGTATAAGTAAGTAAGTAAATAGCAGCCCATTAACGTCCCACTGCTTGGCACAGGCCTCCTCACTCCGCGGAGCGAGGGTTTTTAGAGCATAGACCCACTACGCTGCTCCACTGCGGATTGGAAGGCTTAGTTCACTCTGTATTCCTTCACTCTCATAGTCCGATGTGACGGGAATGCTACACGACCGTAGAGAGATCAGGAGCACGACCGACGGCTTAACGTGCTCTCCGAGGCACTGGGGTGGATCACACCGCCAACTTCCCAACTTTGGGCAAATATTGAGAAAATCTTAATAGAAAAATCAATATTGATTTTTGAATTGGCCCGACTCGGGACTCGAACCCAGGACCTCATGTCTGTAGTCGAACATGCTAACCACTACAAAAATGAGGCAGTTTCCTCAAGGCATATGGGGAGCTTTTTTTAAGGAAACTTCTTTAGGCGCACGAGGGTAAAACTTATTAATAATTTCTAATATTGACAAAAAACACGTTGTATTTTTATTTACAATTCATCCTTTGAGATTTCATTAAATATTATTATATATAGATATTTGTATTAATTTTCGACATTTTCAACACCTTAATGACAATTGAATTTATTAAATTATAAACATATCTTCTTTATTTCTTTCCCTGTAAGTATCGGAAATCTAAAATTTTAGAGATATAAACAAGGCTTAAAAATTAGGTTGCCAAAGAAGTTTCACTCTCGGACATGTGTACTTTTTACGCACGCACTTTTAATTTTTATATTTTTTCTTGTAATAATTCAGTTTTTGCGTTGGTTTGTAATCTATACGAGTACACTAGACAGAAGAATGTCGTACCTGCAAAGTAATTTACCGAGAATTTCAAAGTAATATTAAAAAAAATATTAATGGGTTTTTGAGCACCAGCCTACGACATTGTTTCTCTGTGGGTTGGCAGACTGCACATAATCCTGAAATGCTGGTTTTCTCAGGACGAAATTTAAACAACAATTAGGCTCATGTTAGACATACATAAAGACAACTTGTAGTACTTGCTGAGTCTTTCAATATGATATTCTTAACAAATATTCACGTGTTTGTTACTGCATCACGGCTTAGTCTATAAGAGTCATTGTACTTCTATGGAAATGATATTATCTCAGAGAACTTTTTACGAGTTTGCATTTTGAAATAAATTAACATTTTGTGTGACTCCAAAGAAGTCGTTACAGTTAAACTAATAAGATTGGCTTCTAGTAATAACTTTAATTTATTTTCAGAAAATGACTACAAGCTATGTTTTATGAAACATATTTTTACTTTGATATCGAAATGTGAATTGAAATTTAAATTTTTCGTATAATTTATATTGCAAAATCTGTGAATAACATATGACCTTGTACTTCAAAGCAAAAGTCGAGAAAGGCTGAAAAAGATATTTCTAATAAAATAAACATAAAGCTTTTAAGCAATACATAGCTTTCTTTTCATGAATAAATAATTAAAAGTAATAAAAATTGAAACCGTATTAGTATTGAAACTTTCTATCAATTACTTCCCAATTGACGGTGATTGTGTAAATATAACATCATGCATACTTGAGCGTAATTGAATTAATTTGCATTTTATCTAAATTTTCATTGCTGTAATTTTAGTAGAGATCGTAAACAGGGTAATTTAAATGCAATGGAAATTTACATGCAGAATTACAGAGGACTGTACTCCTATTTATATAGGTTTTTATTTAATTGATAAAGCATAGCCAATACATAACTTTGTTCTCTTCCAAGGCGAAGTATCAGAGTGTGACTTACTACAGAGGGTAATTACAACAAATTGTATTTTAATATTGTTTATACAATCCGTAAATGTTCAATTATATAAAATTAACAAATCATTTATCGATAAGTTTAATATTAAAAGGAAGAATATTTATTATAATTTTATTATTGACAAATATTTAATCAATTATAATGATAATTTATTTAACTTATTATAATTTGAAAGATTACTTAAGCGATAATTATGCTAAACAAATCGAGGAAAATAGCTAGTGATTATATAATTAGAATAGAGCTGTTAGAAAAGTATATGAAATGTATAAATTAACAAATAACATAAGGTCATTTTATCGTGTCAAAGCGTCATTTTTACATATGACTTTTTAGTACAAGAAAATAAAGATTCCAAAATTCTGCTACGTCCTTAACGACATATTTCAGATTGTGTTATTATTCATCCAAAGCAGCGACATGCTTATTACGACATATCTAAGACATATTTCTTATACATTTTATTTTCTTGTATATCTTTATTTTTGCTCAACCATTACTGGAAAGGAAAATATTTCTTTTTGTATACATACATACATTCCTTTTTTTATTTTAGATGGGTTATCCCGATTGCAACAAGAAGATGGATTGAAACGATTGGATTCTGAAAAAAAATCCCTCGGGTGTGACCGCAGTATTCGTTCTGTTGAAAAACTATCTATTGCTTTGTAAGCCAAGATGTTCAATCACCAATAAAAAAATGACAAATATATTTATGCGTACTGATCAGGTCCCTTGCCTAAACTTAAGAACAACAAAAAAGTAACAACAAGTAATGAACAAATTATTATATGTTTAGGTTTACACATATATAACACAAAAATTGTTTTTACATTTGTTCGTTACAGACATTGAAACCCAAATATGCCATTATATGATATGCCCCAAAATAGTTTCAATAAAAAGGCAGAGCCCACTCATTAGAACCATGTCGTCAAATTAGTTAATTGAAAATTAGCAAAGCTACAGTTTTTCGTAATGTAATCGGTCACTAAATGCGGACTTTCCGTTCGATAAGGAACTAAACGGGTGACACTGCGCGGAACAGCTATTTATAGTAATATATAAAATAAACTAACGTATTAGTCTTTATTAAGAACTAATTTCAGATCCTCTCATAACCCAGTAATTTTGATAAAAATGAATGATTTCATTGCAAACTTATTCTATCAAATCACATCAGTCTAATGACGAAGGATTTATGAAGTTATTTAAATAGGAGCCCTTTTGTAATAAAATAAAAATCATAAGATTATTGAGTTTTTGCACGAAATTAAAGGTAGCCAACCTTCGTAGGCACTTTGGCTTTGAATTTTGATTAAACGGTTGGTAATCAGTTCAGTGGAGTATATAAATTAATTTTATTAATTTTATCAAAATTGTTATGAAATTGCGTAATCAATTTCTTAAAAATAGTCGAATTTTATTAATAATCTCAGAGTAAATATTGATATTGAGGCTGATCTTCGCACTATAGAATATCCTAGAAGTAAGCTCGTATCCTTTAAACAAGACATACTGTGGTAACTTTTAGACTTGCAAGTTATACTTATTTAAACATAAATATTAATATTTTTTGAGCCCTTTTATTAACTCATGCTCCCTACGTACATATTGATCAGATTTTCAATCGTTAACATGAAACTTGTGTTTGTCCATACAAGATTCAGTAGTTTTTTTATTTGTTGTTTTTAATTTGATGTTAATAAAATACAAATTATGTATTTAAATAATTAATAAGCTTATTTCTTATCGGGTCGAAATTTTATGTTAAGGAAACTCTTCGTAGTTTAAGCCTAAATAGAATTTTGTGACCCTATATCCGCAATCACATATCATGAACTTTTCAAAGTCGAAAGAGGAAATGGCTCTCCTATAGCTGCGAAAACTTCTGTAAAAGTTTCAAAAACATCTTGTAAGACCTACTTAGTTTAAAACAAGTTTTCTGCAATTGATAATGCAATTTTAAAACTAAAAATTTCTCGGCAAAATTTCAGAAACTCAGTAAGCCAAACTTTGATTTTGAAATTAAATAGATCATCTCGTTTTATTATCGTATGATATGATTTATACGTGTAAAACAATATCGTGCATCATTTATAGTAGTGTTTATAGTTCCACCCTTGTTTTGTATTCGTTGTTCTTATTTTCCCAAAGTTTCACGAAAAAGAGTACAAAAAGAATGTAATTCTGTGTCCGCTTGGATGTTTTAACAGCAAACAGATGCTGCCATGTGTGCGTTTGAACTTTTGTTAATAAAAATGGTACAAATACTTCGGGATTAACTAGTTAGAACTGAAAATACAATTGCGCACATATCTATGGAAATAAAGTGAACAAAAAAACGGGGAGCCGAACACAATTAAAACTTTGCAAACAATGGTTCTATTTCATCTACTTCGTAGTGTGTCACAAAATACTAACAGGGAATTTACATGACTTTTTGAATACATATTCTGTATTTAATTTTTAAACTTTGTCAACTGCGAAAACTTATAGCATCTGATTTGTTTGTAATGTGTAAAAAATTGTCTTTATTTTTAATGAATTGCATAAACAATATTAAATAGTACATTTGTTTAGTTATTCATATTTAATTAATTACTAAATAACGTGTGATATAAATGTCAATAAATAATAGAAAAATACTACTTTCTATTTCGTTTTAATGCATGTCGTCAATACTTAATTTATATTAATTTTGGAGATTCAGCTATTTTTAGTTAGCAATGTTTGGCTTACCGATTACAAATTACGCACGTTTATTGCAAAAATAAAATCTCACCAAAGCAATGCCAAATGAAATCTGATATCGATGCCAACGTTACTGTCCAATTTTATTCCCAAAATATCGTAGGATTAATCATGGAAATTTTATGTCATTTATTATTCCTAGTTATTTATTGCGTATTGCGTATTTATTAGTAAAAAAAAAAATTATGACCATTGAAAGTAGGCCCCTATTATAAAATATAAAAAATACAAACATTTTCTTGAGTTGACAAGCTCGTCCTTAAATGCTTTAAGTTTCATAGACATAGATTAAGATTCCATCATTGGTCTAGTGGTCAGCTTGTTGGGCTACAGACATGAGGTCCTGCATTTGAGGCCCGGGTCAGGCGAATTAAAAAATCGATATTAATCGAATTTATTATGATTTTCTCAATATTTGGCCGAGTTTAGGAAGCTGGCGGTGTGCTTTACCCCCGTGCCTCAGAGAGCACGTTAAGCCGTCGGTCCTGCGCCTAATCCCTGTCTAGTCGTCGTGTCGTACTACCGTCACATCGGACTATGAGAGTGAGATAATAGAGAGTGCACTATGCCTGCCAACCAGCAGTGGAGCAGAGTGGTGGATCTAGTGAGGCGGCCTGTGCCCAGCAGTGGAACGTTAACGGCTGCTACTAACCTTAGATATAGGTACCTAAATTCAAAAGTAGTATATTAAAAAAGTCTTTTATTATCTTGTTCTTAATTCGCTAACATATATGATTATATGATATAATCTGAATATAGTTTGCATTGAATGTTGGCAGGTATTTAACAGGTATAGCATAAATAAATGGTTTCTTTATAGTCTAACATTTTTTTTATCCCAAACATTAAGTACGAGTATATGTAGAGGACAGGCCTAACTTATAGGAGAGAAGGTTGTTAAGTTCATTTACGGCACGCTGCTCAAAAGCGGTTTGGCATGATCTCGTATCCCACAATTGTTGTATCCAGGTAAGTAGGTCTCTTCAGGGGTCTCTGCCCAGGATTCGATTAAAAACCCATGTATGTTTACCTGGCCATCACGATACCTATATCATAAAGAATCCATAATACACAGCTGAATTTGTCATTGTGAAAATTTGCGTTATTGGTCTTGATTAATTAACGTAGGATTAAGAGGAATCAGGTGTTAATTATTATTATGGTTTACATGTCTTAATATATTTTGCATTTAATATTGTATTATACAAATTCGTTAACTATACCCAAGTCATGTTTAATCCATAAAGTATACAACTTCATTGAAATATCAAAACTTTACGAGGGTTATATTTATATCTAATATGTGTTTTGGTATGAGAATAGCTCGAAAACTATTTTTTGTCAAATGAGCTACGTCAGTATCTTATGTCACGCAGACAAAGTTTCACGGGTTGCCTTAAATTTATATATTTTTTACCTTACTCTGAAAGTAGACAATTCCCTTTACAAAACAGTTTCTCAAATATTTCACGAAAGACTAATGAGCTTGTTTGTATGTAAGATACTTGTTCATATTAAATTAGCCAAGTTGCTCAGGGCTTTAGTGGTACGTCTTTTTGAAACAAAGAGACGATAATGTTAGTTATTCCTATTTTGTAATATATCTTCTGTTGTATAAGTCACTATATTTTAATTTCTAGTTTAGCTTACACTCTGTTTACATACGATATAATATTTGTTCGAATTTTCAATGATCAATATAGTACTTTTTGAGTCATCCTCTTAAGTTTACATTGTTTAAACTTGTGATGAATGACATTTGAGTTTTACTTAGTTTTGTGAAACATAAATTAAATATATTTTGTACAGCGTTACCTATTAAAAGCTTTTGTATGAGGATTAAACTATTTAATATTCTGTCTATTTTACGTGTATAAAGTTCGTTCTAGAAAGCCTTGGAACTGGGTTTAAAATTATGTTTTTATATCACTTGTTGTATATCTACGAAATTATATATATAATACAAAAAGATAAAATTGTTTTGTATCTAAATAATACTGTGAATAATGTTAGTATTAGCATGGTTTGTGTAAGATAGTATCGTAAAGAAAAATATAAATATAAGACGAAATTAGATTTTAGGATACCAGTTTTGCAGCAAATCAAATAAAGGATGGGTTCCTTCCTGTAAGCTCCATGTTTTGTTTCTTGGATAAAACGAATCTAAAAAATTCCCGTACGTAAATATCTCATAAGTATAATACTCTATTTTCATCATTTTATTTATAATAAATAAAATCATGGAAATAGTGAAAAATCTAACCTTTCAATAAAAACACAGGACACCGAAACTGTTTTAGCTGAAAGTTATCAGAGCCATTAGATTTGAACTATTACGTTAAGATAACATTTTTAAGGTATATAAATGAGCACAATAAATAAATTATTCGCTATAATCATAAATATTAATTATATAAGAAATGTCTATCCTTTTGCTTAGATTCTCGGAATTCTCGGATAAGTCGGAATGAAATAAGCCATATTAAGTTCTTTTTTTTAACATAAGCTAATCGAAATATAAAGTTTTTGAATGATTTTTTTAAAATAAGAATTTCAATTTCCTCAATGTAAGTAAAGTAAGTAGCAGCCCATTAACGTCCCACTCATATGAGGGAGGGTTTTTAGAGCGTTGACTCACCACGCTGCTCCACTGCGGATTGGCAAGCATAGTACACAAGTGCACTCTCGATTCCTTCACTCTCATAGTCCGATGTGACGGGAATCCGACACGACCGAAGAGACTTCAGGCGCAGGACCGACGGCTTAACGTGCTCTCCGAGGCACGGGGGTGGATCACACCGCCAACTTCCCAACTTATTGGCAAATATTGAGAAAATCTTAAATAGGAAACTCAATATTGATTTTTGAATTGGACCGACCCGGGACTCGAACCCAGGACCTCATGTCTGTAGTCGAACATGCTAACCACTAGACCAATAAGGCAGTGAATTGTCCTGTCCTGTTTCCTCAATGTGTCCGGTTCAATTTTTATTTACTAAAGCTAAATATTACATGTACTGTCAATAGTAAACGCTCTACAATTGTGCTTTGTCATATGAAATGCAGTCGTCTTTACACCAGCAAAGTCTTTGTGCATCCCAGATGCTGTACAAATAACGTTTGAGCCCGTATCTCCCACAAAGCCAGTTGTGTATTTGGGGACAATTAATTCAACGTGCATGCAAAGCTTTATATTTACATTAAACATTGTAGCAACGTTTTTCATTAGTAGTAAAGCCGAATTTATTGATTGCCTGCGCCTTTGTTAATTTTGAAAAGTTGGTTATATATTAAATTAAACGCCCTTTATTGATATCAATGGCCTTAACAATAATCTTCTTAATAATCGAATGTATTTTCCCTCTTATCTTTTAAGTCTATGCGTTTGTAACGAGTCTACTACCGATTTGCATAGTTTATTCTATTAAGAATTCCTCAAGAAACTAAGTAATTCCTTTTTTGAAGATAGTTTTAATTAAGCTTTCAAGTGCAATTGGAATCAAGTCAAAACATTTTTGGTTTTTAAATAATTTGCAATTATTTAAAAAACAAAAATGTTTTGACTTGAATAAGTTTTTTGATTGTTGATAAGCCATATATGGAAGTAGCAGCCCATTAACGTCCCACTGCTGGGCTCAGGCCTCCTCACTCCGAGGAGCGAGGGTTTTAGCCATATATGGCATGGCCATAAATAAAGATATATATAAAGGCTCCTTCAACAAATATTTTCTATTGTATTTCAAAATCTACAACATAATCATTATAACAAATTTAAACAGTCAATTGAAGAAGGGTAACCGAAATTCGATTAATAGGATTATTCATCGTTTCACAATTTCCAACTTCGACATCAATACCAAAGTTTATTTCTATTAGTATTGACATTTGTGAATGTAAATATAAATAATGTAATAAAATCTAAACATATACACTTACCAATTTTATATTCAAACTTCCTTAAATAAGTCAGCCATCCTTATTTTTTTGAAACATTCACTTCAAAATAAAAAAACACCAATTTTTAATAGCCCAAACCAACAATCGAGCCCAGGACCTTATTATATCTAGTGAAACAAGCTGACCTCTAGACAATAGACAGTCAACTCAATAGTAAACACCTCAGCTAAACAAATATAAAACGTTGTCATGAAATATATAAAACTTACTTTCTATCTCAACTTTTTTACATCAAATACTACAAGTTTAAAAAAAAATGTTTATCAAGTTGAATTGATATCGATGATTTTATTAGCTACTCTATAGTAAGGTGTCACCTGTGTAATTCTGGATGCCTTTTTTTTAAATAAGAGTAGCCTAAATTACTCTTTTCAACATTACTTATCAGCCACTGAAAGTATCATCAGAATATACTTTCATAGACATTTAGCGAAATCGTCGTCGTCGTGGTCGTCGTCGTCGTCGCTTCAACCGATGGACGTCCACTGCTGGACATAGGTCTCACGTAATGACGTCCACAAGGCCCGATCTTGCGCCGCCTGGCTCCAGCGGCTACCGGCGACCCTCTTTATGTCGTCGGTCCACCTTGTGGGGGGTCTCCCTACACTGCGCCGTCCGGTGCGGGGTCGCCACTCCAGCACCTTTGGCCCCCAACGTCCATCGGTCCTTCGGACTATGTGCCCCGCCCATTGCCACTTCAGGTTCGCGATTCGCAGGACTATGTCGGTGACTCTGGTTCTACTACGGATCTCTTCATTTCTGATTCGATCACGTAGAGAAACTCCGAGCATAGCCCTCTCCATCGCACGCTGAGTGACTCTGAGCTTCCGCATGAGGCCCATAGTCAGCGACCATGTCTCAGAACCGTAGGTCATCACTGGCAACACGCACTGTTCGAAGACTTTGGTCTTCAGGCACTGAGGGTTATCAGACGAAAATATCTGGCGTAACTTCCCGAACGCAGCCCAACCGAGTTGGATTCGGCGGTTGACCTCCTTCTCGAAATTGGATCTACCTAGCTGGACTATATGTCCCAGGTATGTGTACTCGTCAACAATTTCGAGAGCTGAGTTCTCAACGATGACTGGGTGAGGCGGTACATGGATATTAGACATAATTTTCGTCTTATCCATGTTCATTTTCAGGCCCACCTGTTGAGAAACTCTGCTGAGGTCATCCAGCATTGTATTGAGATCTTCGAGAGTCTCTGCCATAATGACTACGTCATCGGCAAACCGTAGATGAGTGATGTACTCGCCGTTGATGTTGATGCCCAGTCCGTTCCACTCCAAAAGCTTAAAAAGGTCTTCCAGCGCCGCAGTGAAAAGCTTCGGGGAGATAACATCTCCCTGTCGCACTCCACGTTGCAGTTGGATAGACGCTGTGCTTTGGTCCTGTATACGGACTGACATGGTGGCGTTTTCGTACAAGCACTTCAACACGTGTATGTACCGGTAGTCAATTCGGCATCTCTGTAAAGATCTCAACACGGCCCATGTTTCCACCGAATCGAAGGCTTTCTCATAGTCCACGAACGCTAAGCAAAGTGGCCGATTATACTCTTCGGTCTTCTGTATAATCTGCCGCAGCGTAAAGATGTGGTCTATGGTACTAAAGCCTTTTCGGAAACCGGCTTGTTCGGGAGGCTGGAAGTCGTCAAATCTGCGAACGAGACGATTCGTAATGACTCTCGAGAACAGTTTGTAGACATGACTTAACAGCGCGATAGGTCTGTAGTTCTTCAATAAGGCCTTGTCGCCTTTCTTGAAAAACAGAACCACCACGCTCCTATGCCATGCCTCCGGCACTGTGCCATCGAGGATGACGGAATTGAACATTCGCTGAAGGACTTTGAGTACCGGTTTTCCACCCGCCTTCAGGAGTTCTGCTGTGATTCCGTCATCACCTGGTGCCTTGCTGTTCTTCATCTGTTTGAGAGCCATACTAATCTCGTACAGACTGACGTCCGGGATGTCTTCAGTGTAGTGTCGGGTTAGTTTGGCTCTGGGATCTGCAGCCAAACAGTCAATAGGCTTGACAGTCGATGAGTATAGCTGTCCATAGAAATTCTCGACCTCGCTCAAAATCTCTGGTTTCGACGCAATGAGCTTGCCATCACTGGTCCTCAGCCGCGTAAGCTGGCGCTGACCAATAGACAGGTCTCTTGCGAACACTTTGGAGCCTTTATTGCGTTCAATAGCGTCTTTGATGCGCTCCGTATTGAAGGTTCGCAGATCACGTTTTTGTGATTTGGAGATCTGTCTGTTGATACGCCGGTAATCGGACGCGTCCGCTGCTGACTGTAAGCTCATTGTCTGTCTTTGCTCCATGAGATTGAGAGTGTAGTCAGAGAATCTCTTGGTTTTCTTTTTACGGGCTCTGAAGTACTTAGTCCCAACCATATGAACAGTTTCTACTAGCCTATTGTTAACCTCATCCACAGATTCGCATTCTTCAAGGCCGTCGAAGCGGTTTTGCAGCTCTAGTTGAAAGCTCTCGGGGTCTTGGATTTGGGCACGAGTAGGTCGGAGCGTAGACTTCACCAGTCTGAACCGTTCTCGATGGACGTTGATATTCAATGTGCCTCTTACCATGCGGTGATCGCTCCCAGTTTTCACTTTACTGATCACAGAGACATCATTGAATATGTTCCGTTTCGTAGACATGATGAAGTCTATCTCATTTCTCGTGGAACCATCGGGACTCAGCCAGGTCCATTTTCGGAGCGGCTGTTTCTTGAAAAAGGAGTTCATCATGTAGAGTCCCTCCTTTTCCATGAAATCAGCGAGCATCTGTCCCCTCTGGTTCCGTTGCCCATAGCCATATTGCCCCACTCTCAACTCTGCCCCACTTCGTTCGCCGAGTTTTGCGTTAAAATCTCCCATCACAACACTGTAGAATGTCCGAGAGGTATGCATGGCCCTGGATGTCCTCATACATAACCTCTACATCCTCATCCGGATGTGATGATGTGGGTGCGTAAACCTGGATGACCTTCAGCGAATACCGTTTGGCGAAATACCGTTTAGCGAAATATTACGAATCTAATAATAATTGCATTTTTATTAAACCTCTCATTGGGGACCATAATCATATAGTTAACACATAGTTATAAGTTAATAATGCAGCGGAAATTAAACTTATATAGAGGATAACCACGTTTACAGAAATGTAACACCTTATATACAATTCCAATCCATTTAAATTACACACAAATGTCTTGCCCTCTTAATACATTAGCTGAGGTGTGTTTGGGGTAAACATGGTAAGCACCTTGATATAGGACACTATAGTGTAAGTCGATTAGTCAAAGATTACGTTATAAAAGGAAAATTTTACATGAATACAAAATTGAGTTGGGTAATTTATATAGCTTTTTCCGTCTGTATATGAAATTTTATGTTCAAAATACGTAGTAAATTGAGTTTAACTAATAACACACATTTCTATGACAAAGGTGAAAATAAGGTACAAAAAAATTAGCTGAAATAGTTAAGAAAATCCATCAACAAATCGACGACACGTGCGTATCCCTAAAATTTAACAAGTGATAAAGTATTAATTTCAGAAAGATCTCAATAAAAACCAATCTCAATTCTTGCTTTACATACAAAGATTGTCAAATTGGTTGTTGTTGTGTTATGGACACTGCCGTTTAATTTTTTTCAATATTATCTTTAATGCATACTACAAAAATGTATACTTCATATACATGTTTTTTTAGTTTAAAATAAGAAAACGGGAAGTACAAATAATTTACTCAAAGGTAAGGCGAATTAAATGAAATATATTTACAGAGTATCTAATTTTCATCTTCACTACCTGACACAGATTTTCTAAAATCTGGTGTCGCCGGTCTGGAATTCCTGGAGCCGGATTTGGGCCTGGCTCCTGAATATGATCGGGTACCGCAACGCCTTCAGGATCCTCTTTTCGATCTGGCCTGGAGCGGCTTTTGGATCTCGACTGGCTTTTAGATCAAGATTGGCTCTTTGGTCTTGATTTTGAACGGCTTTTGGACCTCGATCAACTTTTCGAACAGGAGCGGCGTTTTGAACGAGAACCGCTCTTTGATCGTGAACAGTTGTTGGATCTGAAAAGACTTTTGGCTGAACCTGCACGTGACTGGTTGCGAGATTTTAAACGACTCTTTGGAACGAGGTCCGTCACTGTTTAAACCCGATATGATCCTCTGTCGGCCTTTGGTGGATGGAGAGCCATGGCTTTGGCTGCAACTTCGGTTTCGGCTGCAGGACTTGTGGTTATTAGAATCCGAGTCAGATTCTGACGTAGAGAATGTCTCTTTGAAAACACCTCTGTTTTGTACTGAGATTATAATCCGCCATCTTTGTCTTTTCGCTCGAACATAAATACGTCTCGTAACTGGTAATAATTTCTATATAAGTTAAAGTAATAAATTCTTTGATCCTTTAGTAGAGTTTATCCAGTGGTATAATTAAATTTCGGATGGAGTTAAAAGATGTGTAACTACAACGCCAAACTGTAACATGCGTTTTTATTATCATTTGTTTTTTTAACTGCCTCCGTATGGATGAGATTTTAAAAGACGTATTGACATCAATATACACACCGACATATTTAGCGGAACATAAAGGTTTGATATCAGTATCATATAAGGTTATGATGCTGATATCAAACCTTCAATTTTTTTATGTTCCGCTTAATATTCTAGTTTGTATCAACTTGTCAATGATAAGGTAAAAACATATATATTTGTAATGATTGAGAATTTCATAATTTCATCGCACTGGCTTTATTGTTACAAACTAAGTTACGTTAGGTAAACCTTCACCTTGCCTACTTTTAAATAATACTTTATGGGGTATAAGCCGCAGTCCCCTGTCGTAAAGTTTCCAAACTCGAAAGAGGAATTGACTGCTATAAGTTAAGAAAACTGGAATAAAAGTCTTGGGAAACATTTAGTAACTCCTATGAAAAAAAGTTCCGGGTAAATTGATAATAGAGTTCTAAAAGAACAAATTGCCTGTTTGTATTTTCACACTATAAACCACGTTTTTATTTCATTTCCAGCATACTGTATTACATTTTATACGATAGTGTGTCAAATATAAATTTATTTACTGTACTATTAATCATGATATTTTAATAGGTTGGGGATGAATGTACAATATACAAGTCGACTCTTTATATGTAAGAACCATCGATATGCAAAATATGTTTGTTTTTGGAGTAAAAATGAAATGAACTAGTCCAGTTTTAGATTTTTTTACAGCGTATAGTTTGCGTAGCGTTAAGTCTTGGCTAAGGTATATCCTGATGACTGATAGGATAAATCATCAAGAATTATGGTAAATCGGCATCTAACCAAAATAAATAATTTGTCTAACATTACGTTTTTGATGGAAGAAGGGTAACTAGTCTCAGAAATACGATTTCATAAATTAGTCTAACCCGGTATTGAACGTTGAAATAAGGTAGACATATTTTTTTAGACTCTATTATAGGTTGATAAAATATCGGTAATCTTGGACTCTATCAATAATTAATACCATAATGTTAAATTATAATAAATCAAGATCGAGATCTGCGACATAAATCACATATAAATTTCAACCTAAAATCACGTCCAAAAAAAAGTTAGCGCCTTACAAGATACCGACAAAAGTTTGTATTTGTATATAAAGAAATTTAAGGTAGAAAAAGTTAAAGTCACGATCAAGGACTAACATAAAAGACATGTTTGTGATATTGAATCTTATTATATGAAAACATGTAATATAAACAAAACATTGAAAGTCAATTCCTACGTCATCTAACACGAACTTCTTAAATTCATTATGTCAATTAAATTTAAGTAATAAATGAATATTTGGAAGCGCTTTAATAAAGTTAAGTATCGTCTGATGACAAGCTGTATTTGAAATTGAGTGGATTAATAAAAATATATTTTGTCAATGACTAGCTAACCTGACAAAAAAAAACTAAATGATAATTGCAGAATGTTAATAAAAATTGCGGTCAAAACGTAACGGAAACAAAGAAAGTTCGCAATAACAAAACGCGACTTTTACGCCTAAATTCCCACCGAAGTCCGTTAAATATACGATCAGAAATTGTTGGCTGTCTGTGTCAAACACGACTAAAAAAAATTCTTTAAAATTCAATTTGATTTCTAAACTACTTTAAAAAAATAGGTTTTTGTATCTGGGAAACGCTTTACATACGTTGGATGGAGTATACAACTCCATCCAGGAGTAAAGGACTCACTGTAACCAGAATACCCTCTAAAACTCAGCGGAACTCTCTTTATCCTTGAGGTGGATGCCAGATGTTCCCTAACACATTCAGGTTTGGCATCCCTGATGATTCCGACTCAAAGGTTCTAGAAAGGGGAGGCAGGCGCGCATAGTTGCGTCGTCTCATACCTCCCTTCCGTCGAGACATAGAAGCATTGATCGCTACTTTTGCCTCTCTAATACCTCCTACAGCAAGATAGCGGCCTCACAGAAGGAGGCAACTGCCCTCCAGCCGGTCAAAAGGTTGAGTATGAACCAATCAACAGTGGAAATTGGAAAACTATGTGTATTTTGAAAAAAGAAATAGGATTTAGTCTTTTCAGTTCCCTTACTAAAAGTAATACAATTTTTTCGAGATTAAATGGTACTGAAAATACTATTGCACACGTATTTATTGAAATAGCTTGCATAAAGGACCAAAGAGGAACGGAATTAGAAGTTTGTTTATGTTAGTGCAAAGCTTTTTTTCATGTGATTAGTCCGCTGCAACGGCTCAGTCTGAAGTAGTTTGTTTTATATAAAAAACAGTATTGAAATATTTAGTTTTGCAGTGTTTATATTAATAATATGATACTACATCATGTTTAGGTTTACGTCACAATTATTGTAAACATGTTCACGTTTAAATAATTTAATTATGAAGTTTTTTCATTCGTCACAAAAATAATATTCTTATAAATCGAAGTGAAATCTTCAGACATGAATGGACTGAAGTTGGGTGGAAATTTATAGCTGAACACTGAAATGTATGTCGGAGTGCGGTAGTCTGTGAAGTGCTGGTGCCATCTGTCCATCGGTGTGGGACAGAGTCAATAAGTGACAATCCGGCGCGCGTCTCTCCAGTTCTCGGGTAACGGTTCGCCAGAGCGGTCGACTATTGAAACTGTCGCGTTCCTAGCTATTATTGTTAAAGAGTTTGTGTAATTGTCATTAGTAAATAATAATGTCATTAAAATCTGAGTTAATTATTAAAGTGTTTGATTGTACCAACATTACCCCATGAACGCCCACAGTATGGGAAGTATGGATGCCATTAATGACGATGTCGGCGGAGAACCCTACGCCCTTATGCTTCATGCTCCTTGTCTCTTATTCTCCGTCAAATATCATATGTTCAAATTAACGTGAAGTTGTTATTATTTTATAGCAATTAAATTTATTTTTAGTTAATATTAATAATTTTAAATGACTTTTTAAATAATAATTCCGTTTTATAATTACAGTATTGTATTATATATTTTCAAAAGCTCTTTTCTATAACAAATAAAAATAAATACTTCTACGCAGTTATTATTCATCAGCTGGATTTAAAAGTAAATAGCAAATAAGTAATTGAGGCACAAAATTTTCTTCGCCATTCCAATTTACCAAACTCATTATCCAAAATGGTTATTGTTAAGTAAAATTATAAATTCAATTTAATATGGCTATTATTGTTTAGTACACGCGCTAAAGTCCATTATTTTCTCTTAATAAATTTTGTGGAAGCCTTTTACATAGCCTGTTTATAAAGTGCAAAAAGTCTTTCATTCTTTTTATGGTGATTCACACATTTTCTTCAGTTTTAAGAAGTAAATAATGTACTTTTAAACATAAAACAACTTTTTTTTTGTCTGTTCGGACGTGTTTTAGATCCTATTCATAATCTCCTTGATTAGGTAATTTCTGGCTTGTATAAGCTAAATAATTGAAAATCTAACTAAACGTGTGGATGTAAACGAACAAAATTATACACTCGAGTTGCTCATAAAAATTTCGTAATTTTACTTTTAAATTTGATAACTTAAAGTTCTTAAAGAGAAATTATAATTTGCGTGATAATTTAGTGTTGTGATTCGATGTTTATTTATAGAACGAATTTAATGAAATACCCATTTGATTTATAGTTTTCGGCTATATTCGCCACTTTCGGTATACAATCGGAAATTATTTAAATTGACCATTATAATTTATTAATCATAATTGTTGATACAGGTACAATAAAGTTGATTTAGCAATATTTTAACTAAATAGTAAATTTACTTTGTAAAAATATTAGAGTGCCTTAATAGAATATATAACAAATCAAAATATGTTTGCGTCATGATATGAGTGTTTGTATTGAATAAGTTAAGCGGTGCGAATGATGACGTCGCGTTAGGAGGCTGGCGAAGCTTGTTCGTAGAGTACTGAAGTTGTAGTTTTGATATTAAGTGTATTAGTAAAGCGTTAATAAAGTATTAATATATTGAGTTTATTGTTTAATAGAACTGTGTGTAAATTAAGATTAATAGCATTATACTTAGAGTAAAAAAACGTGTTGTTAATCTATACAAAAGTATTGTGAAATAGCGCGAGATTTTGCATCGGGCGCTCGATTATCAGCTCTTTGTTATTATTTCATAGCTACTTATTTTTAAATAACTGTCATAATTTTAAACAAAAATATTGAAAAATTTCTAAATCAGCTTAATGTAAAACGTCCTAAAATATTTACGTTCAGAGAGGGAGAACGCAGTGTATACTTTATTAAAACTCAGTCGGATTCATATGGGACACCTGGTAAGAATGCGTAAATTGATCCTCTGGTATTTCACTCATGAATGAAAATGGTTTCGTTGGATTTTATTAGATATTATGAAATTTCATCCATCATCCAGTCCCATTCTCTTAACCTACGGGTTAGACATTTTGTTTACAAGTATTTCCTAGCAAAAACATTAAAAAAGGAAGTACATAAGATATCCTTTGCATCAAGGCCCAGGTCAGCTAGTGGTTCATGCATAGAAGGATTTGAAGTAGCCAACAACAGTTAAAATCAATCTCTCTGCCCGTGGACCGGTGGTTTTCTAGAGAAAATACAATAGGGAGTATTGCATTTTATTTTACATCCCACTGCTGGGACACGAGCTATTTAACTTAAACATAAAGAGAAGGTTAGTACTGCCTAGAACCATCACGCTATTCCACTGCGGGTTAGCAGGCTATATACCCCAGAACTATTCTCGGGATGCAGGTTTCCTCACGAAATATTTATTTACCAAAAAGTGCAACTATTGATTAGATAGATAGATGAATATGGAACTAAATAAGACAACCGCTTGATCAATAAAGAAAATATTATTTTGTTTGTTTTGCAACAGTTGAGAATTTAAAACGTTCAAACGTAAGACTTGGTTTAAATACCACCAGATATATTTTCTTTTTCAAATTACTGTGCTGAAATAACAATATTACGCAGACAATTCTTGTTAATTAATATAGAGTCTCTCCGCAGATTGGGTAACCGTTGAAGTGTTTGGCTTCTTGATCACAAAATGCCCGCGGATTTTTTGCTAAAAATAAGAAACCGCAAAAAGTAGCATCAAATTAAATTGTAAATGGATACCGATGCTGATATCAAATTACACTCAGTTAATTTGAGATTACAGAGGAAAATTTTGACATGTTATTCGGTCGCTATTTCCGGCTCATTCAGGTTTATAATTCGATGCAGAGGACTTGACTGTTATGATGTGTGTAACTTGTTATGACTGAAATGGGGTAATATCTTGACCTCAATAACACAAATTGATCAGGGCTGCCACAAATTTTGCTCTAGTAACTAAATGTATATTAAATTACTTTACAGTAATATATAAAATACCTCTAGATATTTTTCAGAAGATAAAGAATTATCTATGTGTTATCGTAATCTTTACAACTATTTTGTATATATTAGTTGTACAAAATTGAAATTGTTGTGTTTAAAGTCCATATAACAGGTTTTTACTTGAGTTTTTACCCGATAATAAAATAATTTTGAGAATTTTTATTTTGTCGATCTTTCAGTTCTGAAAAGATGCACGTTATTTGCTGTTAGTTGAAATTTATTAATTAATTGAGAGAATAAAAGTTACCCATAATATATATAGCCCATATATAACTATTATTATATGCTTTGAAACAAGTAGTTAAACATAAGTAATATATTGATACCACAATTTTTGTGTGAAAAACGTATACATTTTGTGTAATTTTTACAAATTGTGAAACTATTACTTTAACTTTTTCGAAATTTGCTTCAATGGTACTATAGGAATCAATTTCAAATATAAATAATCAATTAGAATTATATATTGAGGCAAGCCTTCAGTGATTTTGAATCGTGAAATACCGTAATTTCCCTTTATTTTGTCTAATTTACTACTTATGATGATCTTGAAGAAGGACTTACAAATATAAAAAAGTAGATATTAACATTTTAATATAAAAGATGTAACAGCCCTGCCAATGGATGATTATACATAGCTGTAATACTATTGTGTACGTAGATTGCCACATCAATAGTTTGAGAATGGAGATTTGTTATATCGTAGCAAGATTTATTACAATGGGGATGTTAATGCTGATGTTACACTTTGATAGATTGACATTTGTTAGAGCCCCTTTCATTAAACTATCAAACATTTGTCGAAGATTGAACAATAACCGCTTTGTGCAAATGTAATTAATTAATAGCTCGCTTCTCTTGAATAGCATGCATATATTTATTACAATTCTCCAAAATGTTTCAAATTAGACTATATATATATAGTCGAAAAGTTGTATATGTGTAAAACTATCGATGCTGCCAAGAAAAAATGATTGGACTTGAAAATAAAATTGTTGTAAATTCCAATCGTCTACATAAAATTAACAACTCAATTAAAGGTCAGAGATGTCATTTAATAAATACAAAACTGGCAATTTATCGGTAATTTAGGGCATTTAGGATAAAAAAGCATGGTCCGTTAATTAATTGCCCTAACTTAATTGCAATTAATTGAAATTATATTATAATGATAGTGATTAATATATTCATCCGATTAAGTTTATTTTTGGGTTACCAGTCGTTAGAAATATTATAATCTATTTACGCACCGAAAAGGTCACATTAAAATGAAATTAAAGTTAGTATACATAGGGTACCTAATCTCTTTGGAGAGACCTCTTCCAGAAACCTCAGAATGTAAAAGAATTTTATAAAATATGTAGTTTAGCTGCAGAGATATGTAAATGCCAAGAATACGAGTATGTCAACATACATACAAGGTAAAGATAATGTTCTCGACTTTTCTCCTTAATTTAGAAATAGTATATTTTCGTCTAATTTAAAGGTAATATTGTTTCGTGTAGTATTATATTTGTTTAAACTTGGAATCAATATATATAAATTAGTAAAATCGTATAAGGAATGTTTTGTTGACTATAGCATGTATATATTTGTATGATTGTGATTTCCAACAATAAAGTTGTTTGTGCAATTAATGTAAAACCTATGATTGGTAAATAATAGAACGCCAATCATAGGATGCATTTATTTAGGAATAAAGAAACAACCAACGTCGTTTACTTGTCACAGTAGTGGACGTTTGCCAGTCGCAAACATCACACAATAGAAAGCCAATTCGGCATAAACGTTCCTGCTGAACAGCAGTTTGATCGCAATCGCAATACATCATATCCTCGTCTGGTGACAAGTAGACGGCGGAGCGTTGGATGCAGAATCTGGGTGGCATTTTATTTCGATCCTGAACCGGCAATCTTCGCAAGCGTGAGCTGAATGGGCTCACAGATAATACAAGATAAATATACAAATCTAAAATGTATAAATACTATAAATATAAGCGTAAAAAAATATTAATGTATGTGGGAAAAGACTGTTTTTAATATTTCAAAATTGACTGCAAAGGCTTGAATTGTAATTGTAAGAAGTTTTCGATTGGTTGAACGTCATATGATGATGCGATATTATTAAGTCATGCATTGAATCGGACCTGGATGTTCGCGTGTTGGTTAATTATACTCCATCAATATATTCGTCGTTATTGACAATTCAATGGTTTCAGGAACTTGATGTTGACCAGTTGTTGTTAATATAAGTGGAAAGCAGTTTGAATGTTTATTTTATAATAATAATAACTTAATAACTTTCTTTATTAGGGCATAAAAAAAACCTTGGACCCCTATACTTGAGTGTGTGTATGGGTGTGAAAGTGTATGTGTGTATATGTGCGTCCGTGTGTGATGTGGGCAGTTAGATTTACATACTCTGTGTTGGATTATAGTCTAGATTATAAGGATTTTTTTAAATTTTCTTTTCAGTGTATGGCTGTTTAATTTTATAATATGTTCTCCTTTGTTTATTTTATAAAAAAGGTAAGATAAGTAGCAGCCCATTAACGTCTCACTGCTGGGCACAGGCCTCCTCGCTCATATGAGAGAGGGTTTTTAGAGCATAGACCTACCACGCTGCTCCACTGCGGATTGGCAGGCATAGTACACAAGTGTACTCTCTATTCCTTCACTCTCATAGTCCGACATGACGGCAATCCGACACGACCGGAGAGAGAGATCAGGCGCAGGACCGACGGCTTAACGTGCTCTCCGAGGCACGGGGGGAATCACACCGCTCCCCAACTTCGGGCAAATATTAAGAAAATCTTAATAGTAAACTCAATATCGATTTCGAACTGGCCCGACCCAGGACTCGAACCCAGGACCTCATGTCTGTTGTCGAACATGCTAACCACTAGACCAATGAGGCAGTTTATTTTATGGTAATTGAGAAATATAGGGTAATTGACGTGTCGCAAAGGCGCTTTTTGTCCAATGTACTTGTTGTGGTGGTCTTCGTGTGTGTAGTTGGTGATTCTGGGATTATTTGTCTTTTATGAGACCGGATTACACACCTTTCTATGTATAATTGCCGTACAGTAAGTAATTAGGCTCCCTGGTCTCTGTAAAGAACTTATTCCTGTGCTGGAAATCTTCGAGGTTTTGTATGTCATTCAAACTTGCAACATTCCTTCTATGCCAATGAGTTTAACTTTAAGCATTGCATATAGATAAACAATGTAAAACGTTTTCTTTATAGTATTAATCTATAATAATACCGTTTCCGATTATAGGCAAAAGCTCAATTACGTCTTTTTATTTTTAGGCATGCTACGTTGTATTTTCAGGAAGGCTTAGTATATAAAAAAGTAAGAAAGTAGCAGCCCCATTAACTACCCACTACTGGGTTAAAATCCTTCTCACCCATAGCAGATAGGTTTAAAGAGCATGGGCACACTGTGGGTTGCCCGGCATAGTACACAAGTGTATACGCTGACTAGTGCACTCCCTATTACTTCACTCACATAGTCCGATGTGAAGGCAATCCGATACGACCAGAGAGATCACCCGCAGGTTCGACGGTTTATCCTGCTCTCCGAAGCATGGGGCGGGGAGGACTCTAACCGCCAAGTTCCCAACTTCGGGCAATCCTAATAATTCAATGTCCATTTTTGAATTCGCCCTCGAAACTCGAACCCAGGACTTCATGTTTGTAAACAAACATGCTGTCCACCAGATAGAAATCTGGTGGTATTATTTTAAATGGTATATTTTCATTTTAATTTTAGTTACACGTTACCCCAAATAACACCACAAGTTTGTCTAGTTTTTTTTTTATTATTTTAGATAATATATTTCTCTTATTCTTGGTGTACAAAATATTGTATAATCTTTCCTATTGAGATAATCAAAGCACGTTCGAATAAGCCCACACAATACATTTCGCCACTTCATTTAGTACGGCGCGTTTTACCAAATTGATAAATGATCCTCTAGGTATGACAATAATCCGTGTTATGACACTTCTGTATCGTATCGTCTGAGTGCTTTGTCATAGAGGACAAAAACTGAAACTCAATTAGGGGATGTTTTGGATTTGATACAATTTTTTTATTTCAATCTTGATATTGATGAAAATATTATAATTCCTCTACACGGACACTAGATTTTTGTTAATTTAACAAGAAATAAAACACATAACACAAGCATTTTTTTATAGGTACAGTTGATGGTGAAATAAAACTGAAATAAAGATTTATTTATTTATTTTTATAACGATATGTAAAGACCTCTTCTATTGGTAAAGATATTTGGCTGACTTATCCTTACACGATATCTATATATAGGATACGTTTTATAATTTTTGTATGTTATGTACTTGCGAATTCATTATATTTGACGTTCTCTATTACGTTAAGGTTTCTGGTAGGGGAAAGTTTTACTTCGGTATCTTTATTTTCCTCAAATGTATGCTTTTATTATAATTCTGTTAACGCCAAAATGTAAACATAATTTTACTATGAATACTTTCACTGGCATATCTGTTAAAAATTCCTCACAAACTTAATGTTTGTAGAGATTATTTGATAGGAGAAAATTCCAATGAAAGGTCCCCGATGCCGATCTATTTAAGACAAAGTCGAAGTTCATTCCGACAAAACATATTTCAAGAGCTAAATCGAAGTTTTCGAATGCAAGACACGTTAATCTTACTCGAAGTGAATTTGTTCGATCTCTTCGTATCTGCTCTGAGAGGATAAATCAGTTTGGATCACATGTACTCTATTACAGTCAAAAATAAAAGTAAAAAGGGATATTGTCTTAACATAACCTTGTTACTTTTAATATAACAGTTTTTATTTCACATTGACTTACCTTATTAGATATTTTAGGGTAGATTTAATAATTAAAACGTATTTGCAATAGTATCCTGTAATTTTTTAAAGAACAGAGTGTCTATTATAAAGTTTGTGATCTTGTATTACTGCAAAAGAAATCTTAATATATAACAGTTGATGATGGATCTTAAAAGACATTTTAATTATTCGTAATTTTTGTACAATTTAAATTATGTCCAATACTACAAAACTACTAGAAAGTTTTGTATTTTATGTCAACTGCATTAATCTCTCGTAATATATTATAATATAAGCACATGGTTTAAGCGCTTTTCTAAACAATAGTGCTTCGTGTAACATTTAATATCAGGATTGTATTCATCAACGTGATAACGTGAAATATTGCCAAGTGACTACAGTAACAATTATTAGTTACCTAGTTATACTGTAGGCAATAACCTACAAAGCTCGCGCTCGTTTTTATTATTACAAAAGTTTTATTCTGTTAACAATTTGTTTTTTTTTATTGCTGATAGCTTAGCGCTTGAGCATGATCACATCTTATGGTAAGTGATGATACAATGTAAAATGGAAGTGCGCTAATCTGGTAAGAGGCTATTTACCTTTTATGGTTTCTACACAGCATCGCACCGGGACATAAATTTCTTGCTTGGTGACTACTTTGCTGGTAGGGTGATAACTAGCGCGCCTCACACCAGTCCAGACTCAGACATATCAAAAAAAATCCTGAAGTCGCTCTACCGGGCATCGTATCCGGGACCTCTGTAAGCAAAGCAATTACTCGTACTACTGCGCCAGCGAGACCGTCGTGTTTTATGTCATTGTGATGTTTCTAAACTTAGCTGCAGTGTGAAAACTTGCAAAACGTTTTCTGTTTTATTGTTCCATTTTGATATGAATACTGCTGAACTCATATAATTGTTATGAAAGACGAATCGTTTTTTGGTACATTTTGTAAACATTTATTTTTATCTAGATATTATTTAGAATATTATGAATAAACGTCTTCGCTGGCGAAAAGGTACGAGTGTTCGCTTCGTTAATACACGTCATGGGGTCGATTCTTGATACGGCTGATTTAGGATACTACATATACAAATTTCGGGCTGATGGAAGGCTTCGGTGGGAAGTAGTTTCCCTTCGACCAGTAACTTGCCACCAAGTCAAAAATTTCGCTCTTATACGATATTACCGTCTCTCCTATGAGCGAAGAGGCCTGTGTACAGCAGTTTCGACGTCAATGGGCCGTTACCTACAATAAGGGCACATTACTTCTTACCAGTTTAGCGTGGAATGGGAATGTTAAACTTTTATTATCATTTACCATTAGGTGCGACACACGTACCACAGCTAACATATTAACTACAGGCAATAAAAAGGCACTTTTTGTTAGTTTGTTTGTAAAGAGATTAATATTCTTTTATATATATATGAGTATATTAAACAAGATATGTGTGACGTATGAGAAAGTGAGCATCTATTTTAGCTCTTATCAGAAGTATTCGTCTCGTCGGCCGATATTCGCCAAATATTTGCGAAAGCTCTTTGATAAAGGAATATCAATCCAGCTTTTCGAAATACCTTTCCCTGACCATACATTTCAGCAAATTCAATAGATATTTTGCCATATTGAACTCGGTTAATTCAATGTAAATTGGTTAACACAGTGTTAACCCTCAGTAAATATATAGGCATTTAAATTTTTAATTAATTTACTATGTCAGATTATAATTTGCGTCATAATCAGTTTATTTTTTGGTCTTGTTTGGTTACTATTGAAGACTGTATATTAGGTTGTATTTTACATAGACTTTTATGACGTCTGTATTTCATTAAATCAAATCAAAAATATTTTTATTCAAGTAGGCATATTACAGCACTATTGAATCGTCAAATTATATATGTTTTTCCACACTCTAATATACGTCTGATGATGGTACTCATGAACGGCTTAAAATCTAAAGTTACGAGGGTTCCTTCGCGCCCTGATCCGAGAAGAACCCACAACAAACTCAGTCGGGTTTTTTTTTTACCATCATCATTACAATAACATATTAGTTTACTATATTTTAATTAAAATTAGAGCAATTCGTTCACTCCCAGGCGTTTCTATCGTCTAGGTAATCTTGCAACTTATAATACGATTTTTCTATCAACTTTCTTTTAACAAAGACTTTGAATTTATTAATTGACATCTTTAGAACGTCTTGTGGGAGTTTATTATAGAAACGTATACAGTTACCCTTGAATGAGTTGTTAATCTTATGCAGCCTACTAGAATTTATAACAAATTTGTTTTGGTTATATGATGTACATTCACTCTTTTTATGATAAGAGTTATGTTTTTATGTACGTACAACAGTTACTTAGTTTTCTATTATATATACGCAGTGAACTGTCATTATGTTAACTGCCTTGCATTTGTTTCTTAGCCACTCTCTTGGACCCATATTGTAAATCGCACCAACGGCCCTTTTATGCAGTATAAATATGGCATCTATATCAGCAGCATTACGCCAAAGTAGAAGACCATATGACATAATGCTGTGAAAATAGTTGAAATATACCAGTCTGGCAGTATCAACATCTGTCAGACGACGAATTCTTTTAACCGCGTAAGCCGCAGAGCTGCCTGTTCGATAGACCACTTATACTCGTATGGGGCCCCCACTGTAATTTATTATTTAACGTAATGCCTAAGAAAACGGTACTGTCTACAGGGTCTAGTTCCTCATTATTAAGTTTAACAATAGTTTGCGTTTGTTTAAACTAAGCAGAGTAAATTTAACACATTTTGTTTTATTTCCGTTGAAAAATAAATTATTAGCTTCAAACCATTGTACCACTTTATTGAGTGAGTTGTTTATGTCGTCATAATTTGTTTGTCGCCTATTAATCTTAAACAATAGCGAAGTATCATCAGCAAACAGAACAATCTCATGGTCACCCTTAACAAAGTAAAGAAGGTCATTGATATAAATGAGGAACAGAAATGGTCCTAATGTGAAACCCTGTGGGACTCCCATTTTTGTCACAGACCCCGCAGCAAGCTTGCCATTGACGCAGACCTTTTGCGTTCTATTGGTTAAATACTTCATGTTGTACAGATAGCATATTTAAACGTAAGAATAGGTACAAAGACGGTTTTACGACAAACGTCAAGTAGGCAAAATATACTCTACTACAAAGCGAAGCCAGAAAGAGTCTTTACTAATTAATAAAATAATATGTACCTAGTTCATTTTAAAATAAATGTCGCCTTATAAATCACAATGATTACATTTGGGAATAACGAAATAATATCAAAGGCATTGACATTATGGTTAACGGTCAATTTTATTAGTTAAAACCGGGCGGTCTAATAATTAACATATTATAACAGTGTTTTATATACAACAATTAAATTATTGACGCCGTCTAATATTAAAACACATGTTGTAATTTATGGTGGTGTCTGTATGTTCTTATTAATAAACATATTATTCATAATATACAACGATTTTATTAACAGTGTGGACATAAAGTCTCACTGATTATTTTTCAGAAAGAAACACTTTCTTTTCAAGGAATATTAGAGTTGCTTTTTTTATTTAGCCAGTGTTTTATTGATTTTTTTTATCAATGGATGAATATTTGGTAGATATCTCTAAAATGTTCATTATAAGAAACTTATCGGCTTTATTTTATATAAAAGTCATCATTCTCATTTTTGAAACATAGAAATACATTGGGGTGTGAGAAATCTTCATTTTTTCAATTCTGCTTTGAGTTCCAAGGCCTGTGCTTAGTAGAGAAAGAGGCTTCTAATTATTACACCTTACGTAATAAGTGATTTAAGTACATTTCATAATATTTGTCTTATAAGAAAGGAAATCAAAATTGTGTATATAATATTCTCATTAAAACGTCGTGATAGGAGAGAAATGAAAACGCAAAGAAATTAATTGCTGTAAAAACCAAAGTATGTCATTATTATCGGTAAATTGTAATAATATTGGATTACAAGCTGTAAAATTCACCTCAATCATATTAAACCGCACACATAATGTTACATTTTGTGGTGTAATGTAGCGTACTCGGGCAGATTTATTGAACACACTCGGCATGATAAATTGTGGTGTGACACGCTTGATTTCTCGGTACTTTTGGTAGAGTCGTCTATACTTCCCAGGTTTCAACTATTTAATCACACCCCGATGGTATTTATTTGCTCGGTGACCCTGTAGCTTAAATAAGGGCCGGCAAACCCTTGTTGTTTAATTTGAAACGTTGGAAGTCAATTTTGTCAGTACAAATGATAAATCCAGTTGTTAGGATATTAAATTTGATGTATATTTTTGGGCTTTTCTTAGTTTTATGTGTATATAAAGGAATTTGGATTCAATTTTTGAGCACTTAAAAACGTTGTATCATTACGATACTTAGTACATTTATTAAAGATCGATTTAATTAATACCATTAACTTTACCAGCACTTCCAGGATTATCTTTACTTGCGGGTTGAATATGCGCGCCCGCTGCCATTCCTTGGAAAGATAGTCGTTTTTCTGATGATCTTTGCGACATTAAGGCCTATTTCTATACTTGTTATTTAAATTATCCACTTATTACTTATCGCCACTTAAATAATTATAACAAACACTTAAACATCATAGATATCTTTTCTACATCCAGAAATAGGTTTAAAACATTGGTCAAAAATAAAATCCTAAATATATAACTTAATTTATCTAAAAATTAATAACACACACACACACACGCACACAAACAGATACACATGCACACACGCAAATACGAACGAAGTATTAACTGTGAATGTTTTTAAAATACTGTAAACATAAGAAAAATCTGTGATTGGCATAAGGTTTGTTTTCAACATGTTAATTAGTTAAGATGCTGGAGATTTTTGATGATAAATAAATAAATAAATTCTTAATAAATACGACCACTATTTACATACTTAACAATTTTATGTCTTTAATATTGTAATTAGTAACTTATAATTACTTTAACAATATGAATATAGGAGCAATTCTAGAAGCTTGGCACACCTTCCCGCTAACGAGGCCTTGAAATCCTTTTCAAATAAAAAATGTAAGTGCGTGCGGACAAAGTAAACATGTCACAAGTAAAACTACTTTGGCAAACTAATTTTTGTTTTGTTAATTTTTAGATTTCCGAAACTAAGAGGGAGTGAAGAAGGAAGATACGTTAGGAATTTAATTGTCATTCAAATATTAAAAGTGTCGAAAATTAATACAAATAATGTATTGAAATTTCAAATGACGCATTGTAAATAAAAATCTCACGTATTTTTTTGTCAACATTAGAAATTATTCATTAAATTATGTTTTTAAATTTCAAATTTTAAATTATTAAGTAATATTTTATATTTTAAAAAAATAGTATATTAAATGTCGAGTGGAAAATTAAAACGCCACATGTTATTTGTAAATATTAAAACTACCTAACCTTCAACCAAATTAGCATAAAAACGCTGCACATGCTGCTAATCAAGCGTTTAGTAGAAGTGGAAACTTCCTCAAAACAAGGTCTAAAATAAAACTTTCTTTTATTTTACATTCACAGAGTAATAACTTTTACTTATAATTGTCTATGAATTACAATAATTAAATTTTCTAACTCCCTCAATGATGCATTGATTATATCTCTCCCATTTCACATATTTTAACTCAGTGTCATTCACTATGCACAAGATAAAATACATCAAGCACCTTTGATGGCCTCGTTGACACAGTGGTGCGAGTGCCCGCTTCGCTACCAGATGTCTTTTGTTCGATTCCCGTTGGGCAAATTAATGAACTTGGCTTCTGTGGATAGTTATCACCTCACCGAGAAAGACGTGCTGTCAAACAATAAAATTGTTTTCTGGTACGATCCTGTATATAGATAAAGATGGCAGCATCCCGCCTGGGGTTCTCTGCGACTCATTATGACGTCCCTGATCGGCACAGACCTCTTACTGGCTAGTATTATAGGTGCAATACTCATCAGTGCGCAGGCCTGGAGAGCGGTTGCCCCTTTTTGCGAGACTGTCATCTCATTAAGAAGGCACGACAAAGGGTGAATGCCGCTGAGGCACTCCGGCTCCGAGGAAGGGGAGTAGGAAACAGGAGGCGCAGGTTCATACAACTCCTCCCCCTGTAGAATATCTGTGAGCCGGCTGCAACCTAGGAAGAGAGGAATGTCTCAACGATCCTCTGGCTCCCCAATCATGGTTGACGACGGTCCCGCTGGGTTTTAGTGGGTATTGCGAGTTCTTACCCCTCGTGGAGTACCACACTGAACACTCCTGACCCCACAGTTAGGGTGCCTAAATACATTTCCCAGCGACAAAAAAAAAGGTTAGCGCGCTTTTAAATAATTGATCGGACCATCGATGGGGATCAAAATCAAGAACTTAATTGTAAAGTACACATTACAAAAATATTAAGAATGTAAAGTAATTAAGATTTGTTTTTGTTTCTCTTCATGTTCGATGTAATACAGCGGAAGAAGTATCTCGTAACGATCGTGTAAATGTTTCATGACCCCGCTCTGTTTCAAGCGACATATTCGCATTAAAATGACAAAGGGCCGCCGTCAAAAAATTTGCGCTAACAAACCACTGCATTCGTTCAATTATGTCGAGGACACTGAAAAATTTTCGCAACAAATAACTTTGGCACGTAACAAGGGAAATCACTCGTAAAACTTTTACAACATTTGCTTCGTAACAAAATTTTCACCTTTTGTTTTCACATGTTTTTTTACATTGATTTTAGATTTTTAAATCAACAGAATTATTGACAGATTAATGATCCAGTTGTTCGATGCGTTGACTCAGAGAGTTGCGGGTTCAAATTTTAGGCAATATGAAGGTCTCTCTGTACGTAAAAGTTATTGAAAGTACAAAGCGAGAAAGTTACGATTTACTTCAGTGATGTGGTTTAGAGCACAGTTTTATTTACATTATTTTACTAACATCTAAGACAAATAGAATAAAAGAAACGGTGTGTTAGACCACATTACTGAAATAATACGCTATCTATTTGCGTCGTCTGATCACACTTTTCACATCATCACACATAACGCTTATTCCCCGAGTCAAGCATATGTAGAGAAAATTTTACTTACGTTAAATTTACTAAATTAAATAGAAAAGCTAGTGTGCTTTGGACCACACGACTGACATGAAACGTATCACTCTCTGTTTCTATCTTTACTAAATATATCTCTCGCTCAAATTCCGTTCGCCTTGCCTGATCAAACTTCTTGTAACGCTTTCGTCACGAATTCACTAGCCTTATCATATAAACAAAGCGTGCGTAAAGAAGTTATACTGCAGTTATCATTTTATGCTTAAACCTCATGTTATTTGTATAAAGTGCTCCGTATTATTAAATTATAAACTATAAAAAAATTAAACGGTTTAGCTTTAAATTTCAGCCCTTGTTTAATTATACATGAATGTTTATTTTCATCCGGCACTTAATACTTGTTTACAGATCTTATTCAACGAACCCTCGACCCGCCCCAAAAGGGTAGCATAATTATGTATTATGTACCTGCTTCCTTTTTCAAGTCGCATAAATTTAATAACAGAGGGCTTGGAAACATGTTACGCAAATAACATTCAATCAAGTTAAGGACAATAAAAAAATTTGGCAACAAATTGCTTGACAGGTGACAGGGGAAATCATTTCAAAAAGTTTTGTTGCCAAATGTAGCTAAAGCTTTGACCTTTGTATATTGTAAATAAATTTTAATTGTAAATGTCAATGATTGAATATTATGTAAGAGAATTAATACTGGGTGATTTCAAGATGAAATGATTTTGAAGTCTGTCTGTCATAGATGGTTTTGAACGTCTTATTGACATTTATATAAAAATCGAAATATTCTTCATTCGAGTGGGTTTCATAAGTTCATTTTTATTGTCATTAGTCTGACGAGCATTGACGAAGTCATCGCCCGTTTCTGTTAAATTATTATTTAACCTAAATATACTCTTCTGGACACATCTATTGGCCCACCTTAGAGTTTAGGTTTCGATGACCCCTATCGAAATATTATTGCTAGATTGAACAAAAACTATTGATGCAGTTTTAAACCCGGTACTTTTTACCATCTTTTTCGATCGTAATGTTTTAAATTTGAATTCAGAATACCACACGACATGGAGCTACGCCTAACAAGTCGGGTATGCGCCTTGATGAAGGCACTTGATTATTGAATAAAAAACATGTTCAATTTAATAAAGGTTTAATTTAATAACGCGTGTTGCCTCCATAGGCTTCTACCACAGCTCTCATACGATTAGGCATAGAGTTTATCAACCGCTCTATGAAATTTTGGGGGATCATCTCCCATTCCTCTTCTATGGCAGTTTTCAACTCCTGCATCGTCTGGGCAACTGGCTGACGAGCCCTAACAAGTCTTTTTAGCTCGTCCCACATGTGCTCAATGGGGTTCATGTCTGGGCTTCTGGCTGGCCAGTCCATAACTGTGATGTTCACACCCCGAAGATATTCCCTGACGATGCCGGCCGTATGGGCTCTTGCATTATCATGCATAAAAAGGAAATTTGGGCCCACATAGTCCGCGTATGGCATCACGTGAGGTTCTAAGCACTCACGAATGTACCTTTCAGCATTTAATGTTGGCAGCCGTGGTCCCGTAACAATCTCAAGTTGAGTTTTACCGCTCGCGGATATACCGCCCCAGACAGTCCATGAGCCACCGCCATAAGCAACCCTCTCTTCAAAGCAGCATTGTGCAAAACGCTCCCCCTTACGTCGGTAGACCTTCTTCCTTCCATCATTGCCATGTAACACAATTTTAGACTCATCAGAAAAGAGTACACGGCTCCAATGCTGCTGAGTCCAATTTAAATGAGTGCGCGCGAAATGAAGGCGCGCTGTTCGATGGGCTCGCGTTAGTTTGGGGCCATTAGCTGGCTTGTGTGGTACCATATCGCGTTCTTTTAACCTTCTCCGAACTGTTCGAGCGCTCACAGATACTCCGTGGAAGTCGCGAAGTTGGTTTTGTATCTCAATGGAGGTAAGGTGACGATTTCTCAAGCTGGTCGTCACGATGAATCGATCCTGCCTTTCAGTTGTGACCCGAGATCGTGGCCTTCCTTGGCGACGAACAAAGCCGCCAGTCTCTAGGTACCGCGAATAAACATTTCGGACCGCAGATCGACTTAAATTAAGTTGAACACTCACATTTCGTTGGCTGTGTCCCGCCTGGATAAGTGCCACAGCTTGGGCGGCGACTTCAGGCGAAGTATCCATCGATTATTGATAGAACCTTACCTTAATGGTAAGAATAAGTAATGTTTGTTGCAAAACCAATGAGAAAAATCACACTTTCAAGAATTATATCCGAGTAAACCAATAAAATCAAGTTTTTTTTAGTATTCGATTGTTTGTTAACAACGAACAGACTCCAAATTGTCTTTTGTTTCTTTAAATTCTGTATTCGATATTCAAAAAAAGACTATTGAATGAAATTATGAATGTGCCACGTTCAAAACTTTTTGCTCGACCTAATATAAAATTTTAGCTAGGACCAAACGAAGCTGAAAATGCAAGATGGGCCAATAGATGTGTCCAGAAGTATATATGCGGAAACAATCACATAAATGTTAAAACTAAACCTTTACTGTCATAGTCCGATTGGACGGCAAATTAAACACGATTTGATTATGATCTCAATGTTGGTAATGAGACTGCTGAGGACGGTAACTCGCTTATTTGAATGACAATGACTGGATTTCGCTTTTGGTATAATACCGTAACGTAATTAGCCATGGTCAAAGTGTCCTATCATTTCAAAGCAAGATTAAATAGAAAATACAATTTCATAAATTTGCCTAGAAACGGCCGATCCACTGCGGCATCAAGAGGCTCAAATAATATTGAGAAATGCTTCATACTCAACTCAAACTCAAAATATCTTTATTCAAGTAGGCCTATTACAGCACTTTTGAATCATTAATAATATTTTTTTGTCTACACCCTGTTTGTAATGTATGACGAAAACGACTTAAAATCTAAAGTTACAAGGGTTTCTTCGCGCCGTGTCTTAAGAAGAGCCCATAACAAACTCAGTTGGGTATTTTGTATTTTTTTTTAATTACAATATCATATAAGTTTATTATATTTAAATTAAAATTAGCGCAATTCGTTTACTCCTACGCGTTTCTATCTTCTAAGTAATACTTGCAACTTATAGTATGATTTTTCAATCTACTTTCTTTTAACAAAGAGTTTTTTCTAGAACGGTTTGTGGGCGTTTATTATAGAAACTTATACAAATACCCCTAAATGAGTTGTTAATTTTATGCAACCCACTAGAATTTAAAACAAGTCTATTTTTGTTTCTTAAGTTGTATGAGGTACATTCCCTCTTTTTATTAAAAGAGTCGATATTTTTATGTACGGCCAACAAGATTTCTAAATGTATAAATGTATAAGTTAACTGCTCTGAATTTGGTTCTTAGCGACTACCTTGGGCACATATTGTAAATCGATCGAAACGGCCCTTTTCTGCAATACAAATATTGCATCTACATCAGTAGCATTACCCCATAAATTTACATATCGTTAATCGTACAACGAAAGCTTACGACTAAGTACTTATGTTTTCCCTATAAAGTGTGTAACCTTAAAAAGCTTTAGAAGCAATAAAATCTCACGTAAAAGACTTATTGCTTCTAAAAACAGATTTACGGGTTATGTGTTCGTACAAAATATTTTGAAGATAACATTACACGATAGTTTATTTTTTTGTCTTTGTTTTGTTAATTTTACTCCCGGGCTTCGGAGGGCACGTTAATGCCGTCGGTCCTGTGCCTGATGTCACTCTGACTCTGGTAGCATCGGTTTGATGCCACATCGCACTATGAAAGTGAAGGAATAAAAAGTGCTCTTATGTACTAACAGTGACGTAGCGTGGTAAGTCTATGCTCTTAAAACCCTCTCCTGTGAGTGAGGGCTACTACGTATTACTTACTTGGACATGTGGAGATTGTTAAAAGTCACGGATTTGATTCTTGAGTTGTCACAACTAAGCTATCTTTGTACAACTTATTTGCCTAATAATTGCTTTAAGGTGATGGGAAACCTTGCAGCAAATCTGGGATATGTGTAGTCTGCCAGCCTGCAATTTAGCAGTATGGTATGTCTAAGTTCTAAAAACTATCACACCTCAACTATCACTGAGGAGGTCTGTGCCTAGCAGTGCCACGCTTATAGACTGCTTACCTGTTTTGAATATAAATAAAAATTCTAAATAGTATAAAATATTATATTTGTATATTTGATTTGAATTCATTCTTTGTTTTTAAACGATTGATTGATAATGTTCTTTAAATGCAGGGTCCACAGAATATGAGATTTAATGTAAAAAGGTGTTTAATCATAGTCTTTAAAAACGTTATATAATAGTCGTAGTTATTAAAGGAAGTATATATATAACATAAAGGTAATAACGTTTTACTATAAAGTAATAAAAAGTCTATGAGGATGTTATTTATTATTTTTTTTTGATTGGTTAGACGAATAAATTGGAAGAAATATTATAATAATAAATATTGAATAATAATAGATTTCTCTAGTATCATTTGCTTTCAATGACATAAAAACATCGACGTGGTTGGATTAAACGTAGTATAAGATTAATGATGAAACACAACTTTCCCTCCTACACTGTGATATATCGTAGGCAGTCAGGGGTTTCAACAACGAAATCAATTATTGCTTCTTTATTTCGTTAGTCTTACATATTTTATTGTATTTGGGAGAAACGCACTGCTTATATTCTTATTATGGCTGATCCTGACAACGTCAATATGATAGTTCGAGATCTCGTGAAAATATGGGGGAAACCGTATTGAATTGTTTTTAATTCATCAAACCTGCTCAAGCCTTTTAAGTACATACTCGCTTTGCTAGCAGAGGTCCCGGGTTTGATCCCCAGTAAGACAAATATAGGAAATTGTATTTTATAATTTGGCCAAGTCTGGCCTGGTGGGAGGCTTCAGCCGTGGTTAGTTACCACTCTACTAGCAAAGGTGTACCGCCAAGTAAAGAGATTTGTGTTCCGGTACGATTCTGTGTAGAAACCATAAGAGGTAAATTGCCTCTTAACAGATTAGCGCGCTTCAATCTTAGAAGGTATCATCACTTATTATCAGGTGTGATTACAGTCGAGCGCTAACCTGTCAACAATGCAAAGGAAGTATAATAAAATTATGCAAAATCATAGTATCTGACCCGTGCAATTGCGTCAACGTCACGTATTGACGGAGATAGAGCATACATTTAATTAACATAAGAAATGTATACGTAAACCAACCTTAAAATATAGCTTTTTCGTCTGGCAGACTAATTTAATGTGTGTTTCTAACAGTAAAATGTAAACATATTTATTATATTCACTTTTAGCGGTTTGTTTTCACAAATTATTTACATATTATGCATGGTTTTTTCAAACGTTCATATCCTTATTCTGCGATGAAAAGTCATGGATTTCTTTTTTTCCTTTCCCACCAAAAAATGTCTGCAGCCGTGACGCCCCTTCAGCAACCTAGGAATTCCAGAATATTGTTTTAGTCAAGTTCATTAAGGAGCTATGATCGTAATACTGTAATTATATAATTCAATATAAATTGAAAGTATTAACGAAAATAAATACAATTTTAAAGGGAACATTTTCCAAATGTAGAATTTTTTATGTTACTTTTACCGCTTGCGCAATAAACGCATCGGTAGCTCAGAGGAATTAATTTGCCCGTTTATGCATCATTTTTTATTGATGCTCGAATGAAATGAGGATGAAAATCCGTTCAGCAATTTTTGAGTTTATCACGAACTGACCTATAGACACGCGGTGGAGGACTTACTTTTATAATATTCTGCCTAAGGATTTCCTTTTCCGGTTCCTCCTTCTTTGTCGGTTGATACGACTATAATATTGAAAATTATAGCCGTCATCGACACTCTTAATATGTTATATTAAAAGCAAACATAAAGCGCTTTTATATTAACAAAATTAATTTAATCTTGTAAAGCCATTAAAGCAAAGACATTAGTTGATCTCCAAACTCATCTCCTAGGAAGTTAGTCCTAGGATGTCTGCATCGAAGTATAGATCGTCTTTTTCCTCTTAAAGTACATACATTTTATAGTAATAGTAACATGACCATAGATTAATACGAAAGAATTGTTTAATTTAATAAAATAAGAGATCTCTCACGCATTGCGAGGGAGGGCGCCACCAGCGCAGTTACTTTTTGGCGGGAAAGAAAAATGGCGAATCCATAACTTGACAACGGAAACTAAAATTTTAAATGTTTGGTATTACATGTTTAATATATAATAATTTGTGAAAACAGAATGCCTAAAATGTGTTAGTAAAATGTGTTTAGTATACAGATAGAAATTAAAAAGCGAATAATAAAATAGTAGCCTGAGGATCATATACTCGTAGGTTTTATTTTATCTTCTTTGTTTAAAAATATCTTTAGAATTATAACCCATATTGTATTTTGCGATTTATTGACGTTATTTCCTAAAAACGTCTCCTATTTTCCGGTGGGGAATTGAAACTGGTGTTGGTTTGTTGTCGCGTGAACTTTGAAATGTTTTTACATTTCGTATAAATACGATTATATGACAGCAGATATATCGATGAAATTTTTCTATGGACAAAAACGTGAACGAGACTATATTAGTTTGTTATCGTATAAAAAAACGTTTATTGACGAATGTGACGCATTTTTTTAACAGCCTTTATGACAAAGTAGGTTAGTAACCGACAAACATTGCACTATTGAATCTTCAAATACAGATTTATTAATTTCGATGATGATTTTAAAGAACGACTTAAAATCCAAAGTTACCTGGTCTGTCTGTCTGGTAAATTTACATCAATTCTAACGTTATTTATATAATTATTATGTGCATGTGAATGCCACTAACGTTCCCGTAAACGGCTGGACCGATTTTCGAAATTTTTGAAGTGAATCTTCTTTAGGCTCGTAAGAGTAAATTTTTACGGATGAAACGAGTAAATAGCGTCACGAATACGTGTAGCGTTTTTTATTGTAATTCGTTGGAAGGTTAGGTAGTTTTATATTTACAAATAACTTGTGGCATTTTAATTTGCCACTCGTTGTTTAATAATTTAATATACTATTTTTATTTTTAAATATTAAAAAAATATATTACATAAGTTCTCTTTTCTAAATTTTAAATTGAAAAACAAAATTTAATTATTTACTTCTAATATTGACAAAAACACGTAACATTTTTATTTACAATTCGCCATTTGAGATTTCAATAAATTATTTGTATTCTTTTTGGGTACTTAATATTTTAATAACAATTAAATACATGAAATTCCTAACGTATCTTCCTTTTTCTCTTCCACTAAGTCTCGGAAATCTAAAGTTTAAGATTTATGTAAATATAAAAAAGACTTAAAAATTAGTTTGCTCAAAGAAGTTTTACTTCTGACATGTGTACTTTGTACGCACGCACTTTTTCATTTTTTTATTACACATGTTTAAGGGACAGGTAACAATGTAGTATTCATCAAACATTTCATATTTAAGATCCCACTCTTATCCACATTTTGTATAAGTAATATCAGATTAAGCACAGCGAAGCATGTAATGTGTAAAAGTTACAACTGAAAGTTTTGTATTCAGAATTGTCCGTTGATATTATCAAAGGAAAGCAAAAGTATAATAACGCAATGTTAGCGTCGAGTCACGTCCATTTTATTTGCTTGTTTATATGTAGTTATTTTAGTACACGTTTTACTTGGATCAGTGATTCTCCACAAGCACGAGATGGGATGTTACATAATCAGAAATAATTGACTTAAATAACTGTTAATTAACGACGGAAATAAATCTATTTTGGAGACTTGATTATATACTATACTGTCATTGTACGTTTTATTTTGCTGATTACTATATACCTATATATACATACTACAATGATGGTTCAGGGAATTATTAAGTATATAACAATTAGTATGATTTAGGCATCAATTTAAGATCTGAAGCCACGTGCCGATAGTCAGTCGTTGCTTTTTGATCGAGTCGTCACATCATGTCTGAACTATAAAACATATACAACAGGTATAACGGTGCATTAACCCTTTTTTTTCATAATTTAGCATACCATGTGAAAGACAAATGTGATAGAGTCCTAATTGTTAACGACACTTCGTTGCTGTATAAAGTAGACAAAAATGGTGAAAATTATGTAAATATAACTCTGCCACATGTCTCACATTGGATTTCTGTTAATAGTTTAATATTAAATTCGGCAAAGACTAAGTGTGTTGTATTAGTTTTGTCAAATGAAAAAGAAGTCTGTAAAAATGTCCAAATAGATAATAGTGCACCAAAGAAACTTAAGTCTATAGTCTTCTTAGAAATATCCTTAGACTTAAATAGTCGTCAGTGGGGTGTATTATGATATATTAAGACCCTGGCAAGCTTATTTTAATAGAAATATGTGTTGCGGCTTACTGTTATGGGGGAAGGTGGCGGATATTGAAACTATCTTTATAATACAAAAAAGAGTAATACGTACAATATATCAACTTGGATCTCGCGTGTCCTTAAGAGAGAAATTCAAAGATATATATCAATTCTCATAGTACCGTCGCAATATATATTGAATAAAATTTTATATATCCATGAACATATTCCTTTATAAAGCAAAAGGAGCGAAACACACAGTTCAGAAATAATTTGTCGGGTTGAGCATACGCATTTTTAATAAGATTTTTAACACTGTTGGGTTTGCAACCACATAGTTTTAAGACGTACTATTATAAAAAGCATATTATAATTTTGAAGATTATTTTAGTGGCAAAGACGTTTGGACTTGATTCCAGTTGCACATGAAAGCTAAACACATTGTAACGTACACAACTATGTTTAAAGGAGTAACCGTTGAGTTTCTTGAAGGTTTCTTCTCAGTGGAATCAACTTTCTGAATCGGTCGTAGATTTATTACCAACGGACAGACTATTGATAATTCAAAAGCTTTTTTTTGTCTAGTGGAATAAAGAATATTTTGATTTTGATTTTTAACGATCCAGTCTCACTCTAGCATAGCTGAACGTGCAAACATGATGGGCTAGCTGGTGCATTCATCGGCCCATCGGGTCCCATATCGGCTACCCAAAGACCTAATTTTTAAACTTGAAAATCGTCTGGATCATAGCTAACAGATCGTTTAATTGAACATTTTTTCATATGCCTCATTTATATTGCTGTTTTTATTATGTGCAATAAGGAATGTGAATTAATCATTCATCATCGCCATTATCACTCATAGTAAAAAAAAATCTAATCAATTTTTTATCGCGTATATTGCTATTTGTTGTGCAGTTTTTATTCCAACGTTTCGTATCATTTACAGGTTACACAGATATATAAAAGTATTGAAGGTATCAGTTCTTTTTAACGTCACATTAATATCCGTTATATATTACTTTTTAGAAATAATATTTGTAATGTAGGTCATTAAAACTTATATTAATTTTACAAAGTTTGTTTATTTCCTCCGATGAAATCGTATCGCATTATAATATTAATGCTGGCCAATGCAATTGACTCCTTATAACTCAGATTTCTAAATTCAACTGAAGCATTCCATTTAACTGAAATATTCCGATATTGGAATCAAAAGATCACCGGCAACCTTTATATGAGGGAATATATTAAATAAACGTACCAGCACCTGCTCCTGTTTTTATACCTGAATGAAGCTCGCCTGAAAAGCTTTGGATATGGAAAATGAATTTTAAAACATCCTTTGAAAATATTGGGTTTAATAAAATCAATATTTTAAAGAGAAATATTAATTTGTTTAAAATACCTATTAATTAACTACTGAATATACAACATTTTCGAAAATTTACGCTTTTACTGCCTGGGTAGTTAATATCTTCATTCGAGCGATATATATTTACAATTAGAAGATATCACGCTGTGGTGTGAGTACACTCTTCGTTAGCAATGACCCTGAGTTCGATTCCCTAGAGAAGAATACATACATTTCTAATTTGTCATCTACAGTGGTGGTCAGGTTTTAACAGCCTTAACTTATTACCACCCTACTTGCCATGGACATGCTGCCAAGAAAAGTATTAGTAGAAATCAAAAGAAGGACATGATATCTTACCAGGTTAAAGTACTTACATCTTAGACTGTATTATCACTTACGATCAAGTGATATTACTACGAAGAGTTAAGCTGTCAGCAACAGGGTTTTGATGGCATTTATCTAACAGCAACCGAGTAAAGGTCGATTATTTGATTCAATTCTATAATTTCAATTCACTTAAAAGTTCTTGTCTTTTCTATTTTTACATTCTCTGTGATGTATTTATGTGATTATCGAAATACAAATAATGAATTCTTACTTTCATTTTACACCATTCTATATTGTATTAAACTTCACTTTTAATTTTCAAACAAAAAAAAGTGATTTATTCAACAATACTCAAAAGTTTAACAATATCGATCAAATACTCTTTTTTTTATTACAAATACATACACTCTTCTTCTGGTATTAATGCGTCGTTTAAGTCAGGTTGGGTTAAGGTCTAGGTTATCCGAATCACTCTTAACATATTTACAAGTTTTAGTGACATTAACTATACCTCATATATTTCCCATCGATTGAAAATAATAATAGAGCTTACATATCGCAAGAGCAATTATGAAATACGTATTGCTTACATACTTCCTTTCTTAAGAATGCACAGAAATTCTATAGCTTTTGGCAGTTATTTGTAGTATTAGATGAAATAAAAATAAATGTAATTTTTTTTATTAAGCTAAAGATTCTTACTTTATTAGGTGAATAATTTTGTATATCACATTCCCCGAAGCACACTACGGTAATTGCTATTACGATAGAATCGGGTTTATTAAAATTCGTTATCTACACACCCTATTACAATAATTGACATTTTTATGATTGGGCGATGAATACTTTTGGGTTTATCCATTCAATAATGATCTTTATGGTTTTGTTGAGCGAACAACGTAAGTGAAAAATTTACACGATAAATAATCTAAAAACCTGTTAAAAATCTCAAAAGTCAAGTACTCACCTAAGAAATGATCATCGAATAAGCATGTAATTTATGTTTACCGTAATATTAAAGTCAGTTACGTCATCCAATACGATTACAATATAATTTTAGGAATAGAAAGTATATCATTAACCATGGAACAATGTCACAATGAACGATTACTATAGCACCACCGATTTGTGATTACAGTCGAACACTATCGTAAAGTTAGTTTGCGTTAACATTTTCAATAGCTTATTTCAGTAATGGACATTTTCACAATTTTCTAACTAATCATGAAAGCTTATAACTACAATTAACAAAAAAATCTAGTCTAAGTGAATATTCCATATTTTTTATAAAAGAATCTATTTTTTAGTCTTGAAAGTTTTCAGGATATTCAGTATTTATTTGCTCCTGTAAAATTGTCATTTTCCTATTACGATTTTGTTCGTCGGGGTCGACGATATGTAATAAGAGTATGATTTTCAGAACTTTTGTTCGCAAAGACGAATATATTCGATATACCTGTAGCGTTTTCTTACACAATTCCTGATTCTCGTAGATATTTGATGGTTTATGAAAGGCGACCTGGCATGTGAAACAGGTAAGGATTAATTGTTTAAAACTATTTTTTGTTATTAATTTCGCTGGTTTTGTGCTTTGTTTCATAGCAGATCCTGACATTTCGGCAAAAGGCAAAAAAAATCTGGCTCATTAATCATGTAATAAATAGACGCTCAAATTTCATTAACTCCCAGATATTTTAAATTTGAAAAGTTTGTTATATACTTCTCAGCTCATATTATTTCTAGATCGGTTAAATGGGGATTAGCTGGCATTAAACCCTTATAAAAGGAGGTATCCATGCTACGCGTGGGCAGTATTATTTTCAAAAAGGGTTACTTATTTGAGCATTAAAAGTTGGATTAGATGGCTCCAAGTCAATTTACAAGCATCACGTGACATAAATTTTAAATACGTGATTGGGAGCGAGTTTTTGTGATTTACTTTTAAATTATAATGTATGTACCTATATGATTTCATTTAATATTTATAGATAGATAGATAGATAGATATCTTTGACGTAAATTACATTCTTCAATATTTGCTAATAGGTAATTAAAGAAACTCGTAAGTACAATTATATAGTTTATAATAAAGATTAATTTGATTAAAGCTTTGATTTGATGCTCATCATTTATTTTATTTGTATTATTAAGAGCTTTAAAAATAAATATTATACGTCATTTATATTAAATCATGCTGACCTATTTAATCAATTGTTTATTATATATTGTACAAGCATTAATGCGAGAAAAGAATTTCTCAAATATATATTTTATAATTTCGTTTAAAAGCAGGCCCTCATTAAAGATCCGGAAATTGCTTGGTCCAAAAACTTTTAATTACATTCATCCACTGTAAAAAGAGAAATAAAAAGTTTGTCCATTGCACTGAGTTTCAGAACTCTTGTATAAATAATTGTGTTCTTAGGTCCGCAATTTTATTTGATTTAGGGTACCAGAAAAGCAAAACTAAAAAACGACAATATTTGTAGAGTTTTAACACTTTTGTGTACTAACTCGTCAAATAACTTAACTAATATATATTTATCACACTATTAACATTTAAAAATTCTAAACAAGTTTCGTCATTAGGGGATTTGAATACAATAGCTAAAATACTTTAAAAATCCATTTCTATGTCTATATTATGTAGGACAGTAACTTTGTGTCTATTCGTCAATAGGTGACACATAAAAATGTCTCTTTATTATCTTATATTAAAAGCTTTAAACTGAAACTTTCGTAGTTTATCTATATATTTTAAAAAATATATTGAAATATATTATATAAATATACACGATAGTTATTTTTCTTATCTATTCTGTACATGCTTTTGACAACATAGCAATTGAAATATGTGTAATGAAAGTCGATAATACAAGTTATCACCTTAAAAAGGGGAATAATTCCTTTAAGTCTCCCAGTCCTTTAAAAGCGATAATTATTATTTATCTCATAATGGCTTGGCGTCGCTTTTGAGATGAATATTATCGTTTCCAGTAAAAAAAAGTAGTTTGGTAAAGGAAAATATCGTGAGGAAGCTTGCATATCTTTGGAGCAGTGGACTTTGACGGCCTTGTGAACGCAATGGTGTGAGTACTTACTTAGCAGAATTCCTGGATTGGATTCCCGGTGAGGCAAATTTAGAAAGTTGTATTTCCAAGTTTTGACTTGTGGAAGGCTTCGGCTGTTGCTAATTACCACTCTAACAGCACAGGCAGCTGCTTCCAAGAAATAAAATTGCGTTCCAATACGACAGCGTCTAGAAGCCCTATTGCGCGAATTCGCTTTTCCCAGGTCAGCGCGGTTCCATCTTAGAATATGCCATAATTTAGACCACAATCAAGTCAGTAGTAGAAAAAGCGATAATGGGATATGCATAGCCTGCCAACGCCCAGAAGAGTATTTGGTGTATGCTTTAAAAACAACGAAGGAATAGGCTTGTATCCAGCTATGGGACGTAATTAGGATGCTACTATTCCAGTTCCAGGGCTGTTGCAATATTATTCCTCAATCTTGGTAAAATTATAGTCATGCCAATCTTACATTTGACGAATAAGCGTAATATTTACAAGTGACATAAAGCAACAGAAGCTCAAAGCTAGGATCGAATGAAATGATGTTCGGAGAAATACGGAAATGAAGTCAATTTCCACGTAGCCGTTTGTGAGCAGGACTCTTGTATGACGCCGTCCTATTATCTCACGAAACCCATGCAGATGGTTGACTTCGAAAGGAGTCTAATTTGATTTGTCGTTGAATAAAATATTCGAATCGCGCTTGCGTCCTATCTCCGGAACCCTTTCCGGAGTTATGTGTTTGGGTCTTTTAAACATTTCATAGAAATAATTTACTTATTTACATTGCTTGGAAACATATTTCTAACAGAACACAAATAGTAGATATGCACTTGCTAGTATAAATTATTTTATGGCTCTTACTAGCGGGCATTTCATGTTAAATTCAGGTGCACGAAAGAATGAAATCTTGTACGATGGTAATTCACCATACAAATCTTCAATGTATTAATTAAAAATAATTTTAAATAAAGAGAGAGAAAATAATTTATTGCACACAAGCTAAAAAAGACATACAAACAAGAGACAAAACTATGATATAAGAGTGCAATGGCGGTCTTATTACTGCAAGCAATCTCTTCCAGACAATCTTTGTACTATGAAAAGCAGAATAAAAAAGGTAATAGGGCAGAACAGTGACAGAAACTTAAATACAATATACTTAAATATGTTTTAGTTTATAAATGCATAAAGATTGGATATACTATAATATAAAACTTTATTTGTACTTGTATAAAAACAGTTACATTTTTATTATTGCTGACAGGTTCTTGACTTTGATATCTCACTCACTTCAAGCGATAGGGCTCATCTAGTGATGCCCACTGTGCTCGATCTTGCACCGAATGACTCCAGCGGCTACCGGTCGCCCTTCCAGCACCTTGGGGCCCCATCGTCCATCGGTTCGTCGGACTATGTGCCCCGTCCATGTGCCACTTCAACTTCGTGATTCTTAGGGCTATGTCGGTGACTTTGGCTCTTCTACGGATCTCCTCATTTCTAATTTGATCGCGTAGAGAAACTTCAAGCATAGCTCTCTCCATTGCACGCTGTGGGTCTTTCGAATGCGACCCGTTGTCAGCGACTACGTTTCAGATCCGTAGGTGATCACTGTCTTCACGCCCTATACGAAGACCTTGGTCTTCTGGCACAGAGGGACATTGGATGAAAAGATCTTACCTGATGAATAATGATGATACAGTAAAGTAATTTAACTGATGTTAATTTTGACTCACTTTCCAGGTTTCAGAGTACTATGTTGCTAAGTATAGGTGTTTATTAATTTAAAGTATAAACTATTTTTGTGCTTTGTTTTTTTGGGCACTATACTTTTTTGTTTGCTCATGGTGTGTTTACTTTAAAGTGATAACTATGTGTATTTATTAGTGTAAGTTATCGTTAGTAAGCCTAATAAAAAAAATTAAAAGTGCGTGCGTAGAAACTATACATATCAGAAGTGAAACTAATTTTTAAGTATTGTTTATATTTACACAAATTTAAAACTTTAGATTTCTGAAGAAAAAGGGAAAAAAGAGGATATGTTAGAAATTTAATGAATTTATTTGTCATTAAAATATTAAAAGTGGCGAAAATTTGTACAAACGATAGATGAAGTGTTTCATAATCTCCCTCTACAATTTTTGTCATTACGATCTGAAATGCAAATTAATTGAAATCTCAAATTAACAATTGTCAATAAATATGGCACGAGTTAAAATTTAGAAAAGGGAATTTATGAAATATTTTTATATTCTATGAATAACAGTATATTACATTATGAAATAACGAGTGGCAAATTAAAATGAGACATATTATTTGTAAATATTAAAACTGCCTAACCTTCAAACGAATTAGCATATTAAAAGCTGCACATCTTTGTGACGCTAATCCGTAGAAATTTTGCCCCGCGCGCCTAAAGAAGTTTCACTACAAATCACAATTTATAATGGAAGTCTGTTTGTTAACCTGATGAGAGGTGATATCTTATTATTACCTTATTTATGGTTACTACATAGCGTCGTATCGCAATGTAAATTACGTATTTTTTGGTACAGTAGTACATTGCTAATAAAATGCATAAGAAATGCAATTTTCTAAATTTGCCTTTTCGAGAATGGAAGCCGGGACCTTCTTTTTTATTGCTGACAGTTTAGCGCTTGAATGTGATTTCACCTGATGGTAAGTGATGATACAGTCTAAGATGGAAGCACGCTAATCTGGTAAGGGGCGATATACCTCCTGTGGTTTCTACACAGCATTGTACTGGCTCACAAATCTCTTTGTTTTGGCAGTACGTCTTTGCTAGGTAGTGTGGTTGTCTAGCCACAGCCGAAGTCTGCCACCAGTCCAGACTCATACAAATTAGAAAATACAATTTCCTAAATTCATCCTACCGGGGATCGAACCCAGAACCTCTGCTAGCCAAGCGAATACTCGTACCACTGTGCCAGCGAGGCCGTCGAACAAAACGAGTACTCAAACCGATGAGCTGGTGAGGTCTTTATTAGGTATTATAACTAAGGACACTAATCGTCAGTGATGTCGTAATATAATGTGATGTATCAATATGAATGTTACTTAGAAATAACCTTAAATAAAATGTTTTATATTGTAAGTAAATAACTCAAAATATTCTATAGGCCAACGAATATACATTACTTATTTTTTGAGAACAAGCGTCGTCGTATGTCATATATTGCTCCAGTATTTTGTGGTAAACATCTTCTTAAATCAGCTCGGGGCCCTCACCTCATTTCTGTGCAAATTTTTCAAAGAGCTACTTTAGATGATATTTTCCGTAAAATGTTTATTCCGGGGAAGCTTTTATAACGTTGAATTCCTTAAATAATGTTACCTCTTAGCCTTTTTCGATTAAAATTTTTCCGCACTGCTTACAAAAAAAATCCTTTTGTAATAAGTACTTTTGTTATACGCGTGATAATAGAACCATGTTTGCTCTTTTTTCAACCTTAACTGTAATATTGCACAACATGAACTCTTTTTTGTAAGCGTTTTTTGCGATTTCCTTTCTCAATACTTTATACTTCCTAAGCCCCGTGGTTTTACTCGTGATTACGTGGGAATATGGCGGAATTCGTTCATAGTAACACAGTACATTGCGGAAGGAATTAATCCAATTAAATCTAGTTAACTGGACATATGTACTTTAAAAACCTCGTTAGAAGTATATTATAAAAACACCAACGTTAACCAACAACTTTTATTCTCTCCACTATTTAAATACAATTTGGCACTATTTTTCTTTAAAACAACTAGTGCTGGAAGCAGCTGGAAAGAATTGTCTTACCTGTCCTAATTTGATAATTTTTAAATAATTGTAAATATCATTATTATTAATTTTTTTTGTTTACTTTCGTTTATTTCTTCATTGTCATTCGTAGTTAGTACATATTCTTAGTTAGTATATATTTTTTGCATGCTGCAATCAATAAGTGGGTTTGCAGTAATTACTTTTTGTTATTTATTCATTCTTTATATTTTGCATATTATTACTGTAACCTGTTGGTGTCCTATTTAAATAAATAAGCCAAAAGAGTGAGTTGAGTAGTGCAAAATCATTCTCGTTTTACTGCATTTCTAATTAAACTACTTTGGGGCAAATCGGTTGAGTGCTTGCATGGTTTATAAAGGCCATAGAGAGATACAATTTATAAAATAAGTGATGTATTAACTAAAAAAAATACTTTGTATTTATACGAACACGAGATTGAAGAAAATAGTTAAAAGAATGGCTTATAGGTTCAGGTCAATTTTACATAAACACATATTTTACACAAAATGAAAATACAGCCTATTTAAATTCAAAATATCTTCATTCATAGCCTTTACAGCGCTTTTGAATCGTTAAATATAATTTTTTTTCACCCACTAATTCTAATGTACGACTGATGATGGTATCCTACCTTAAATCTAAAATTACGAAGGTTTCTTCGTAATTTTTGTATCAAACTCAGTTGAGTATTTTGTATATTATGTCATAATTATTATTATATTATTTATTTATTTATTATATTTAAATTAAGGCAATTCGTTTACTCCCACGCGTTTTTATCGTCGTAAGTTTTGCTTATGTTAAGTGATTATGCTTAAATATGGGAATTGCCAGTGTATTGCTGGTTTATTTTACTATTGCTGATGCTCAACGACTCCTCTCATTCGCTTAATTAAATATCATCAACTCAACATTGTTATTTAATGCTAGTATCCTGTTGGCACGTGGTACAACCCCAGTAAGGATCAATTACTGTCATCTGATAGGCTCCATCACAGAAGCAATGATCAAATCAACACAGAAAAACAACATTAGGAATGAGGTTTTCCATAACAAAGCAATTGCGTAAATTAATTAGTCGTATTAATCCTTCCAAGATGATATTGTCAGATAACTCAGTTTTTCTTATAACTGGCTTATTCCCGCGGTATCACTCGTGTAATTTCAAGTACTAAAGGCAATCTGGGTAGAAATGAAAATAGTATATTCCTATTTCCAGATACTAAAAGTAGTATAATTAAAAGTAATTAACTTTATTTGTTAATTTCATACAAATTTTAAAGTGTAGAGTTTTAAGTTGTGGTGTTACCTGCTCAACTCCCAATACCATGTACATTTAAGAAAATCCATACTTAATACTGTAATAATATACTGTATATACATGTCGGAGTGCAAGAGTCTATGGATCGCTAGTCCGTGTGTAATAGTCTGTGGAACGCTGGCGCCATCTTTGTATCGGCGTGGGGACAGAGTCAATAAGTGGCAGTCCGGCCCGTCTCTCGGCAGTCTTCGAGTGGCGGTCGGCCGTAGTGGTCAACTGTTGAAACTGTCGCGTTCCTAGCTATTAGTGTTAATGAGTTTGTGTAAATTGATATCGGGAATTAAGTGATTGAACATTATAAACCGAGTTAATTAATACAGTGTTTGATTGCACCAACATTACCCATGAACGCCCACAGAATAAGAAATTAAATAATAGATCTAATTAATAACGATGTCGGCGGAGAACCCTACGCCCCTGTGTTTTATGTTTCTCCGTTCTCTCTTATTCTCCGACATACATATATTTTAGTACTGCAGTTGGTATCATACACAGTTATGAAACTTTATAAGAATTTTATACAATTAAATCGTTTTGTTAAACTTTGTAAAAAACGATACGTTCACGTTTATAAGCTTCTAGATTCCGAGATACAAGAATGTGTATTTTTTTTAATAGACTGATAACTAGCAACAGCTGGAGTCTTCTTTAAAATCTTTTGAATATATAAATCTGATACAAAAATTTTATTCCAGTTTTAAAAGACGTGCTTTTCAAAAAATGAGCGTTTAGATACGTTGCTGTGTGGAAACCATCAGATGAAAGCATCAAGCGCTAAGCTGCCAGCAATAAAAAACAACACCAAGGAAAATTGTTTGATAAAGTTTAAAGTCGGAACGAGAAGCTATAGTATTTGTAACAGTATAATGTTGTAAAAACACGATGTTTGAAAATTAATAATTTATAATGTACAATTAGGAAGCAATTGATAATATTTCTAAACGCGATAACCTATTAATAAAAATAATATATGATAGTATATCTCTGTTTGATGATATAAACCGTCTGCATTTTCATTTCGCAGTTTTACTGATTAAGTAATAAAAACAAGTACAAGGCGCTGCGGAAAATGAGAGAAAAAGGATAAAATCCCTCTTAGCTATAATTATGATTATAAAGCGAGGGACCAGAGTATCTCACGACACTTATTGGGCACAAATTAAGCGCATCTTCAGTCACTTTGATGTACGCTCGTTGCCCTACTAAAAATAGGACGTTTAACAAAGTTCTTTCGAAAATATCTAGACTATTTAATTAGTTATTATGTAGTTGTTTGAATATTTCACTCCTTTTTTAAAAATTGCACTTAAAACAAATTTAAAAAGCCGCTTGATTCATTCTTTCCCCTAAATTATTTTTCTCTTTTGAGTAATTGTTTTTTTATTATTTTCTCTGACTTATCACCTAGATATTGTACAAAACCGGGGACCTCTAGCACAAATGCCGAAAGTCTTTAAATGGGGAGGTCTAAAGGAATTTTGGTTGTTGACTAAGAGACTAAGAACGCTGCTTCGGAAAAAGGAAATTATATTTTCCTAGGAGTCGGAATTTTCGGAAATAATTCCGACGAAAAACATACAAAAATTCAGCACAACATGGTTTAATATGTAATATTTATGTTGCTGCCTTTCGATTAAGGATCCGGAAATCAAAGAGGCTGTGGTAAGAAAGAGGTGACAACATCTTAGCCATTTTAGCAGTACCACTTTCAGAGTTGCTCACTAATTTGCAGATTAAGTAACACTATTCTCATATTCTTCATTATTATATTACATACTTCGAATAACATAAAACACAATACTAACGTTGATACAAACTAAGAACTGTCACTAGGCGAATATTGCTTCATGCCCCTGTGCTACCCTTCTCATACCAAACGCCCCACCCAAAATAATAAGTCCACCAATCAACAGTCGTCGTGAAAACGACGACTTCTTAACTTTGATAATTTCCGGACTGCGAGAAACCCGATGTAGTGCATGAGAAAGTTTCACTGATATAAAACCACAAATAACAATTATGATCGCTGACACACTGATCCTCCAAACACACATGGGCGATGGCATTCACTTGACAGATTATCTGTATGCTTCTTTTATTTCTTAAAACCATGATTTCAAAATTAGTGTCGATTGAATTGTAGTGATCAACGTGCAAACAAAACAAAATTCCATTCAATAACACAGAGAGCGAATTCAATCTGCGTATATTCGATTTCAATTGGTTCGATTTGCTGCACCATTTGATTGTGCACAAGTTGAATTCATATTTGATGTTCCAAACGCGTGTGGGAAACTTGTTTTGTCATTATGATACTAGAATGCAGAGTGCATTCTAGTTCCTCAATAATCATTCCATATATCATGGTAAAAGGAAACTATGCGATTGTACCATGTAATTTGAAAAAAGTTTTTTGAAGTGAAATCTTTTTAGACTCGAACTTAATTTTTTTTTTATAATTATGGCAGAAAAACGAGCTGGCGGGTCACCTGATGTTAAGTGATTACCGCCGCCTATGGACACCTGCAGCGTCATAGGGACCGCTGATAAGTACGAGTTGATTTGCCTCTTGAATTTATGTGCATCATAATCATGCGGCAATACCGTAGGTGGGAGTTCATTGCACATTTTGCATGTCCGTGGGAAAAACGAACGACGGTATCGGACTCTGGCTGAAGGCCATGCATCCAGGTTATGTGGATGAAATTTATTTCTCTGACGAGTTGTACGATCATAAAACCGAGACGGTGGTACCATTTTGTGGCTATCAAATGAGACTTAATGGTTACATTCTGTTAAGAAAGGCTCGTTCGAATACAACACGTCACTGCGATCAAAATATAAATTCATTATTTAATAATAAATTGTTGACAGTTCTTTGATAAATAAAAAAGTGCCTGTGTCAGAAAGAACATTGTTAAAAGGGTACTAATAATTATTAATTTAACCATTGTATGAAAATCATTAAAAAAGTAAATAAATAAGATTTTCATAATAAAAGGTCGATATTCAAACTAAAATATTCTTTACTTCCATTAAACTCTTATTGTCAATGACTCTACCACCGGTTCACAACCTAGATGACAACAGACTAGATGGAGAAGAATCCGGCAAGAAACTCCATAGACGTTTACTCTTTTATTTTTATCCATGTTATATTTAATATAAATTCTAATAAAATACATCGACATCCGTTAACATTAAATATAAAAACATATAACACACAATTAAATACAATTGCACCATCAACATCCATTAAATGTAAAACAAAGAGCACACAATTATCATTATGACATATTTAAAGTCAACAGTTTTAATTTAAAGAAATACACTTAGCTTTATATCGCAGAGCAGCCATTTTTACTGACACACAATAAACTTATAATACAATAACTCGTGATTAACGTTGATACAAAAACTGACTTCTCGACTAACTTTTAGGACTATTTATACATTTGTCGTTAATGATGCCATTAGCATAAACCACCAATGGCAGCGTTTGGCGGCATATATATTTCTTAATTATCTTATTTATTATGAAATTACCATTCCCCGTTAGTATTTAATAGTTACAATTAATATAATTTAAGTAATTCTAATCGTTTATGAAACATTACAACAAAATATCCCAAATACATTACAAAACCTTTTCTACATTGTATATATATAGGTAGAGTTTAGTATTTTTCATTCATAATAGTTTAAGTTTGTTTATAAATAATTGTATTTTTTCTTCATTTTTTGTTGACGATTGTGCATGCAATGTAGAATAAATTTATTTTCTTTCTTTCTTTCTTTCAAATTGGCATCATTTACAATGTTTACAAATTCACCAATGGGAACGATATTGTGAAGGCCATTATTTTCGTGAAGGTCATTCTCTCTAAGAATACGATTTAGTCAAATGACGAATCGTATCCTTTATTTAAAATGTTATTCTATTTGAAATATGTCATAAATTATTTGACATATATTATTTTATTTATACTATCGCCTGCGTACAACGTACATGTGTCAGAAGTGAAACTTCTTTGGCAAACTAATGTTTAAGTCTTGTTTATTTTTATTTATACAAATCTAAAACTTTAGATTTCCGAGACTTAGAGGGAGGGAAAAACGAAGATATGATTGAATTTAATTAATTGAATTGTCATTAAAATATTAAGTGTCGAAAATTAAATAAATAATTTATTGTAATCTCAAATGACGAATTGTAAATAAAAATGGCATGTGTTTCTTGTCAATTTTAGAAATGATAATTTAAATTTTATTTTTGATTTACAATTTAGAAAAGAGAATGTATAAAAAATAGTATATTAAATTATTAAAAGACGAGTGGCAAGTTAAAATGCCAACCTTCAAAATAATTTGCATAAAAAATGCTGCACATCTTCGTGACGCTAATCACGCGTTTTGTCCCAATTTTACCCTCATGCGCCTAAAGAAGTTTCACTTCAAAAACATATATTACACACACTTTGTATATCATGTTAAAATTTCCAAACATTAATGTTCTTTTATTATTTCACGCAACCAATTGTACTTATGTTAAAACAGTTTTAAGTATGAGTGGTGTTTAATTTTGTTTTGTTTGAGATAATTTGAAGACGGAAAAAACATGTTTTTTTTTAGTTTTTAAAATGAATTATTTTTGAAAATACATTGTTATTGTCAAATAAGTTTCTAAGTAAAGGTTGTCTTCAAACAAGGCAATATGCACATACGTACATCATGCGTCATTCCCATAGGGGTAGGAAGAGACCACGTCCTTCCACTTCCCACGATCCTTGCATATCTCCTTCGCTTCGTTCATTCTCATTAAACCTTTCATACAAGTTCGTTGGTTTAGAGTACTTTTGACCTGGCCCTTATTTAAGATTTGATTCAGGAACGTTCGACAAAGCAATATCAGAACAAAATTATTTGAATTAGCCCTTTATAGAGCCGGCCATATATTTAAGTGTAAAATACCACCACTATGTTGAAACATATAGTTAGTGAGGAAACCGTAATCCCGCGGGATTTCGGTGGGAATAGGTAATGCATTGGCAACTACACTAGCTCTGCAAAGGTCAATCCGATACATGCATACTTAAAATGAAGTGAAAACCATTCATACAATTCTTTTTATTTCATAAAAATGCTTATTTTTAAAAAGAGTTCAAAATGATACGATTCTATAGTTTACTGCTACTCTGTAGTTAAACGTAGTTCAAATTAAATATTTTATAAGACAAACTCTTCTCAATCGAAGTCTTAATAGAAACTCATGACCGCTATTTTAATAAATAAAAATTTCAACAAAATAAGAACCGCCTACAATACAAACTTTTCTAATCAAATTAAAATGCTGTAAAATGTCAAAAATAATCGCGTATTTTTTTTTTAGAGCTCTCCGTATTCTTATATTCGGATTCGGCTTAAGCCAAGTTAGGTGTATCCCGCGTGTTTGCTTGCCAGCTCCGGCGCCGCTTGCAAATACATATAGCTATAAATGCAGGTACCTACCTTGGCTGATACCAACTCCAAAAGAATACAAAAAAATGGGACCCAGCCACAAGCACCACCTTTCATATAAAAATAGAATCATTATGAGATAACAAACATTAAAAAAAAACGATAAAGACGAATTGATAACACTTTTTCACATTCACATAAATTCATTTTGTCAGTCTCCTTTCATCATTCTCTCTACGTGCCCAAACTTTCTCAATTTTAGTAACTTTTTTACCACAACTTTCTCTTATTACACTATTTCTTACTTTGTCACGCAGTTTCAATCCACTCATACTTTTCAACGCTCTCATCTCTCCCGCATTTATTTTACTTTTGTGATTCTTCTGCCATACCCATCTTTCACTACTATACATAAGTGTTGGCACCAACACTCCTGCATGCACAGCCAGCCTGGCCCTTTGAGACACCATCTAGCGATTCATAAAGGCGTGCAGAGCAACATTTACCATATTCCCTGCATTCACTCTCCTTTCAATGTCACTTTCACATGTACCATTTTTGTAAATTTAGATCCCAAGTATACAAATCCTTTCACCTCTTCCACTTGTTCCCATCTATCAAAAAAGATTTATCATAGATTCATCTCTATAAAAAAGCATAACTTTCGCTCACTCACATTCACTTTCATTCTTTTCCTTTTCAAAGCTTCATTCATAATATTTACCATCTCCTGTAGTTTATTAGCAATGATGCAAGTATTACATGATCATCAGCGTAGAGTAAGTATTTGATGAGTAATTTATTCATTCTTAACCCATACATACTTTCTTTTAAATCTGTCAAACAGTTATCCATGAATAGGTTGAACAGCCATGGTGGCGCAACATATCCCTGTCGAACACCTCTTTCGACAAGAAACCACTCCGTGTTCGCCCCATTATTTCTGACACAAGCACTACAACCCTCATAGAGAGATTCAAATTACCGCTCACCATACATAGATAACGTAGACCACTGCTCATTTCTCACCACTCGATTACCACAGACATCACAATATCTACTAAATTTATAATTATAACAAGAAATCAGCACTACAGTTTTACATAGAGAACCTGATACTCGAAACAAGAAATCACCTATAGATCCGTTAGACCATTATAATTTTTTTATATTTCCTAAAAGATATACATATATAAATTGAAACAATAGTTTAAGAGGATCATAAAACATTGTAATCAAGTTTTGTGGTAAGGTTATGTAAGGAGTGATAACATTCAAGACACCGAAAAAATATGTTACAAAAGAATATTCTTACATAACCTCTCCGCAATGTTTGTAGAATAATTCCTCTTAAAAGCGTAAAATTTTTAAATATATTCCTAGTATATTGTGAACTCGTATCACCCCGTTTAATTTCCTAAACGCCCATCCTAAAATTGAAAAGGTCTACGTAAAAATATTTTTCCTGACATACCCTTCAATATTTTATTAAAAATATACATGGTAACCGCTTTAAAAAAATTGATGTATAAAAGTTTTTCCATTGGTTCGGCAAATATTTATAGGCGATTCACTTAGCATTATGTTTGCTGCTATATCAGTTTAACTCAATAAATAAAAGAAAATGTTTTACTATAACTGTTAACTATACGGTAGACATAAGATATTTCGATCAACTTCATGAATGTGTTTACCTTTAAGTAAATTGCTACAATTACTTAAAAGTAAGTCCTAGCATATATATTTCTTCGTTATTAAAATGTAGGTAGTCTTTTGGTGAACCTTTAATAAATAAATAAACATCTAATTGTGGGGCTATCAACTCTTATTACATACAACATTTTAAGAAAAACCATTATATAAGATCGATGTATTTAAATTAGAAATCTCCGAACAAAATATTTTAATACATATTTTAGTCGCCTCGGGCAATCCAAATATATATTTTTTTGGATATGCTCGTATATTTATATCTCAAATGGTGATTACGCTCATAGCTTATTTTACATAAAACTGCATATGGCATATGGTATCAATGAGAGTATTATAGTTATAAGAAACTTTTATTAGTTCATGATAGGATAAGTGTAGATTAATTTAGATATTTTACTTGTCGTAATAAAAAAGTCATAAACTTGATATGCTTAGACTACAAGCCCTTGGAAAAAATTAACCAGTAAAATGAAACAACGTGAATAACGCTGTTACTATATCATAAAATAATTTTGAGCGCTGTGTCGTCATTTGTGAGCGTTACAGGTGAGTATGAAGTAAATAATTATTTTTTTATCCTACTATTTTTGTTTATTACCTTTTATAATGTACGGCTATAAGGTACAACGTAATATTTAATAACATTGTATATAAAAAGTTTCCTTACATAAATTTATTATCTTACAGCAATTATCTACATTTCAAGTTTTTGCTGAGCTATTACTGTTGTAAGATCATAAATTTATGTAAGGCTACTTTTTTGTATTTGGGAAATGAACCTATGTTCATTTCCCAAATCCCTGGTTAATTTTATTCCATATGCTTGTAGTTCATAAATGAATTTTTTAATAAATTAAAATTGAAAAGTATATGTTTATTTATAGACTTTGGTATTATGATCAACATAGGCTTCATATATGTTGGAGTGCAATAGGCCACTGGCACCATCTGTCTATCGGCGTAGGACAGAGTCAATAGTGGCAGTCCGGCGCGTGTCTCTCGTTAGTCCTCGGGTGACGGCCCGCCGGTGCGGTCGACTTTTGAACCTGTCGCTTTCCTAGCTATTATTATTAATGAGTTAATGTAAATTGATATCAGGAATATTAAGTGATTGAACATTATAATCTGAGTTAATTAATAAAGTGTTTGATTGCAACAACATTACCTACTAACGCCCACAGTTAATCTTCGACATTTATAAGTAGATTTCACAACCCAATCGAAGCTCCTTTACCTATCAGATACCTACTAACATCTTCTAACAGAGTTATTCGAAAATGTCTCACAAAAAGGTCTCTGGAATACCTAATATTAAGCTTTCATCTTTGTTTACACATTGAGGATGCTACGAAGAGATATCCTGTGACTAAACAAAATAAAAGAGAATACAATACATAACATGTATCGTCGTCGTCGTCGTCGCTTCAACCGATGGACGTCCACTGCTGGACATAGGTCTCACTCTCTTTATGTCGTCGGTCCACCTTGTGGGGGTCTCCCTACACTGTATAGCATGTATAGTAATTTTATAATACCAATGTATATAATAAACTATCTATAATCACGTGTACATAAAGATTTTTTTATTGCTGGCAGGTTACCGCTTGACTGCGATTACGTGTGTTGGTAATTAATACAATTAAAGTTGGACGCGTTTATCTGGTAAGAGACAATTTACCGCATCGTATCAGAACACAACTTTGCTTGGCGTTACGCCTTTGCTGTAAACTTGCTATGTCTTCAACTGGTCACTGTAATTATAAAGATTGGATTGGTTAGGGGGCGCGACTAGGCCGATGAACAATGATGACTCACTACATTCTTAACATAAACGAATTATAGCGGTGTCCGATGCCGTTCAGAACCAAGTTAGAGTTAAAAACAAATTGTAATGCAACTTTCCAAATTCGTCCGGCCGGGAATCGAACATGAGACCTTCTTTTTTTTCACTGGGAAATACATTTACGCAGAAACCCCACCCAAAGATCGGGAGTGTGGGACTCGGCGAAGGAGGAAAGCTCGCAATACCCACTAAAACCCAGCGGAACCCTCTTAATCCGTGAGTGAGACAGCAAAGGATCAGTTTGCGCATTCATACCCGGTGTCTCGCATAAGTCCGACCTAGGACTTACGGAAGTGGTCGCAGGTGCGCAAACATTGACGGCCTCGCTCCCGGGTTTACCACCGGCTAGTTACCACTGTACCAGCAAAGATTTACCGCTAAACAAAGAGATTTGTGTTCCAGTACATTGCTGTGTAGAAACCATATGAGGTATATTGGCTATTACCAGATTAGCTCGCTTACAGTCTTAGACTGTATCACTTACAATCAGGTGAGATCACTGTCAAGCGCTAAACTGTCAGCAATATGAAAATTAAAGCGTGTGTGACTATAGCTTAACTTCAGGGTGTCGGTTTTTGTGTCGGTGTGCGCGTGCAGCGTAAAAATTTACTCTCATCATTTTTTCCTAACGTGCCAAAAGAAATAGAACTTTAAAAAAACTTTCGCCACCTAATATCCCACCTCCATCGGCGGTAAGATTGGGCATCTACTGCATTCACCCTCTCTCGTTCGCGGGTCTTCTTGCTCCTCCTAAGAAGGCAACCCAGGACCTCTGCTAGCAAAGCGTACACTCGCACCTTTGCGCCAGCAATGCTGTTAAAGTAGGTTCGATTGAGCGGAAATTATGTTTCCATCACAAAAAAGGTAAATACTGTATATAGATTCGATGTAAAGCCAATATAAGATAAACTTGAGATTGTCTGAAAGCCCTGTAAATGAACATCGTCATCTGGAGCTTAGAATTCGTGATATGGGTGCGACATTTGACATTAAGATGAGTTATACGCGCACAGAATGCAGACATTATTCGACAAAGCGTTTTAAATGCCGACTCACGTTGTGCCTTTATATTGCTACATGTTGTGTGTAAACTCCCTATTCAGTAAGTTTTTCACGGACGTGCTCGTTCGTGAATATTTTAAGTGTAGGTGATGTGCCAGAAATACAGTAGCTGCTGAAATGAACAAGGACGAGAAATAATTAGATACTTGAAGAAGATATATTACTTGGTGTTATTTTATGAAGACTTTATTTATCTTAAGATTTTTTTTATAAAACTTAAATTTTCGTAGTTTATCGACATATTGAAAACTATTTTAACGGGCATATATTACGATGGCGTTTTTTAATTTTGTTGAATAAATGTTGAGCCGACATTTATGTATGGTAGTGAAAGTTGGATATGGCAGAAGAATCACAAAAGTAAAATAAATGCGATAGAGATGAGAGCGTTGAGAAGTATGAGTGGATTAAAACTGAGTAACAGAGTAAGAAATAGTGTGATAAGAGAACGTTGTGGTTTAAAAGAAGATGTAGTAAGTAAAATTGAGAAAGGTATGCTGAGATGGTTTGGGCATGTAAAGGAGACTGACAAAAAGGATTTCTGAGTCAAGAGTGGATGCGAAAGTTGGAAGGGGAAGACCAAGGCGATCGTTCCTGGACCAAATCCAGGACATTTTAAATAAGGGCCAGGTCAAGAGTACTCTAAACTGACGAACTTGTATGAAAGGTTCAATGAGAATGAAAGAAGTGAATCGTGGCAAGTGGAAGGACGTGGTCTCTGCCTACCCCTATGGGAATGAGGCGAGATGCTATGTATGTATGTTGAGTCACGTCGTGACCATAATCCATGCAACTGGGTTGAAATACCGACAAAATTAAAAAAACGCCATCGTTGTATGTATCCTTTAAAACAGTTTACGATACACATAAAACAAATTGTGAAAACAACACCCACTTTTTTAAAAAGATTAAAGATTTTTTTTCAAGAATTTAATTTGGTGTAGTCATACATTATAATGATTAAGATGTAAAAGTAATTATTTAACAAGAGGGATACAATTATTTACTTGTGTATTTATATATCAATAATATGTCAAAAATATTTGGGATTATTAAAAAAACAATGTAAAAGTTGTTGCATTGTCAGAAGCAGAGTAAATATTACTAATATTTACCTGAAAGAATAGGATTTTGGTTATATTATACAAATTTATTTAACATTTGTGATATTTATAACGTATTTTACTTTAGCGAAAAAGATAACACATTACTTAAACGTTTGAAAAAGCTTATTCTTCTCTGAATATTTGACAAAAAGCCCTGATTTCAACATCAGCTGACAGTGACAATTCCAACCAAATAATATATTACCATCGATGATAAACACACAGTTTTTGATATGAAACATCTAAAGTAGGTGAGATCGACGGGTACCGTGGCAAACTCTCTTCTCACTGAGTTTGTAACAGCCATTCTAAGACGGTTTTATTGTTACATTTTAAGGTCAATTGCTTGAGTTTTTATAATAATATAGAATAAATATAAAGCTAGAGTCGTCGTCGCTTCAACCGATGGACGTCCACTGCTGGACATAGGTCTCACGTAATGACGTCCACAAGGCCCGGTCTTGTGCCGCCTGGCTCCAGCGGCTACCGGCGACCCTCTTTATGTCGTCGGTCCACCTTGTGGGGGGTCTCCCTACACTGCGCCGCCCGGTGCGGGGTCGCCACTCCAGCACCTTCGGGCCCCAACGTCCATCGGTCCGTCGGACTATGTGCCCCGCCCATTGCCACTTCAGGTTCGCGATTCGTAGGGCTATGTCGGTGACTTTGGTTCTGCTACGGATCTCCTCATTTCTGATTTGATCACGTAGAGAAATTCCGAGCATAGCCCTCTCCATCGCACGCTGAGCGACTCTGAGCTTTCGTATGAGGCCCATAGTCAGCGACCACGTTTCGGAGCCGTAGGTCATCACTGGCAACACGCACTGTTCGAAGAGCTTTGTCTTCAAGCACTGAGGAGTATCGGACGAAAATATCTGGCGTAGTTTCCCGAACGCTGCCCAACCGAGTTGGATTCGGCGGTTGACCTCTTTCTCGAAATTGGACCTACCTAGCTGGACAATGTGTCCCAGGTATGTATATTCGTCTACAATTTCGAGTGCTGAGTTCTCAACGATGACTGGGTGGAGCGGAACATGGATATTGGACATAACTTTCGTCTTATCCATGTTCATTTTTAGGCCCACCTGTCGAGAAGCTCTGCTGAGGTCATCGAGCATTGCATTGAGATCTTCCAGAGTCTCTGCCATAATGACCACGTCGTCGGCAAACCGTAGATGAGTGATGTACTCGCCGTTGATGTTGATGCCCAGTCCGTTCCACTCCATAAGCTTAAACAGGTCCTCCAACGCCGCAGTAAAGAGCTTCGGGGAGATAACATCTCCCTGTCGCACTCCACGCTGCAGTTGGATAGACTCTGTGCTTTGGTCCTGTATACGGACTGACATGGTGGCGTTTTCGTACAAACACTTCAACACGTGTATGTACCGGTGGTCAATTCGGCATCTCTGCAAAGATCTCAACACGGCCCATGTTTCCACCGAATCGAAGGCTTTCTCATAGTCCACGAACGCCAAGCAAAGTGGCCGATTATACTCCTCGGTCTTCTGTATAATCTGCCGCAGCGTAAAGATGTGGTCTATGGTACTAAAGCCTTTTCGGAATCCGGCTTGTTCGGGGGGCTGGAAGTCGTCAAACTTGCGAGCGAGACGATTCGTAATGACCCTCGAGAACAGCTTATAGACATGACTTAGCAGCGCAATAGGTCTATAGTTCTTCAATAAGGTGTTGTCACCTTTCTTGAAGAACAGAACTACCACGCTCCTATGCCATGCCTTGGGCACCGTGCCTTCCAGAATGACGGAATTGAACATTCGCTGAAGGACTTTAAGAATGGGTTTTCCACCCGCCTTCAGGAGTTCCGCTGTGATTCCGTCATCACCCGGTGCCTTGCCGTTCTTCATCTGTTTGAGAGCCATACTAATCTCGTACAAGCTGACGTCCGGGATATCTTCGGTATAATGCCGGGTCAGTTTGGCACGGGGATCTTTAGCCAAACTATCAATAGGCTTGCAAGTCGATGTGTACAACTGTCCATAGAAACTCTCAACCTCCCTCCGAATCTCAGGTCCAGATGCAATGAGTTCGCCGTTATGGGTCTTCAGCCGCGTCAACTGGCTCTGACCGATAGACAAATCTTTTGCGAACACTTTAGTGCCTTTGTTGCGTTCGATGGTATCTCGTATACGCTCGGCATTAAAGTGTCGCACATCACGCTTTTGCGATTTAGAGATCTGTCTATTGATCTGCCGATATGCGGACGCGTCTGCTGTAGACTGCAAGCTCATTGCATGTCTCTGTTCCATGAGATTAAGAGTATGGTCTGAGAATCTCTTGGTTTGCTTTTTACGGGGTTTATAAAATTTCATCCCAACCGTATGGACAGTTTCCACTAGCCTATCGTTTAGCTCGTCCACAGATTCGCAATCCTCGAGGCAGGCGAAGCGGTTTTGCAGCTCTAGTTGAAAGCTCTCGGGGTTTTGGATATGCGCGCGAGTGGGTCGGAGCGTAGACTTCACCAGTCTGAACCGCTCTCGGTGTACGTTGATATTCAATGTGCCTCTTACCATACGGTGATCGCTCCCAGTTTTCACTTGATTGATCACAGAGACATCATTGAATATGTTCCGTTTCGTAGACATGATGAAGTCAATCTCGTTTCTCGTGGAACCATCAGGACTCAGCCAGGTCCATTTTCGGAGCGGCTGTTTCTTGAAAAAAGAGTTCATCATATAGAGTCCCTCCTTTTCCATGAAATCAGCGAGCATCTGTCCCCTCTGGTTCCGTTGCCCATACCCAAATTGCCCCACTCTCAACTCTGCCCCGCTTCGTTCGCCGAGTTTTGCGTTGAAATCACCCATAACAACGTTGTAGAAGGTCCTAGAGGTATGCATGGCTTTGGAAATGTCCTCATACATAACCTCTACATCATCATCTGGATGCGATGATGTGGGTGCGTAAACCTGGATGACCTTCAACGAATACCGTTTGGTAATTCTGAGTATCAGGTACGCTACCCTGTTGGACACGCTGTTAACTTCTACAACGCTGTTGACGAGAGATTTGTGGACGAGGAACCCGACACCACCTTGGGACTGGTGTTCGCCCTCCCGGTAGTAGAACAAGTTACCGGATTTGAGGATTATCGTGTCCTCCCCCTCTCTACGGACTTCCGACAATCCTATAATATCCCAGTGTAACTTGTTTACTGCTTCTTCCAGTTCGAAGATCTTTTCGTCGGTCCTCAAAGTGCGTGCGTTGTATGTTGCCAGGTCAAGTCGTCGGGGTTGGCAGCGGAATCTCTTCCGGAGATTCTTAGCACCCCCTGCCCCGCCGTTACCATAACCGCTGCCAGAGCTAGGAATAGCGGGGCTGCCGGGGACTGGGGGCCATTGCTGCCTTGTTGTATTCATCGTGGATGTGCCAGTAATCACCACGCTTGGCAGGCGGGTTGGTGATCGCAGTGCTGACCCTCTCGCACCGATAACGCTTTGGGCTCAAAGCTAGAGTACATAAATAAAATTATTATGTTGGTATGCTACGTACTACCTGTACATATCAAATTATAACTTGCTGCAAATTCACTCTCAACTTTAATGCTAATCGGGGAAGAGAATTGAAATTCAAATATCGTAGCTACGTCAACCCTACTGTGTAAATACAGAATAGAGTGAATATTTTTTTTTAATTGGGAAGTCTAACAGATAATCTCACATACAGTTTTAAAGTTTAGTATTAAGTCAAACGTTGTTTCAATGTAAACAATATTTACATATTTTCCCAGGCTATGTACGCCTAAAGATTTTCAATTTTGGATTGATGAGAAGACTGGTGTGATGATTAGTATCTGACAACTGTGCCAATGCCAATATACTATCTGCCAACTTCTTTTTTGCATTTATTACATTATCTACATCAGGGTCGGCAACCGACGTCCCGTAAACCACTACAGTGCCGCCCGAAGGTAAACAAATAACAGTAACGATACTTACCTGTAAGGTGTTAAGCAGCCCATTAACGTTCCACTGCTGCGCACAGGCCTCGTCACTCATAGGAGACAGGATTTGTAGAGCATTAGACTCACCACGCTGCTCCACCGCGGGGTGGCAGACACTCCTTCACTCACATAGTTCGAAGTGATAGCGATCTGACACGACCGTAGAGAGATCAGGTGCAGGACCAACCGCTTAATGTGGTATCCGAGGCATGGGGGTGGAGCACACCGCGAACTTCTTAACTTCTAGCAAAAACCCGGGACTCGAACCCAGGACCTCATGTCCGTAGCCGAATATGCTAACAAATGACACAGTAGTCTGACATACAGTCATGATACATTTCTATCAAATCAATTGCTATTTCGTTGTAAATGATTTTTACATTTACACATTTTCCCAGGACATGCTATGTAGGCCTAATTATTCAATTTTTCTCTGATCTGATTAGTATCTATTAGGGGTGTGCGAATAATTCGAACTTACGAATTATTCATTCTGAATAGAATGTTAATATTCGATTCGAAACTTGAGTCGAATAATTCTAAAGTTAGAAATTCGAAATTATTAGGGATAATTCGAATTTTCGAGTAATTTCAATTCCGGGTTTCTTATGTTCAACTATAAATTTAATCCTTTAGATACCTTTTATTCAAACCTGAAGATAGGTTTGATAACCGAGGTTTACCGACAGAGATGAACATATACTGAAAATAATCAATTGTATTTTCTGGGTAATTGATTTTTAAACGAAATTAAATGGAATTTTTCGATATTTAAGATAATTAAATAGAAATAACTGAATATCCAGGGATATTTCATTAATGCGCTAATTATTCAAAAATTTCCTAATTTTTCGATTTTTCGAATTATCTCGATTCGAACGATATTCGCACTCCCCTAGTATCTACATTTGGGGTCGGCAACCAGTAGCCTGTAAGCCACTAGTGTCACCCGCAGGCATACCAATATGTTAAAATTGTTTAAAAATGCAAATATGTTAAAATTCTTTAAACAAAAGTTTTACCAAAACTCTGTCTGTCTGTATTAGATGAAATGTGGTCCGCACTAATATACTCATAACATTTGGAGTCCACAACAGTATTCTCATAACATTTGTGGCTCGCGCCAATATCCTCGACAACATTTGTGGCCTATTCCAATATCTTCATAACACTTGTGGTCTGCTATGATTTCCTCAAAATTTCTGTGGTCTTATTACAAGAGAAGGTTCCCAATCCGTGATATACAACATCATTATTTTTATTTTCAATAAAATCATTTAACATATAAGAACTACTTTTATATTTTAATTTTGTTACAAAATAAAAGCCTCAAAACATATCGAAATATACCGGTATCAATACTTAATGCGTCGATACAAAATTCGCTATTATATTTAATCCACCATTTTGTAGCGGCCGCCATTTTGGAATTGCAATAACGTAGAATGTCTTGAATTGTTAATGTTATCAGACCTAAGGATGTGTATCAAAAATCAGATCAATCTGTCGACGTGAAGGGGAGTCACTTTAAATTACTACATTTTGATCATTAAGAAAACAGATCAAGCTTAATAAAATCGTTTAATAAGAAAAATGATTTCAAATATAACTCTGTCAAATGTTAACAGAGCTGTACAGAACCGCTAGCTAAACTTCATACTAACGTGTAACGGGCAGCTTTATTGTACAACTTGCTCGTATTATATATGAAAATCGACCAGCAATTTAGAACTAAATTCCTCCGAACTCTATCGCAACTACAACACGATGTAAGTTGAGTTTGCTTTGGCTTATACCGTAGTAACTTATACAATAAAGACGTGTTATAACATCCCTATAATAAAATATCATCATATCGTCGACTTTGTTTGGTTGAATGAAAGCTTGCCTCGTCATGCCATAACTGCCTCGTTGATCTAGTGGTCAGCATGTTCTGACACCTGAGGACCTGGGTTCGAGTCCTTAGTCCGGCGAATTTAAAAATCGATATTGAGATTTCCTCAAACCTTGCCCGAATTTGTGAAATTTGCGGTGTGCTCAACCCCCTTGCCTCGAATATCTTGTTAAGCTATCGGTCCTACGCCTGATATTTATCCGGGCATATTGGATCGCCGTCACAGCGAACTATGTGAGTGAGGGAATAGAGAGTGCACTTGTGTGCTATGCCTGCCCACTCGTAGTAGAGTAGCATGACGGGGCTATGCTTTAAAAACCCTCTTTCCAATGAGCGAGGAGGCCTGTGCCCAGCAGTGGGACTATAATGGGCTTTTACTTAATTACTATAAAAGCGATTACACATTAGGCGTTTTACAGTGCGCGCTTTTGTAACGCGCGTTTAGAGAATAAACAGGTTGGTCGAAGGTGTACACATTCAAGCCCGCGCTTCTGATCAAACGCGCGGTTGACGCGCGCTTTAAGATAGCTTTAAAGCTCTTTTTGTTCGGACGCGCGATTCGAAAGCTTAGCGTACATTTCATCGCGCGCTTTCATGTAGGGTGGACGTAATATTCTCCAAAATGGAGATTGAGCACTTCGATACAGACTGATTTTTCGATGAAATCGAAAACCGTCGAGCTAATGGGACATGGAAAGTTCGGATTATAAAAAAAAAATATTAAAAAATAACGTTGAATTTTTTTGCATCTACTGTCCTATTTTATAGCGTCGGTATAGGAGCCACACACAATTACTTCCATGTCCATTTTGGTTTTTGTTTTATTTTCGTATTTTCATTGTCGGACTGAGCCAGTAGTATTGATACCCTGACTGCGCTCGTAAAACGCCGTGTTGAACACTGTGTGTGTACACTGCCAACGCCCGCGGAACGCAACGCCAAACGCCTAATATGTACTCGGCGTAAACATGATTAATTGACAGTAACAAAAAGATAAGCATCAAATAAAAACGTTCTCCAACCGACAAATAAAAAAGCCCAGTATAGATTACAGAACGCCATTACATACAAAAAATACAATTACAAACAGTTTAATAATCTAAAGATAATGAAAAAGTAAATGTAGAATCTTGTAATGTCCTATAGCTCTCTATGAGACAATTTGAATTTTAAAATCACCTTTAGATATGATCCCGGAATTGTTCGTAAAATATGAACTTCAATTACATCAGACATAAATCTAATTCAGTAACTAATTTGATAGAGCATTAAAAATGAGTGCTAACAGCAGAAAACAGTCCAAAAGTAACTTACCATAATCAATAATCAATTGGTTAAATTCCCGACTAGAAAATTATTGATGGTTCGAAAATGTTTTAGTTATCAAATCAAGAATTCATTGAAAATTGTTAACTGTTATAAACAGTTTACGATTTGGCCATCCTTTAAATTTATTATCTTCTAAAATTTAGTTCTATATTTTATAACATTTTTTTCATAATTTCATCAAAGTATGCTTGAGTAATGAAGTAAATTGCGACATTTGGCACCGAATATTATCATTAGGTATCTCTTGAATTCATTTAGTGCTCTATTGATAGTGTTGACCGTTAGCTGACCCTAAAGGCGCCTTTAGTATGCAAATTGAATTGCTACGACCTTTCTTATGTTATTACATTTGATATTTTATTTGCAAAAAAAAACTCCATTTTCTGTAGGTTTTGCCGTTTTGGACGAACACAACGGAAATCCTGTTTTAAGTAAGTAAGTAAGTAGCAGCCCATTAACGTCCCACTGCTGGGTACAGGCCTCCTCACTCTAAGAAGCAAAGGTTTTTAGAGCATAGACCCACCACGCTGCTCCACTGCGGATTGGCAGGCATAGTACACAAGTGCACTCTCTATTCCTTCACTCTCATAGTCCGATGTGACGGGAATCCGACACGACCGGAGAGAGATCAGGCGCAGGACCGACGGCTTAACGTGCTCTCCGAGGCACGGGGGTGGATCACACCGCCAACTTCCCAACTTCGGGCAAATATTGAGAAAATCTTAATAGAAAACTCAATATTGGTTTTTGAATTGGCCCGACCCGGGACTCGAACCCAGGACCTCATGTCTGTAGTCGAACATGCTAACCACTAGACTAATGAGGCAGTTATAGTAATAAAAAGTTATTCCATTCCTACGCCGTCTAGTACGAGTTTCTTTAGCTCATGATATAAAACTGTTGCGTGAATTTAAATTTTATGGTACAATTGTCAATTAGGGTATAATTAGATGTATAAACAGTAAAATTGTATAGTTAATTTAGTTATGGAATGAACATTTGGAAAAACTGTATATTAAGTGTCATCTGAAATAAATTAAAAAAAATTGGGAGTAAGTGAATTTTTTAGTTCTGACAGGTTAGCTCTCGAAGGCGATCACAAGTAATGGTAAGTGTTGATGCAGTCTAAGATAGAAGCGTGCTAATGTGGTAAGAAGTAACTTACCTCATGGTTTCTACACAGTATCGTACCGGAATACAATCTCTTGCTTGGCGGTAGGTCTTTGCATGTAGGGTGATAACTATCCACGACCAAAGCCTCCCACCGGTTAAAAAGTAATTTCCTAAATTCGTCCTACAGGGGATCGAATCCGGGACCTCAGCTAGCAAAGCGAGTAACCGCGAGGCTGCAATAGTGTATAAAGTATTTTATGAACAATTGAAAATTTTTACAAGAGATATATAGGCCGAGTGTGAGCTAATAATAGGAACTGGAAAAAGAAATATCCCTCTTTGCAAATAAATTGAGTTGTTAATGAATTACCAAATTATTCATACGAGTTGAGTTGACCTATTAAGCTATGGCCGTGACCAATTTAGAGCTTTACATAAAATTATTCGTGAACTTGAATATCGCTCTTTGGTCTTAAGTTTATCTGTATTATTGTTTCCATTATAACTACTTCTATAATACAAGGGTGCTAGTATTTATTCCGCTAGCAGGCGGACTCAGGATTCGATTCTGGGTAGAGAAAATAAAAGAAAATTTCAATTGCCCCAGTCTGGACTGGTAAGAGCCTTCGACCGTGGTTAATTACCATTTCTCCTGGAAAGACGAGCCGCCAAGAAAAACTGGCGTTCCGATACGATGCTGTGTTGAAACCATAAAAGGAGTATTACCCCTCACCAGGCTAGCGCGCTGTCAACTTAAACTGTATTATCGCTTACAGCCAGATGAGATTACAGTCAAGCGCTAACCTGAGAGATTGACAGATCATGAAGTCCTGGGTTTGAGTTTAAGTTTTCTGTTTACAAAATTTTAAGCATTTGTCAGAAATTGGAAAGTTGGCAGAGTGCGACACTTTCATAGTCCACAGAGAGAAACAGTTAAGCCCTCGCTAATGCGTCTGATTTAATTCCCGTTGTGTCTGATTTGACTATGAGAGTTCACTTGTGTTTGCACATATACTTCTGCATTATTATACTTCTAATATAGCTGCGACTAATGTAGCAATGGAAAGTCTACAGTCTTATTTTCTTAGATTGACATTTTAAAATTTGTTTTATCCATTGAATTGAACGTCCTATTTTATTAGTTTAATAAGTATTTTACAGGTATTGAAAAGGCCTTTAATAAAATATTATTTAATACTATAAGGATTAATACAGAGGTGTGAACAATATGATGTGATTATTGTCGGCACTTATTAATTTTTGAAATGCAAAGAAGTGGTTATAGTTGCATAACTGTACACAGTGGTTGGACATATGGTGTTGCGGGATTTTTTATAGATATAAATACGTTTAATAATATTATAGAATATTTTTTTTGTTCTATCATCAATAGTTTTGGCACGTGATAACAGTTTTTTGTTTCATATCTTGGGTTACATTCTAGCGTTTTTCTTAGGTATCCCTATTTTTTTGAGGAAGTAATATTATAGCCTATGCCGCTCAGTGAAAATGTAGCTTTCTAATGGTGGGAAACTTTTTGAAGTTCGTCCAGTAGTTTTTGGGTGAAAACTTTTCAAACATACATACATACAAAACACAAATGTTTCCTCTTTATAATATTAGTATAGATAGACTATTTCTAATATGTTTATCCTTTTAGACTTTTCAATTGGTTATTTAGCAAATAATGTAATCTTTGTCCAAGTAATGCGTAAGTGTCGTATTACCTTGGTTGAGTCGAGAGAATCTTCTATTTAGGAATTGACCAAAGCAGGGCTTATTCTGTAGAAAAATGTGTTATCTTCCTATTAGTAATGGCGCGATGCCTGCTCTTTATAGTTTGAAATCATGTTATCTTATTATTTAAAGCCATGCAAAATATGTTTTACATAGACATTAAGTCCGAAGCCATATATAAGCCATATAGAAAATAGATAAATTAAAATAGCATTCATCAGGGAATTAAAGTTAATGATTGCCAGTAATTCTATTAGAGTATACAGCATATTCCGTTCCCATGTTAAAAACGATTTGAAATTCAGATAGCAACATTAACTGCGCTCTAAAATCTAAATTAATATGCTGTTAAATTTGCTCCTGTGTAAGTTACAAGGGTATATTTCGTAACGAAATTTCTAACGTAACACAGTTAACATACGCTTTAAAAGAAACTTTCAGCTTGCTCTAATAAGATATATATTTTTTATTTTTAAGTATAATTGAATTAGAACTTAGTCAATTTCTCTTATTATATAGATAGCTATATAGATAATATTCTTTATTGAACACCACGCTACAAATAGGTTTACAATTACTCAGTATAAAGTACTTTTAGTGGGCAATTGGGCGGTCTTATTGCTCATTAGCGATCTCTTCCAGACAACCCTGGCGTTAGGGAACCTGTCAATGAAAGGAGAGAGAAGGTAAGTGGTGTGTATAAATAAATAGGCATACAATTTCTAACAATAATAAATAGATATATACAGAATTTTGTAAATACATACATATACCCTGAAAAAAGCTTGTGTTTTACCTTTGTCAAAACAAATCAAGTTGCTTTACTATACTACACATACATTATAGATTCATGTCATTATTTACATTTCTAAATAAACCTAAAATGTTTTTATCATAACGTGAAAAATGTGACTTATATTTATCTCATGTATTTTAGCACATAATGCCGTCGCTTCAGTATATAAACAATAGTTTAAAATATAATGTTAACAGCCTGTATTTCGCCATTTTATAGTATTTTTAATAACGTTCAAATTCTGACTAGTACGGCAAATTAAAGGTAAATATATATGTTTTTTATCCCTATGTTCAAATATACGTTTCCATTACAAACTCCCACAGGACGTTCTAGCGATGTCAGTTAATAAATTCAAAGTCTTTGTTAAAAGAATTGATTGAAAAATCATACTATAAGTGGCAAGATTACTTAGACGATATAAACGCATGGGAGAAAACTAATTGCTCTAATTTGTATTTAAATATGATAAACTTATATGATATTGTAATGATAATGATCAAAAAATGCAAAAATACTTGAATGAGTTTATTTTGGGCTCTTCTCAGGTCAGGGCGCGATTCTATAAGCGTGGGTGCTTTCATTCTGGAATGCAGAGTTAGATTAAAAGTGTCATACAAAGCGTGTTATAAAAATATCAATTATTTTACTGAAGAATCGTGTACTCAAGTATTAGTGAGTTGAAGTTCTGACTCTGAACCGTTTGTAACAAATCAGTTCTCATAGCGATACTAATTATGGGCCTTTACAAATAGAATGATAAAAATACTAGTCGTTAAATAGTTTTCAACCAGATGCAAATTTTATTTAAATGAGTATACTCTATGTGATTTATTTATCATTTTGTAACTCAAGAATAGATATTCCAATATGATTCCATAATTAAAGTCCAAATTGCATACGGGCTTAAAGATTAGATGTAAAAATACTTACGTTTCTTATATAGTTATGCAATTCAGAAATCATTACAATTCCGTGTACCCACATGATTCTAATGTATGGAAGCGGATGTAATACCGGAATTTTGATCTTAAATTTGTTATGGCGTAGTAATATGAACATTTATTAATGGGTCGGATGATCAAGTCTTTTGCAAGGAATTTTGTGTAAAATACATATAGTACAGTATTAAATAACAACTACAAAACTCTATAATGTGCGTGACCCAAGACCAAGACCAACCTAGTGCGTGTATTTTTAGGAGCATAAATCTTTTAAACCAAATATAATATACTTTATTATTAAGAAATTCCTAAGCTCGTTTATTAAATTCCTACCAATATCATGGACTTTTTCTATGTATATACCTTATTCAAATTTGAAATCGTTAATAATACTCATTTTTATCCTCTCGTGTTCTAGCACAATTTCTAAGAATATAGTTCATTCTTGCCTTAAGACGGCTTCTTTCACGGTTCATGACATTATTTATTTTGAATTTATATTTTATGAATTGTTCGAATTCAGAAATGTATATTAATTTTATCACTTTGTAGTCGCAATGAAATGAAACATATAAAGGAAATAGTGAAACGTTAGTTGAAGAAAGAGTTTATATTATTGTGACAAAATGTCGTTAATTTACGAGGACGGTTGACCTTCATCTGCTACGTAAAACTTTGAATGGGAGTTTAACAATTCTTAAAAATCTTGAAAATATTAAATTGTAACTTTTATTAAAAATCTCGTTGAAATCTTTGTAGATTCTAAGAAGATAATAATTTAGTTTTTTCCTTACCTTTTAGGGTATCGATTTACCAAGTTATCGTAGCGATTAGCACATACTATTACAACACTAAGTAAATGCTATTTTTCAATTCCAACTAATAAGTTCTCAGTCTCTCTATGTTAATCTTAAATGAAAGTTTTGTTCAAGACAACGACTCGCTCAAATTTTCAATTACATTTCAACTCCGGTACAAATACATTTCTTTTTAACTTCAAGAGTTGTTTTATTTAGCGAAACATTGTATAGTGCCAAATATTGAGAGCTCATGTTAAAGGTATGAAGGTTTCTTAGTTCTTACAATGTAAATAAAGAAGTATCTTCTAGATGGTATTAGAATTCAAATACTCAGTTTTCTTATTTTTATATATTTGTGACAGCTACTATTGACGTCAATTTAATAAAAATATTTGTACGAAATACAATACCATTTGATGTTTTGATCGAAATATAATCCCTTCAAAGTGATCAAATTTAATGATTTGGGAACCGAAAACCCTTTTCGATTCTTCGTTAAAGCCCCAATTGTTGATCTATATCTGTATTGTTAAGCTTTCAATCTGTGTTGTTTTCTATGACGAGTTGATTTAGCATGCGGAAATTATTAAATAACCGTATAATATTCCTCGGAAGTTATGTAGAGTAGTATATTGGATACTGAATATCGTAGTGACCTTCCGTTACTTGATATAATATAGAATCACAGGTAAAATTAATCCTTATCAAATGAATAATGCTTTTATTCAACGGCCAATAAGTATACAATTTCTCTTTATAAATTATTACTACAATATTTCTTTTTCATCCTCTCTAATTTTTAAATACAGGTTGACATTTGATATAATTAAAATGTTCTCAATGATTAAATTATTCATTAAATTTGGTTAACGATAAATTTTACAGCATCATCTGTTGAAAGCTGTTTATATTCAACGAGTTTAAGAAGTTTGTGACAAATTGTAAAAAGTAAGAATTGATACAATTAAGAGAAAGAAGCTCTTTATTTTACTTGTTAACAAGGATTAATATTTGATAACAGGAAATAGAAAAAATACTAATTTCCGTTTCTGGGTGAAATGATGGAAGTAAAATACGAAAGATAAACATAATATTTTTTTTTATCTGTTAGACAATTTTGATACTGGTATCTAAAGCCGGTGGGAAGTAAATGAAACAAGTACTCCGTTTATTATTGCACCAACCTCGTGCGTGATTCGCGTACAAATTCCATCGTACAGGTGTAATTTTAGAGAAATACATGGCCTTAGCCAGCGATATTCAAGGCAATAAAGTATATTTTTTTTAATGAAAGGAACTTTTTATATAGAAGTAGCATCATTCTTGTACGAAATGAGGGTAATTATTTACGGATGAAACGCGTGATTAGCGCCACGAAGATGTGCAGCGTTATTTATGCTAGTAGCTAATTCCTTTGAAGGTTAGGTAGTTTTAATATTTACAAATAACATGTGCCATTTTAATTTGCCACTCGTCATTTAATGTTTTAATGTACTGACTATTTTTCATAAAATATAGTTTCCTAAATTATAAAACGAAATTTCTAATATTGACAAAAAAAACACTTGGTATTTTTATTTACAACTCGTCATTGGAGATTTCAACAAATTATTTGTATAATTTTCGACACTCTTAATATTTTAATGACAATTAAATTCCTGACATATCTTCCTTTTTCCGTCCCTCTAAATCATGGAAATCTAAAGTTTTAGCTTTGTATAGATATATACAAGACTTGTAAAATTAGTTTGCCAAAGAAGTTTCACTTCTGACGTGTGTACTTTGTATGCACGGACTTTTTTTTATTTCTGCGTCTAACTGAGGTGTCATTGGATGAGTAATAAATAATATAGTGTCAGACCTTAGAACACTAACCTGAGAAGAGGTAATGGTTTCTATACATCATGGTACCGGAAGGCCAATTCTTTACTTGGCGACACGACTGCAAGTATAACTTGAGGAAAGCAATTTCCCAAATATGCCTTGCGGCTTATCAAACGCATGGCGACGTTATGTATACAAATTTGTTTTAGCGAATATTTAAATTGTAAAATTCCCTTACGAAATCCTATAGGGCTTAGATATAAAACGTAAAAATTAAAACGACCCACGAAACGAGTCTAGTCTTTTTGTTTACGCTATATTATAATTCGTAGGGAAACATTTCTAATTCATCATTGGTTATAACAACCGCTAATAGTTGTATCATAATATGTTTGTAAGCATCCTTTCGAGACTTGTATACTGACTTTACCTTAAATGTAATACTGAAATTACCATTTGACGAACCTCCTTTATTAAATTCATTTGACAAGGGCACCTAAATTTGATCATGAGCTTCTTGTTTATTGGATAAAGCTTTCTATATCCCTCGTATAATTGTAGAAGTTTACCAGCAAAGGTTTACAAACAATGTGTTTCTGTGATTGTAGAAGTGATTATGCGCCTTTAATTAATCTTTATAATATCACGTGTATGTGGTCAATTGCTATTATTGAATGAATCATGGTTTCAATATTCGCTAAATGAATCTCGCATGAAGATTTAAATACTTTTAGAATTATAAATATTTTAATAGAACCGTTTAAAAATTATCAACCCTGTTATACCGAATTAGCTTGAAAATTTCAAATTCAATAAAAGTGTATTCGTGTATCGGTGGATATGTAGAGGAAATGAAACTTCTTTGGCTAATATTGTATACAATAATTATGTTTAACTCTTATATATAAGTATTTTTGCAGCATTGGTGTAGAACAGGTGTTGCGTTATTTGTCCATATTAAATGGCATTGCAAAACATTTTGAGTATTAATAATAATTATTTAGTCGGTTTCCAAAAGAACTTATTACTAGGTACATGGTAAATATATATATATATATATATATATATATGAGAATAAGAAAGAAGGAGCAGCATAAAGCATAGGGGCGTAGGGTTCTCCGCCGACATAGTCATTAATGGCATCGATAATTCAATTTCCATACTGTGGGCTTTTGTTGGGTAATGTTGGTGCAATCAATCAAACACTTTATTAATTAACTCGGATTAAAATGTTCAATTACTTAATGTTCCTGTTATCAATTTATACAAACACATTAATAATAATAGCTAGGAATATTAACTATTGTTATTCGAGCGCGCGCGCGCGGCGCGCACTTTTGTCGCGAATAACAATAGTTCCGTAAAAATATTTGAAATAAATTAATTATACTCATTCCTTCTAATTAAAAAACTTTGAGAATGGTTTAAAAATGTGTAATAAGGATTATATTAATAAATAAAGCAGTGGTTAAGTGATTCATCATAACGTTAAAATTTATAAACAAGATTGTGGACTTAAAATAACATTGAAATCGTAAGAAACCAGAAAAAAAAAAATATAACAAACTGTAAAGTCAAAGTGTAAATGCTAAATGTGTATTCATAAAAACATTTTATTTTAAACAATATCTACAACAGAAAGAAAATTGATATATTTATAAATTATGTGTTACAACGGCATATTTGAATTTAAATTGTTTACCGTTAACGCGCGTTACGCGCATTTTGACAATTGTGTGATGCCTTTGCCATCTATCGTTCAGAGCTAGTACTGGAATGGAATGTGAAATATGCAAAGCTTGGAATTACAATTATAATTAATATACTTATGCTATAAGTATCTAGTAATACTGCAATTACATTATTATTCTATGTTTTCTTTTTGCTCTCTTAATAACATCATACATGCAGCATTCTAATGAAGTGAATAACAATAATAATAATTTAGTGAATATATTTGTGAATCAGTGACAAACAATTTTCATAAGAACTACGAAGCAATTCCCGCAAATATTGAGTTATGAACATCACCGTCAAAGTTGTGTGAAAATAGAAGGAACAAAGTTAAAATTTAAGTCAAATTATTATGTCTATGATATTACTAATGAGAGATAGTTACTAATTAATAAGTTTTGTTAATTCAATGGACATTGTGATAAAACACTAGTGATACATTGTAAAGTCAATAGCTTTAATCAACTCACATTATCTAACGTATTTTGCACCATATAGGTTTATATAAATTTAGATTATATAGTAACTTAGTAAAAAATTATTTATATGCTGTGCAGCCCCGGCATAGAATAGGACTGCCCCTAGCTCCCCGTGGGTGACGTAAAAATCGTGTAAGGGACATTCGCAGGTGAGTACTGGTACACCTCCAATCTAAATTTCGAGTTGTACTAGTTCTGACTGTGCGAGTTTCAGGAGGGCACACACCATATTACGCCCTCTTCCGATTGGTGGCGGATACTACCAAACGACAGCATTCCCAAAGAGGGTTGACGTCAGGCAGGCGGCCGGTCATAAAACATCAAGCCAAAACCATTACAGCATGTTAGGTACGAAAAAGAATAATGGCGATAGGGCTAGGGCGTACCCCCGAGGCGACGCGCAGTTGCAGCACCCGGCAGTTGTGGGAAATGGACAAGGGTTGTTGCATCAGGGACGGGTGCAACGTAAGAAGCGAGTCCGGGAAATAAGGATGAGGTTTGCGAGTTGGAATATAGGTACGATGACTGGGAGGGGAAGAGAGTTAGCGGATGTATTAAAGAGGAGAAGAATCAATGTAGCGTGCGTGCAAGAGACAAGGTGGAAGGGAACGAAAGCAAGAGAAATTGGGGAAGGTTATAAATTTTACTATTGTGGCAGCGATGGGAAAAGAAATGGAGTAGGTATAATATTAGATAGTGAGCTGAAAGAGTGTGTGACTGATGTAAAAAGAATAACGGACAGATTAATAGTAGTAAAGGTAATAAAAGAAGGCTTAGTGTTGAATATTATAAGCGCATATGCGCCACAGACTGGATGTGATGACAGGTTGAAGGAAAAGTTTTATGAAGATTTTGATAGTGTAATACTAGATATCCCAGATGACGAAGATATATACGTAGGAGGAGATTTTAATGGCCATGTGGGAGAAAAGAACAGTGGTTACGAAAGAGTGCATGGGGGATGGGGGTTTGGTAATAGAAATATTGAGGGAGAAGCCTTGCTCCAAACTGCTTCAGCATTTGATCTAGCAATAATTAACACCTTCTTTAGAAAAAGTGACCAACATTTAATTACGTACAAAAGCGGGAACCACAAAACACAAATTGATTACTTTTTACTTCGAAGAAATAAAATTAGTTCAGTTAAGGATTGTAAAGTATTGCCAGGAGAATCACTAACAACCCAACATCGTTTATTAGTTTTAGAGATCAAAACCAAAGTCAAAAGCAATAGAAACAAAACAAAAACAGTACCGAAAATTAAATGGAGCTTAATTGAAAAACCAGAGTATGCAGAGGAATTTAGAAAACAAGTAGTTGACAAAATGATCGAAATGAAAGAATTAGCAGATAAAACCGTGAATGAATGTTGGAATGAGATGGCGGGATGCATTAGACGTGTAGCAAAAGAAGTTTTTGGACAGTCAAAAGGTAAAAGAAAAATTGATAAAGAGACATGGTGGTGGAATAAGGAAGTACAACAGGCACTAAAAGATAAGAAAAATGCATTTAAAGAGTGGCAAAAAGTAGATGAAAGTAATCAAACCGATAAGCATAGTAAAATAACAAAATATAACGAAACCAAACTAAAAGCTAAAAGAGCTGTGGCTATTGCAAGAGCCAATGCTCAAGAATCTTTATATAAAACACTGGAAAGTCCAGAAGGTACGCAAAAGATATATAAAATTTCAAAAGCAAGAGAAAAAAGAGGAAAAGATATAAATTACGTTAATTGTATAAAAGATAGTAAGGGGAAAGTATTGTCAGATAACGAAGAAATTAAAAAAAGATGGGAAAGATATTTTGAAAACCTAATGAATGAAGAGAATAATTGGAGTGGAGTGTTGGAAGATGTTCCATTGAATATGGGAGTTGTTAGAGAGATAGGCATAGAAGAAGTACAAAAGGCTGTCCAAAGTATGAGAAACGGTAAATCGGTTGGACCAGATGAGATACCAATAGAAGTGTGGAAGTTTCTGGATGTGGATGGATGGACGTGGCTGTCTTTGTTCTTCAATAAGTTGTTACAAGAAGAGGCGATCCCTGACGAATGGTGTATCAGTTCGCTGGTGCCTATTTTCAAAAACAAGGGTGATGTACAGGACTGTAACAGTTATAGAGGAATAAAGCTCATGTCACACAGCATGAAAGTATGGGAGAAGATTGTTGCTAGACGAATGAGAGAAGAGACGAATGTGACAGAGAATCAGTTTGGGTTCATGCCAGGACGTGGAACAACGGATGCCATATTCTCACTTCGCCAACTTTGCGAAAAGTACAAACGAGTACATAAGAACTTGCATATGGTGTTCGTTGATCTGGAGAAGGCATATGATAGGGTACCCCGTGAAGTCTTGTGGTGGGCTTTGAAAGAGAAAAGAGTGCCTGGGAAATACCTGCGTCTTATCCGTGCTATGTACGGTAGAGCAACTACATACGTTCGCTCCGCAGCCGGCGAAACTAACAAATTCAATGTGGGCGTAGGTTTGCATCAGGGATCGGCTTTAAGCCCTTTTTTGTTCCTCCTGGTAATGGATGCACTGACATCAAACATACAAGAGGAAGCACCCTGGTGCATGCTGTTTGCCGATGACATTGTGCTTGTTGGAGAGGATGGAGCTGAGGTACAGAGAAGGCTAGAAATATGGCAGGAAAAACTGGAAAACGCAGGGTTGAAGATCAATAGGACCAAAACAGAACATCTGTTCTGTGATTTCGGGGATCCATCCAGTTTTTCTTCGATTGTCTTAGATGGTGTTTCCCTTCGAGTCTGCTCAGATTTCCGTTACCTCGGCTCTATCTTCCAAAACGACGGCGGCATTGACCGAGATGTTACTAGCAGGATAAATGCAGGTTGGATGAAGTGGAGGCAGGTCTCGGGAACAATTTGCGATGCCAGAATGCCCCTTAAACTAAAGGGGAAGATTTATAAGACGATCGTAAGACCTGTCATCCTGTATGGATCAGAGTGCTGGGCCACCAAAGGGGAGAATGAAAGGAAATTGCATGCAGCGGAGATGCGAATGTTGAGATGGATGTGTGGAGTGACAAAATTGGATAAGATTAAGAATGAGTATATTAGAGGAAGTGTGAAAGTAGCACCAGTGACCGAGAAGTTAAGGAGTGGAAGGTTAGCCTGGTATGGACATGTAATGAGAAGGGAAGATAGCCATGTATGTAAGAGGGTTCTAAATATGATGGTAAGCGGCAGGGCCGGGAGAGGGCGACCAAAAAAAGTGTGGATGAATTGTGTGAAAGAGGATATGTCCATTAAGGGTGTGAATGTAGAAATGACAGCGGATAGAGTGAAATGGCGAAAGGAAACATGCTGTGCCGAACCCACCTAGTGGGATAAGGGCAAGAAAACAACAAACAACAACATACAGGCGACACTTTCAATAGTCGACCGCTCTGGCGGACTGTCACCCGAGAAAAACTGAGAGACGCGAGCCGGATTGCCACTATTGACTCTGCCCCACGCCGATAGACAGATGGCGCCAGCGTTCCACAGACATTTCGACATATATATTAATATTAACACAAGGTAAGTAATATTCTTTCTAGGTAAAGTATGTGCTTTTTTTAGTGCACATGTGTGCAGACTACTATTACAATGTGATAAAAATATAAAAAAATAAATTACAATATTATGACGATAATAAGATAATAATATAAAAAGAATATATATATTTCATTGTAAGAACTAAACTAAAAACTAAGTGCAAGCTTCCTTTTTAATATAGGTAGTGTGTCCCCAAATATATCAGCTATATTGTCATTATGTAAAGTGTTGTATGTTTTTACTAATTTGTTGATTGGTGCAAACTGTCCTTGGCTTGTGCGTGGCGTATGTGAGGTGAAGATATTAAAAGTACTTTTGCGTGAGAGTCCGTTCGGTAAATGAGAATTAGCATGAGATTGCATATTAAAAAATTAGACGATCATAAAAGGTGATAATTATTTTGGCATATTTACACTATATGACAAATGCCAAAGAAATTTGGACCCCTTCTATGTGCTTAATGTGTACTTTATAATGTGGACTCCAAGCGACGCTCCCATTTTTTTGTCGCTGGGAAATGCATTTACGCACTTCGCCTTTGAGACAGACGGGAGTGTGGGACTCGCCGGTTGTACCAGAATACCCACTAAAACCCAGCGTAGCAACTCGTCATTTGGGAATGTAAGACGAATGTAAGAACAGGGGTTCGTTGTAGCATTCCACTTTGGCCCCTCCGAAATAAGCTGGCACAAATTTGCGCTGCAGGGGGAGGAGTTGGATAAACCTCCGTCTCCTGTTTCCTATTCCCCTCTGTCACGAGGTACTGTGCTTCAGCTGTATTCGCTCTCTCTCTTTGCCGTGCCTTCTTTAGCGAAATGATAGTTTCGCAGAAAGTGGCAACAGCATTCCATGCCCGCTCGTTGACAGGCATTGCGCCTATAATACTTGCCAGCGAGAGGTCTGCACCGATCTGCGACGTCAGAAGATGACGCTGAGGTCCCCAAGCAGGACATTCGGTCATCGTGTGTGGCGCTGTGTCAACAGGAGCACCACACTTGTGGCAAGTGGCCGACGGCTTACAACCAACGATTTGGTGCAGGTATTTTCCAATGCAGCCGTGACCGGTTCGCACCTACACCAAGCGACGCTCCCATAGTCTTAACCTGATCTTACGAAACAATTATATAAAATAACTTTGGTCCAAGGATTTAAAAAGTCTTTATAGCTATGTACAATATAACCTAAATATATAATATATAAATATGAACGACAATTTAAATACCTTAAAATGACCCCTATATTCATTCTTGCGACGAAACCTTTCTTGTTACGCTCGCTCTGTGTCTATAAATTTGTACATAAATGTTGTGGGCTTACCTAATAAAAAAAAACTTTTTAACAAGTATAGATATCAGAACAGGTAAAACAAAAGCGATAGCCATAAAGGGATCGGACAATACCCAAAATTTTTGACATTCATATGGCTTGGTTTTCCTTGTTTTATGTACATCACATATGGCACGCATTCTGTTAAAGCCCGTAAAATTTCAGCCTCGAACGAAATTTTACGGTGATATACCTGTAAATTGTAGGTAGTATTTTAATTTCCCAGTGAGATGAAATTTACTATAGAGGCTTTCGGAGTGCTTTCATATCTAAGAGCTTTTGTTAAAACAAATGTGAAACATTTGACATGTTATTTGACATCATTTTATGTTTTTCAATCTGTACACACGAGTATAGAGTGGGTTGCAAATTATTACATTTCGTTTCACGGTGGATACCCATTTGTTTACGCTGGGAAATGCTTCTACGCACCCCTACCACGAGGGCAGGGAGTGCGGGACTCACTAGTTTGGCTAGAATACCCACTAAAACCCAGCGACACCCTCATCAACCTGAATTGGAAGTGTCAGAGGCTCCCTTACGCATTCGCTCTGATACTTCCGGTTGCAACCAGCAAAGGGTGGTTTAAGGAGGAGGCAAAAAGCGTCCAAAAAGACGCCTTCTACCACCCAGCCTCCGCCTTCGCAGGGGCGAGGCCGCAGCAGCACTTTTCCTTTCTCTCTCCATTGCCTCCTTTACCGAGATGACACCCTCGCAAAAGGAGGCAACTGCATTCCATCCTATATCACTGCCAAGCATTGAATCAATTATACTTGGCAATGAGATATCCTCTCCTAGATAGCCATTGTTCTTGGCGAGGACGAATCGCCTCCACCGTGTGCACACCCGCAATTGGGGATTCGAGATCCTCCTTCCACACTTGGATTAGAACCCTGTCGGCATGGGCCCTAACCTTCCAAATCTCAAAATCAACAGACACTCATCTCCTCCAGTCCTCCGTGCAATCCTGCACTGGTAAGTTGCCGCAAGGACTTCCGCCTGTAACTCTCACGGTGGATACCCTGATTATTTGAAAATCATCACCATGAATAGTATAATAAAAACCTTGTTAATCTAATTTAAAAATATACGTTTTATATTAATCATGTCGTGATATACCTACTGAACATTAATTTTTTTTTACATTACCTAAGTGTATGAACGGAAAACTTTTATGGATTATATTTTAATGTATTTCTTGTTAATAATAGCTTGTAGTAATTTATTTATAATCGACCTATGTCATATGGTAATAAAAATTGACAGATTTTTTTAGTCTTATTAAGAATTACTTTAATAAAATTGACGCATATGATTATCAAGACGTTTGTTTTCTTTTAATAATATTTTTCATGTATTTGTTTACAGTTACTAATAATGGTCTTACTACAAGAATACAAGCTGGTATCAGCGACGTTTCTGCGCGAAATTAAAAGCCTTGTAACTGAGTTTCCTAATTATATACACTTACTAATACCCATAATCAAAATTAATTTAAATCATAAGTTTGAACATAATTACGGTTCTGCTGTCAAAGACTAATATATCCATAATCATAGATTTTGCCAAGGCTACAACGTTAATTTTTGTGAAATTTACATTTAAAAAAATGATTAAAATAAAGAAAATCCACTCAATTTTTTTTAAATTAAAGCAAAAAACCATGCGATAAAAATACTGTTCTTTGAACATGTCATACATATTTCGATTATTTAATTAATTACGTAAAATAAAAGAGTCGTATGTCTGTGTGTGTCAAATAAATGGCACTGTGTTTAATGTATTTTTTATGCATAATTAAAAAAATATTAGCATTCTGCATAAGTGTGGCAAATTTCGCCCCCGAAATTTTCGTAAAACAATGCAAAAATATTGCTTTACGTATTAATGTATAGATAATAAAACCAAAATTTTCTTTATATATAATATCCTTAAACGTAAGAAACTACGACCTTTGACGGCCTTTTCTTTTGACGGCCTCGCTGGCGCAGTGGTGCGAGTATTCTCTTTGCTAGCGGAGATCTCAGGTTCGATCCCCGATAGGACGAATTTAGAAAAATGTATTTTCTAATTTGTCTGAGTCTGGACTGATGGGAGGTTTCGGCCGTGGCTAGTTACCACCCTACAAGCAAAAATGTATCGCCAAGCAAAGAGATTTGTGTTCCGGTACGAAGCTGTGCAGAAACGATAAGGGGTATATCGCCTCTTACCCAGATTAGCGCGCTTCCATCTTAAAATGTATCATCACTTACCATCAGGTGAGATCACAGTCAAGCGCTAATCTGTCAGCAATATAAAAAAAACGACTGCATATCCCATAAAATTCTCATTCCTAAAGAGTGTACTAATTTCCTAAAATAGTAATTAAAACTACACAGACCGATAATTACGGTTATTTTGGCAATATATTAGTATTATACTAGTTTTATTTTGGTGTATTTAAGCCTAAATTTGTACAGCGGTGGTGTAAAAATCTTATATTTCAATTTCAACAATTTCCTGTAAATAACAACTTTATATTTCAACAAAATTATTTTAAAACAATGTCAAAGTAATAATTTCAAATTGTTATTTTAATTAAGTGTTCTACATAGCTTATATATTTTTAAATGTTATTTCTCTAGGATATTCTGTTCGTTTGTACTAATCCATCAGTGGAAATATTTTAATATAATTATTAAAACAACAGAAATAGTTACTTAATGAATCATTTAATCACAGAAAATCCACATTATAAAACCAGTAGGTACACTGTTTTATATGTGTGACGCACCGACATTAAATGTACACTAGGAAAATTATGGTTATACAATACAATTCAGTAGGAAAATAGTCAGTAATTACTCTGGAATACGAGTGAAAATTGTTTGTAATATTTTTTAAATTCACCGAAATATTGTGGTTACACAGTGTAAACGGAATATTTTATCCCAGGAAGAACAAGCAACTCGTTTAAATCAAAAGGCAAAGCTTTTATTTTTTGTCACATTATTATAAAGTACATGTACGACACTGTTTTTGATTTTAATACGGATTAAAGCTTGTATCTTCTATGTCATTTGGATTGACGTCAACGAATCCATTTCAAAACTAATAGCTCTATAAAGCTTATATTTACACTTAGTTAAAATCAAAGACAGATTTTGTCGTCACTTAAGTCGTAATCGTTTTTATTACCAATTTAAAAAATAGACGGTGCAAATACTCTTTGAATTCGTAAATAATATTTGTAGATGCTGCGATTTTTATGTTACATTTGAGTATGTTATTTATGACATGAGTTTGCTACTTTTATCTGCTGTGACGAGGTTTCCATCGTTTTAACTTATATAATATGTTGATGACGGCAAAAGACTTCATGGAAAGTCGTTGATGCCATGGAAAATGGAAGGTTTCCGCTGTATGATGATAGAGGTTCAGCTCAGCTAGCTTGCACCATCCCAAATTGATACGAAGAGACGCAAATGTGAGTGGCTTAGTTACATATATTTCGCCTGGTGCTTTTTGGTGTGAGACGTTGGGGTCTTGATGCTATAAAAAGTCTTAAAGAATTACCGTCTCGTTACGTGCTCTCGCCTTTGACCTTAAGGCTGGATTGTACTTTGGACAACCTATGAATATCTATCCAAACATAACATTGTCAGCCTTTTGGAAACTCACTCAACCGTTTGCTTCCATTATTGCTATTATTTTAATAGTAATAATGGTAGCAAACGGTTACCATATTTTTATTATATTATTTTTTTAATACATATATATAAAAAATAATATAAAAAAAATATGGTAACTCGCAGCGACCAAAGAATTCAAAAAAGCAATTTATTAACAATTAATTTTTAAGATTGTAAAACATCTAAGCTGGATCAAAGTTATGTGGTTAAAATATAGCCTTTAATGACATTTTATATACAATATGTAACGAATGCCGAAATATCAAAAGCCTTTAACCTTTCTTTTATATTCATGTACTGTGGGTATTAAAGTATATCATAAATATTCATTTACACTGGTTGGAGTACTGTTTGTAATACCGTAGACATAAATATGAAACCCATTCAAGCTCTTATCAAGATTCGATTTTAATGAAGAGAAATATAGTCAGGAAATTCTTAAGCTGAGTGGATATATACTTAAATGCTGTGTTTGTAAATCTCTGATAGTCTTTAATACTTTCTTTTTATTTGTTTTGATTTTATCATATAAACATTTGCATTTACTGTTTTTAGTGTGTCAAGTGATACCATAGCGAAGCAAAGTATGGTTTACTTAGTCGAATCTACTCGTAATTCCAGTTACATAGGATAAATCAACATCAATTACATTGCAAACCTATAGATATATACAGGCCTTTTTTCGATGAGGAGACGAGAATTGCAGAAACATCGAAACAATGGCGTATAATTTTTTTAAAAGATATATTTTTAGAACATAAAAAAAATATTATCTTTTTTCCTCAATTCCAAAAGGCTTTCGGGGTTCTCGATATTATAAGTTTGCTACTTTCGTGAATTTGCGTACCCCCAAACAATTCATCAGGAGGCACGGATCTCTTTCCTACCGTCTGGTGCAGGTGCTTGCCGGTCTGGTTGCTTCGGCAAGTACTTGCACCAGGTCGTTGGCTGTGAGGAAACGCCCGCCTGTCATGAGTGTGGTGCTCCTGTAGATACGGCGCACCATACCCTGGCGGAGTGTCCAGCGTGAGCACCCCAGCGGCATGTCTTGTTGTCGCTGGTTAGAGGAGATCTTTCACTGGAGAGCATAATTGGGGTAATGCTCTCCAGTGAAGTTGGGTCGAGGGTGATTGCCTTCTTTTGCGAGACTGTCATCTCGCTGAATCCCGCAAATGAGAGGACAAGGGAGCAAGAGGCTGGAGCTCTCCCTCGTCGTCGGAGGAGGCTTGGTGGCAGAACTCGCACTTATGCACTTCATGCCTCACTCTATTGAGTGGTAGATCATCACTGTCGGTACCATCCGGGTCACTAGAGTGGAATGCGGTTAGGAAACCTCTAGTGATCACTCATTGACGGGGAGGGATCCGCTGGGTATTCTGTTATCAGTGAGTCCCACACTCCCGATGGAATTAATCTTTCATCGGGTGCGTAAAGGCATTTCCCAGCGCAAAAAAAAACCCAAACAAGCAGTGACAAAAAGGGCCTGCGTATATATATATACATATATATATACATATATATATATGTATATATATATACATATATATATACATATATATGTACATGTCGGAGAATAAGAGAGAAGGAAGGAAGCATCAAGCACAAGGGCGTAGGGTTCTTCCCCGACATCGTCCGCGTCCTAGGAATGCGACAGTTTCATAAGTTAACCGCACCGGCGGGCCGTCATCTGAGAACTGCAGAGACGTGCGCCGGATTGTCACTTAATGACTCTGCCCCACGTCGATAGACAGATGGCGCCAGTGTTCCACAGACTATAGCACTCCGACACACATATATATATATATATAAATACACACGCACACAAACTCACTCACGCGCATATAAATATATTCGACAAACGACTTCTTTCCACGGGATCCGAAACTACCAAAGTGAGACTGCTAGGCACGTCTAGTCAAATTATATCCTGCAAAAAAATTATTTTCTCTATTGCATTGTGGGACAGTATTCTATTGAATATGCTAATAAGTTGAGAAATGAAAAATGTGAATTCTTAACTGAAAGAATTTCAAATGTTTAAATTATTTTATGACTTACGCTTAACTGGTAGATTAGCTTAAACAAAATATGCACTTATTAAAATAAATGTATATAGGGCATACCATCTTCTGTTAGACAGTTTAATAAATTTTGAGTTCTAGTACTATAATGAATAAAATCATGTATGATGTACGTGATTACCTATTGAGAGAAGGAATATAAATTTGATCCATCTCTCTCTCTATTCCTTCACTCTCATAGGCCGATGTAGTGGGAATCCAACACGACCGGAGAGAGATCAGGCGCAGGACCGCCGGCTTAACGTGCTGTCCGGGGCACGGGGGTGGAGCACACCGCCAACTTCCCTACTTCGGGCAAATATTGAGAAAATCTTAATAGAGAACTCAATATTGATTTTTGAATTGGCCCGACCCGGAACTCGACCCCAGGACCACATGTCTGTAGGCGAACATGCTAACCACAAGACCAATGAGGCAGTCAGTGTCCTTTGTACGCACGCACTTTTAATTATTTTTTTGTATTCATAATATTTATGCAAAGTTGGCATCAATGATTCCAACATAACTTTCTATGAGAATGTATAAAATATATTTTTTATTAACTATCTGCTATATAAGAACTAAATTTCGTATTGTTAAATATACAAAAACTTTCTTTGTTTGTTGATTGATATAAGCCCTCATTTCATTTTAAATATATTAACTAAGCAAGTGTTTAATTGTGGCTATATGACGAGAGCTCAACCATTTTTATAATATATAATAGTTCGCGATTCCATTACATATACTATAAAATTAAATTGCATTCTTTGGTCAACTTTACGACATTGTTGTTTTATAATAAACCAAAGATTTACGGTTCGTTACTTAATTCCTCGTGTTCTGTGTGTATGTTAACAGGTTGTCATTGGTTTTTTGTTATTAATTAGTATCGCTGCGATGAATATGAAAGAAAAAAAAACACATTTTTGTATTAAACTATAAAATGTATAATTCTATGTCATGGAAATCTTACTTAATGTTTGGTAATGATCGTTTTCACTTGGAATTTGATATTTTACCTCACAATATCGCGTCGTAGAATCTAAGTAACTTCTTTATTTGATTCTTATATTAATCAGTTTGGTTATAAGATTTGTCATATAACAGTTGATTGATGAAAAACAATGTTTCCCCGAGTTTTTTTAAGGATTATTTTTGTCCTCTATATCTACATTACTGCGGATTATACATACACTTTTGTTATATATATTATGTTAAATGTTCTTACTAAAAAGTTTCTGGACTGGAAGAATGTACTGTTAAGTAAACGGCGATTTTCTGACTGGAACGAAGTGTACGTACTGTTTCCTAATAGCTTAAGGGCACGTTAGCAGACGTCAAGGAAGTTACAAAAACATAACTAGTTATTAAATTGAGTTTTTTTAAACCTTGCGATATATATCAAGGTTTAAATTTTGTACGTCAATTCTCTAAGAAATTCCATATTTTTCACTTCCTTTTGTTGTACATCTATAGTTTTATATCTATATTCTTTTATTCATATAAGATTGAAAAATACGCTTAAGGTATTGGTTGCCCATTATTTTCCTTGTATATAACAAAAAATAATGGCCGTAATACTAAACATTTAAAACATGTTTTTGACAGTTTTATTTGAACTTTCCATAGCATAATTAACAATTTACTTAGTTTTTAAAACTGCAATATCGTTAAGTGTCATCAAATACTAGTTTCAACAAGTGTACTAAAATTTTATGGATGAATAAACAAGTATTTTGTTAATGATCAAAAATTTGAATAACGTATGTCAGATCCTGTTAAGTACAAAAGTATTTTTTTTTTACTTTTGAGGTGTCTTTGACTTTGACTTGATTATTACACCAGGGTCTAAGTTAATAAATATTTTATCGTTTTTATTATCATATAGCTATAAGGAATGATCTTTAAAAACATATTACCAAACAAAACTATAATTTTCAATAATTGGAAATTTATAGAAAGAAAGACGTTAAACAAATTTTACAGTACGAATTTAATATAAAAGTAAGCAAAAGTAATAAAATACAATTGGACAAGTAGTTTAGTTGAGTAATTTGTTGTGTGTTCTTATTAGCAAGCCTTTGCTTGACATAGCACTAATTTTGAGCTAAATTGTAGTGAAAGCCACGGACATTAACAATAAAAAAACAAAAACTCAAAACTTACAAATTAGTGACTTGCGCAATGATAGTAAAGAAGATTGAAAGCTTAAAGAATTACATAGGTNCATAGCATCACGCCTCATTCCCATAGGGGTAGGCAGAGACAACATCCTTCCACTTGCCACGGTCCTTGCATATCTCCTTCGCTTCTTTCATTCTCATTATACCTTTCATTTCATCCATAAGTTGAAGCGACGACGACGACGACGATGACGAGCGACGACGATACATTTCATACAAGTTCGTCGGTTTAGAGTACTCTTGACCTGGCTCTTATTTAAAATTTCCTGGCTTTGGTCCAGGAAGGTTCGCCTTGGTCTTTCCCTTCCAACTTTCCCATTCACTCTTTTTATCAGACTCCTTTCACTCATTCTCTCTACGTGCCCAAACCATCTAAGCATACCTTTCTCAATTTTAGTCACTACATCTTCTTTTAAACTACAACGTTCTCTTGTCACTCTATTTCTTACTTTATCACTCAGTTTCAATCCACTCATACTTTTCAACATTCTAATTTCTACCGCATTTATATTACTTTCATGCTTCTTCTGCCATACCCAACTATAACTACCTTACATATGTGTTGGCATCAATACTCCTCCATGCACAGCCAGTCTGGCCATTTGAGACACCAGCTGGCTATTCATAAAGGCGTGCCGAACACTATTTACCATATTTCATGCATTCACTCTCCTTTAATATCACTTCCACATGTTCCTTTCACCTATTACTATATACATATATACACCTATGTATAGTTAAAGTGCAGAATATTATTTATACATATAATTTAATACTCGACTAAAGAGTCCCGTAATACCCATAGCCCTACTTGTAAAGACAAGTAGGGCTATGGGTATTACGGGAAAGGGCTATAAAAGTAAGGAAAGGAATTTAAAATTATATCAGAACAGCAATAAAAAGTAATTGTGCTGTCCATTTGACGCCTGGGAATGGTACCTTTTCTGTTTCTAATCTTCTCAGTAAGTACAATTCTGATTTAGTATTTTAATGTTATCTTAATTTTAATTTTTGTTTAATTTAATTCAATTGTAATATTCTATTGGGTGTATTATCTTTGAATAAATAATTACACCGGCACACAAAAAAAAATTGTCTGTACAACGGGTGCCTATCTACGGGCATGTACGAGTATTTCGACCCCCTGAATACGAATTTCAAGTCAGTTTAGGCCGTCCAGCCTCAATTTCAAATATATTTCAAAAAACTGCTACCGCCACTTCACTTTAAACTAGCTCTCAACATGTCAAAGCTCTGGACAAGGATGGCTATTGTTTTCAGTACTTAAGAGAAAAGTTTCCGCCGATAAGTGATGCCAAATTAAAAGATAGAATTTTTAATGGACCACAACTTAGAAATTTATTTTAGGACGCTTATTGTATAGGTATTTAAAAATATGAAACATAACTTTTTAGGAAATAATAAAAGTAAAAATTACCTGACAATAGCTATTGTCTTGTGAGATTATAGGACAATAACTTTTCTCTCAAGTACTGAAAACCATCACCATCCTAAATACAAATCTAAAACTTTAGATTTCCGAGAAATTAAAAAAATTACATTTTATGAAAAATAGTATATTAAATTGTGTTATTTGTTAATATTAAGACTACCTAATCGAAACGAATTAACATAAAAACGCTGCACATCTTCGTGAAGCTAATCACGCGTTTCATCCGTAAAAATTTACACTCATGCGCCTAAAGAAGTTTCACTTCAAAAATAAAACCTCAAAAGGTAAGTAAACATATTAACATAGGTAGTAAATCTCATGTTCGGTGTAATTGAGGTAAGGCTTGCTGATACCGGTGTGATTGGCCTTAAAGATGGAGAATGGCCGGGTCTAACACTGTAGTTTGAGTCGCAAAGTCTTCGTTTGCGCACGCGGCGTTGCATTGCGAACTATTGGGACATATTACGACTTGTTTTGATACCTTTATCTAACGCGATAAATGTTTTAAACTTATTTGTTGCCATAACATACAACATAAAAAGGTAAATTAAATCAAACATTTGTTTATTAAATATTGTTAAGTTTTTATGGTTTCCATCTCCTTACGTTTTTCTATTACTTTATTTTCTTTTTATAATTACTTGACATATAATTTATTTGACATAAGAGTAGGATTTGTTAATAGTTCTTTTGATTTTTTGCACTTAATTAATATTTTTTCTTATATTGGAATCATACTATTTAGTAGTAGTATAACATTTTTATATTAAATCATCATTGCGTCATATTTTTCATATGTAAATTCAAATATTTTACCAAATGAAAATTAGGTTGTCCTTTTCAAACTCATAATTCAAGTTTTGCCAGTCCTTTGATCTGAATAAGTACAACTTGCTATTGTTGAAGGCTTTGTAAGGCTATCTACTAGAACAATGGATTCATTTTGAATTCTAGTCAGCTATCAAAGTAACTTACAATGGACATCAGATGGACGGGGAATAATAACTTTATTTATGTATTATTGGCAAAAATATTACTTTAATTAGAAAAATTAATAAGTCATAATGACCTTGTGGTTAAGATTTTGTGGTTGAGCGACGTTATATAATTTACGTACGTATACTTACTTTATTGATGTTTATAATGTAATTACATTGGATTGCCCATTGGTAAAAAAATAACGTCGTGAGGAAACCAAAGTATATTTGGAACAATTCTGGGGCTGCTAACTCAAATTAGAGTAGCTTAATTCGTTTGCATTCAAAACTCTTACCAGGATGCCTATAGTGCCGTATTAGACTGTTATTTACCTTTCATAATTAATTATAAACACAAAAATAAAAAATACGATAAAAATCTATTATTAATACTTGGCCACCAAGGTTTTGTTTTCATGTTATACTAAGCAATAGGTAATTTATTACAAAGTCGTAATTATGTAGAGCCTTCCGCAAACAGCGCAAGATACATTTCAATCACAACCTTAATGATGTAACTTAAAAATAAAATTGTGTATCATGTTCAATGAGTAATTTGAATTGAGTTATTCCGATCCGATCCGATCCAAATTATAAATACATTACGTTTATTTGAGCATTAAAATTGCAATTGAAATTGATACAGAATGAAAATTTTATGTTAAAAATCGCCATATTCTACAGATTTTCTTTAATACTCGTATCTATTTATAATGTAACATTTATGGTTCATTATGTAGCTTAAAATACGGTGGAAGTCAGTAGTTAGCAACCATAGCTAGTTTGTGATAAACTTTGTTAAGGAGGGAGAGCTATTCTCCAATTAAAGCTCAAAAGGAATATAAAAGAAATCATTTTGAATTCTATTTAGAACATAAGTATATAATAAAATGAATTACAACAAAGGGAGAATTTAGGTAATATGAAAAAGCTGATTGATGCTATGCAATTCGTCGGCTGTAAAGCAATTTAAATAAATTGATTCGATTAGTTATTCTGTTCCATCATCAGAGTAATAGAACAATTTACAGGTAAGGTAAACAAGGGAGTCTTTTTGCAGCATTGTCAACTTTTTCTTACCCTGTTATCATCCTCTTTTACTATAATCGCTGCTAATTAAAGGTAGTGCTGTATGTAAAGTTCATATAACACGTATACAATCTAAAGAAGAAGAATTACACTAAAGAACTTTAAAAGAATACAAGCGTCAAAACATTGATGTCATCTCAAATCATTAAAGTTTTTAAACTTGCGTAAATATGTCGACAAAACTCGATAAAGATCTATATTATGCTTAACTTTTTGACGTACAGATAATCGGATAGTATAAGAAATATTGATGTCAATTTAAAAGCACCAATTTTTGAGATGAGTCATGAATTATCGTTTCGTAAATTATTGCATTAAATTTCATATGCCAGATGGCAAAAATAAGATCAAGTGTCTTACTTCATGTCTTACCGGTAAGATTGATTATAGTCCGGTGACTATAATCAATAATACCGGTGTATTATTTTACCGACATTAACACTTAATAAACTGCATATTCGAACCTTGAAAGTATATGTAGCAGCCAAAACAAAATAAAAATGTAATACCACTAGGAAATTCCCCGTGATCTTTAACGCCACTAATTATAGTCTTGTAATTTGCGTTATTATTTAATATTATTTGAACAATTATCATTAAGTACAAAAACATTAATGTGACCATGATTATTCTGATTTCATTTAAAAGTATATTTAATTATAGAGCTTTTTTGATTTTTTTCCGCCACTTGTATCGACCATGTTATACTGCGATTAAAATGGACTTGCTGCCCTTCCATGTGCAAATTTTGGGGGAGATTTGCGATTGTTTATAAATAATTACCCCGACAACGTATATTTTTCACAACGTTCCATGATGGAATCAGCAGTCTAGACTTAGAGAACTTATAAAACATAATTTCGTCTTCCGGGTAAAATAGCGGTGTATGTTTTGTAAAAGCATGAATATTTCTCTACTTATTTTTCCAGACATCACTTAAATATTAATAATTCAATTTGGATGGTTGTTTTGGAAGCGAAAAGGGAATTAATCGAAGCAGGAATAAGCCTTTTATTTAAATTGAACCCCGTTATCGATACATAAGGCGAATAAGAGAAACTATGTAGATAGGAAAATGAATATATTCTTCATTTATTATAAATATTAGTTCGGTATAAACGTTGTAATGAAGTGAAGGTTACGCACGCCTTAACTTAGAAACCCTTCCCAAATTTAGTGCAAAATGTGCTCAATTTAAATATATAAATTTATTTAAAGGGGATTAATCTTCGAAATGAAATTAGATTGTCTATGAACTTTAACCGTCAAAGACAAATTTATACATCAAGCATCAAGTAATTGTCGTGACAATACTTACAGACACAAACATATTTCATGGTAGATCTTATCAATTAAAATATGAAGAAAATTAGTCAGTAAATTTTTTAATTATCTTCAGCTAAGTTATATTTTGTTATATCAAATAAGGCAATCATAGAATATTGAAACTAAAACAAAATAACTGTGATAACGTCATGGCCGTTTTATTTGACGTGAATACGTTTCGTAACACTTAATAGTTTTTTTATATAAAGTAGCGATGTGTCACAGTCCTTACTTAGCATAATAAGGTATATAACCTTTGATCTATCCAATGCTGTAATTGAATTTCGGATGGAAGTGATAGATTTGTAGTTACAACACCAAACTATTTCCCCTGATTTTGTTATCATAGCGATTTTAAAGACGTATTTAAATATGATTTGAACATCCCTTAGTAATAATAATATAGAAAGACATAGCAAAATTTTGGAGATAATACAATTTTGTACAAAGGAGTCGGTATTTGTATTATAATTTGCAGTTTATTCGGCCTATTTTTTCCGCATTATTGCTCTACGTAGTTTTGGTCATATGCAATAACGTAAGTTACGAAGTGAAAGCAAGTTGAATGACGACACTAGGCGTCGAGGTAAACGTTAACTAACAAAATGAAACCTTTAAGCAACACTATCAGATACAATTCTAGGAAAGATATGCCTTAATTTCTTTATGTATTTCCTTAAATTTTTGTATCATAAACAAATAACTAGTCAAATACTACTCCATTAATTACTGTTAATATTTTGCATTTATAAATATTAATTATTGAAAACACATTGTTTTACAAATCAAATTAAAATATTCTTTATTCAAGTAGGCTCGAAAAACATTTTTGCATTGTCAGTAGTTTGTCCGTTAGTGACAAATCTACCACTGGTTCGGAAAGTGTATCTTCCGCTGAGAAGAAACCGGCAAGAAACTCAGCGGTTACTCTTTTAAATATAGTTTTGGTATAAAACGCGTGATTATCGTCATCAAGATGTACAGAACTTTTTTATGCTAAGTCGTTTGAAGGTTAGGTAGTATTAATATTTTACAAATAACAAGTCACATTTTAATTTGCCTCTCGTCATTTAATAATTTAATATACTATTTTTCATAAATTATAAAATAAAAATATTTCATAAATTCTCTTTTCTAAATATTAAATTTTAAAAATAATATTTTATTAATAATTTCTAATGTTGATAAGAAACACGTGGAATTTTTATTTACAAATCGTTATTTGAGATTTCTATAAATTATTTGTATTCGTTTTTGATAGTTTTAATATTTTAGTGACAATTAAATTCGTAACATATATTCCTTTTTCCCTCCCTCCAAGTTTCGGAAGTCTAAAGTTTTGGAATTGTATAAATTACAAGATTAAAAATTAGTTTGCCAAAGAAGTTTCACTTTTGACATGTACTACTACTACTTTTTCATGTAATTTTTTCTGTATTAAAATATTTTTATTTATTTATACCTTTCTGCATTTGAATTTTTATATTCTGAAATTTTGAATGCTTCTTTAAAAACAACAAAACAAAAATTCGGAAAATATATGAAATTGCCATACATTTCTTTTGTTCAAAGAAGTTGTATAACCTAGGTTAATCACTAAATTGAGCCGTGAAAACGTTCATCAAAATCTGTTTAGCATATTTTAATAGAGATGGTAACTTTGTAATTTTGATACGCTTTTTTAATGAGTCGTTATTTTTTAGATGTACATAAAACCATATATAATAATAAAAATAATGTAATGAAAATATATATTTCAATACGTGCTCTTATCTTACATTATTTTGATACTTAGAGTTCATTATAACAAATAAAGCAGTCATTGTTATTTGATTTATTTGTAAAATCATCTTTAAAGCTTGATTTTTATTGAATTACTCATTTTACGGGCTTAATACGTACTTACACCATACCGCTCGGGTAACTCCAGAACATCTTTATGATATGAATATCACTGTTATGGAGTGGCCGGCGAGATCACGGGATCTGAACCCAATAAAGCACGTTTAGGACTGAAAAGAAAAGTTAAGTCCAGGACGTGGAGGAAATATGCGATATTAATCACCATTTTTCTAATTTAATTAATTGTTATTTTAATATTAATTTTCACTTTTCCTAGTTACATAAAAACTTCAAAAATATGTCACTTTTTTACAAATAGCCATTACTCGCAAAATGTGTTCTTAATGTGATCTCATTTTAATTAAAACAAATGAAACTTTCAATAACAAAAGTGTAGTAAGTATATTTTAAAATAAAACCATATTTTTATTTAATTATGGACTGTTTTTTGTGTTCCGCTAAATATGCTGGTGTGTATAGTAGTGCAATAAAAAAACCTATAAACAGTGTAATTAAGTGTTATTACCCATTAGACATATGTTTTTGTAATTGCAAAAATTGATCATTAAATTTTACCTTTATGATTACTTCTTGATAAATAAATACTTTATATTACCTTATTGTCTAATATATTGTATAATGCACTTCCTCATTTTTAATGATGTTATAAACGATGGTGATAATACAGCCTCTTATACATGATTTTATAGTTCTTCACATGTTATTGTTTATTTCTTGAACACAATAAACATCTTTACAAAGTCTTTTTTAAACAAATATGGTAAAGACGGGGTGCGTTTTTATAATTTACAACAAATCCTCTTATTTATTTTTTTGAAACAATTATAATTAGTAGCCATTTAACAATTCAAATTTGATGTAAAGTATCCCACGTTTTTGCAATCAAATAAAATATTTTGCTATTATAATTACTCAATTATATTGTATTATTAATATAAGTTTTCAATCTGTGTTGCAAAAACAAACATTTCAAAATATTATTTTAATTTTCAGATTTTTATTGCGAATATATATTGACGCTTGGTTTTTATTAGTTTTCCTTGAGTTGGTCAGAAAACTGTCTATGATGTGTATCGATATAATAGTATTATAGTACACGTTAGAAAATTTGCATAACTTTCTTTAAAATGTCAAAATGAATTATATAGTGACGTGATAACGTTTTAATTAATCAATGAACGCCGGCTGCACGCATGAAAAAGTTTGACCCATTCCATTGTTACGTTCCACCTTATACTAACGTGCAAGCGAGACAGGGAAACAAGCCATAAAGAGGCGCAATTGGCCTAACTCATATTTTAACAACAATTTTCATCAATCTTTTCTTATGACGTTATCATGTAGAATTACTGTCCCTAAATTGACTTTACAAACAACCATTTTTTTTTAATTAACTTCAGACTGAGAGCTCAGTAAACATCGTCGTCTACAGCTTTTTACAAAAGTAGCAAGACTGCTAATATGTTGTTGGTTATTTGAACGTTTGCTTACCCTCGTCTTGAACAACTGTTACAGCTTTTGAAAGATCTTCTAAATATTATATTTGCACGAAAAAAATGATGATTATTGAACATTATTTTTATGATCGCTATTCTCACGTGGTCATAAAATTGGTTTTAACTATCATCATTCATAATTGCTATTGCTCGCAGCATTAAATATTGATACAAAATATATCCTGTTTACAATCTTATAATGACGCATAGCCATTCCAAAAGGAACTTTCTTAATTTATATAAAGCGTGTCACAATAGTCTTCAATACTTAAATATGAAATTGTTTAACCGTTTATAATGAAATTTGGCAAATATTGCCACGAGAAATAGCAGTAGATTTGTTTATGATCCGGTATAAGGGATTGAAGTCACGATATATATTTCTTCATATCTTACTATTAATTCATACTCTCCCTTTAAGTACCTTTTTCCTTATACATACTGTTTTATATACATGGTAAGGTAAGCCGCAGCCTATTCCCCTCATAGAAGATCGGTTCTCTAGAGCATAAACTAACCACGCTACTTCACTGCGGGTCATCAGGCTGTACATGTGCCAAAATTGCTCTCGGGATATATAGGATTCCTCACGATATTCTTCTTCATGGAAAGGCTCATAAGTTTTTCAAATAGATCTCAGTGGTGCTGTCCAGGGTTCGAAGCGGCAGTTCTATACATGAACCTCTAGGCGAGCACGGCTCTTTTTGGCATATTAATTCATTATTTATATTTAATTATCTAATCATTGTATTTGCGAGTAATTGTTTAGTACCGCCTTTTTTTTCGCTGGGAAATGTATTTAGGCACGAACTCCGACATATTGTTCAGGAGTCTGGGACTCGGCGAGGGAGGAGACCTCGCAATGCCCACTAAAACCCAGCGGAACCCTCATCACTCATAAGTGAGGCACCAGGTGTACAAATTTCGCATTCGTCCCTGGTACCTCAGATGAGTCCATCTGAGGATTTAAGGAGGCGGAAGGAGGCGCGCAAACACGCGCCGCCGAGTACCCTGCCTCCTTCGGCGGCGATCCGCTGCATTCTCCCTCTCTCGCTCATGGGCTTCCTTAAGCGAGACTACGGTCTCGCAGAAGCAGTAGTCATCGCACCTATAATACTCCTCAGCGAGAAATCACCGCCAATCAGCGCCACCAGGAGGTGACGTTGAGGTTCCCAGGTTGCACTATCTGCCACAGTATGATGCGTTAAGCCGACAGCTGCACCACACTGTTGGCAAGCGGGTGACTCCTCCCGGCCAATTCAATGCAGGAAATTTCCGAACCATCCATGCCCGGTCAGAACCTGCACCAATTTATAGGAGAGCGATCCGTTCTCTCTGGAGAGTCATTGTTCCAGATGAGGTAAGATCGCCGCCACAATGGCGACGCCCGCTACTGGAGACCCGCGGCTCTCCTTCCATTTTTGGACCAGGGCCTCGTCGGCTAAAATTCTGATCCTCCAGACCTCATCGGCATCAGGCCACAGGCTCTGCACTCTCGCCGCCACTCTATTTCGGTAGACGGCCGCAAGAACCTGTGCTGTTTAGTACCGCCTAATGAAAGCATAAATTTTAAAGATTTATTATTAGGTATTTAGATTTAAAGGACTTCGTGTTAAATGGCGTAATTTTTTTTTTTAATATTGTATATGTGTATAGTTTGGTGTAACTAGCTAATCGATGTAACGGTATAAGAAATATTCTTGTGTAAGAATGTGTTTTTTAAAATCTCGCCTAAATTCATCGACTACTTAACACGGATATAAGGAAGCGAAATTTTTATATAAAGATAAAGAAAACCTGTTAAATAGAGCTTGTTTTTTATATCTTTCACGTCTTGTCTATGTGAATATTAATTTTTCTTATTCAAAATAACAGGGATAAACAAGTTAGATAAGTAGTTCATCATCGAAGTAATTTCCTTATTCACAAGAATTTGTTATCACTATTGATATAGATTATAGTTTTTTTTAAGTCGTTATTTATTAAGTTACATTCGATATCATAAATCAAATATATTTCCAAAGAACTTTAATTAATACGTATGTTTGCATGTTACAAGCATATTATGTTTCCCTTACGTATCCAGTATTCCAACTGGTTATTAATTATGTTTAGAAATTCGTATAATGAAACTATCGTTAAAGTTTAATTTTTCATATAAAACTGATTACTCCTATTTTTCTAAAATTTCTTACTAATTCCTTTATGGTTAAATACAAAAACTGCATTGTGAATTCTGTGATATTATATACTTACGTAGCCTGTTAGTCAGAAAAGTTCATTTTATATTTAAATATAATTAATAATCGTTGTAAATGTGGTGAGTGGTGGTGGGTAAATCAACTCGGTCTGTCTTGTCTTCGTAGTGCTGGTCGTCTTCCGAGACACGCCGGCATCAACGACGTCATCAGAAGGACTCTTGTCACCATTAACGTGCCGGCTATTCTCGAGCCGAGTGGAATTGCACGTGATGATGGTAGGAGACCTGATGGTATGTCGTTGATGCCTTGGAAAAAAGGAAGGTCGTTGGTGTGGGATGTTACATGTGTTGATACGTTTGCACCATCTCACATTGACGCTACCTCCAAATCAGCGGGAGCGACGGCGTCATTAGCTGAAAACGCCAAGAGGCGGAAATATGAGAGCCTTGCTTAAGAATACATATTTGTGCCTTTTGGCGTGGAGACATTGGGACCGTCGGGTCCTGAGGCTGAAAGCTTTTTGAAAGAAATTTCATCTGACTTAGTTGATATCACCCATGACCCTAAGGCCTGTGGTACTTCGGACAGCGTATAAGTATCGCTGTCCAAAGAGGTAACGCTGCCAGCCTTAGCGCACCAATTCATTTGCTTCTGATGGCGCATTTTAATTACTTTTATTTTTTCTGTATTAATGTTAAGGTTCGATATAATGTTATCATGGTTAATTGTAATAAAACAAATAAGTAAAAAAATATAATTAATGATGTCTATTGTTTCAGTAAAAATGGGAAAAATAACTTCAGTTGTCCTCCTGGCGGTATTGATTTCGCAAACGCATTCCGTAAGTATTTTCGTCCTCCATATTCCATCAAAAAAGTATAGAGAAATTTGTAAAAAATAACTGATTTTTGCGAGGAATTAGACCACCTATCACATAAATAATAATGTCTCTATGTTCATTTCCTTCGTAAATAATTTGTGCAACCGATTGAATGGAAACAAGTTTATATTTGTTTTTGGCCTTATTACAGATGTGATAGTACAATCACCCTGCATAAGACTGGTCATATGTCTTTTATATAAAGAGACATTGGCATTCTTTATGATTAATATTTAAACTGTACATGCATTAAACTTTGCAAATAAATATGGGTTGTATGTTTCTATCTGAACAAATACTTTATGATTTTCATTGCACTAATTCTGAGTACAAACTAATTAACTTACATTAATATAGCGTATGTCAACCTTTAACAGAGAGGTTTACCTTTAATTAAGACGGTAGCTCTAATTTGTCTAAGAGCTTTGGTTTAATTATTTCCATGCTTGAAATTAATATTAGCTTTAGATGCGGTACTGAGTCTCTTTGAAATTTGATAAATGTTATGGTAGATACTTTAACCTTATTTGTGATATGTGATAACATTTAGAAATACTAATTGGTTGAACAATTTATTAGGATATTAAATTTTCATATATATGTTTTAATTGGTGCTAACAGCAAATTGATGGATTTGCTGCTTACAGGTTACTAGTACCCGCTTTGCTTAAAATAAAGGTTCATTTTAATTTCTACCATTGTCGTAATACATCTACATTATTATCTCATTATTGCTCGAAAACAGTTGCTACTGATTTATAAAATTTTGAGCTTGAAATGTTTGCAGAGGTTCAGAGAAACTATGTTTAAAAATTAAACGGTGAGAAAACATCGTTATGATGCAATAAAAAAAGCACCAAACATTATTTTTCTATTCAAAAATTTATCGGTTCAACTTACCATTAAATTAGATCAAGTTTTTAACCTTTAACCTGTTCGCATAAAATACTAAGTAAAGTCTGCTTTTTTAATGATTTATAGATATAATTTCTAAAAAGTAATGTTCATTTAAATTACATCAGAAGTTTTGCATATATAAGAGCACATAAAAACGTGTTTTTCAATAAATACTGTATATCTAGTACCATACTCCTGTCGCTTTCTACATTTCTAATATCTATATATACTGATAAATTTCAGTATAAGCACAGTTTTATATTAGCGAATACACAATAGTGAAAGAGAGAAGGAAAAGCTGGTAAAGGCGATATCGCTTTAAGCAATCTCTAACAAACAACTTTTTAATGAAATGAATTCTCTGTACAAAGCGCGGACCGGAACACAAAACAATACACTTGAATAATAAATATTACTGGAGAAGCTTGGAAATATAGACAGCCTTTTCACTATTATACGTTTAAAAAAACTGTTTAGTTCTTGAAATATTTTTATGTATTTTTAAAAGAAAAATATCTCTTTGTATTTATTTTAGTATTAGCTGTATTGAAATGTGGCCTTTGTACTATTTATGTATGTTGATGTGATGCCTAGTTTTAAATTGTAGAGCTTGAATAGTTGTAAGTCATGCAAGTGAACTGCTTCATTGGTCTTGTGGTTAGCATGTTCGACTACAGAAATGAGGTCCTGGGTTCGAGTCCCGAGTCGGGCCAATTCAAAAATCAATATTGAGTTTTCTATTAAGATTTTCTCAACATTTGCCCGAAGTTGGGAAGTTGGCGGTGTGATCCACCCCCGTGCCTCGGAGAACACGTTAAGCCGTCGGTCCTGCGCCTGATCTCTCTCCAGTCGTGTGGGATTCCCGTCACACCGGACTATAAGGAAGTGAAGGAATAGAGAGTGCACTTATGTACTGTGCCTGCCAATCCGCAGTGGAGAAGCGTGGTGGGTCTATGCCCTAAAAAAAAAACCCTCGCTGCCTGTACCCAGCAGTGGGACGTTAAGGGGCTGCTATACTATAAGCCCTATACCCATTGAAGTTACACTAGTTCCATCAATTGGCGAATTAAATGTCTTAATTTTACCTGAATCGTAGTCTCCTTCACATGTTTATGAATATATACTAGCTAGGCATCGCGTTGTCCATATAAACCATTCTCGAATCCACCTGAAGACACATAAAATAATTATCAGAACGGGCCCAAATATTTAGGAGTTAAAGTGTATTCTTTTTGTTTTAAACTTAAATTTTCGTGGTTTATTAACATATTGACTATTTGAACGGGTACATATCAGTATCGTCGTGACCACGATCCATGCAACTGGGTCGAAATATCGGCAAAATTAAAAATTAAAAATCGCCATCGTGATATGTACCCGTTCAAATAGTCAATATGTATTCTTTTTTTTCTTATTTATTTTTAGCTCACCGACACCTTTTACATTAAATATATTTTTCTATACAGAGAAGTTTATAAAAAGTATTTATTCTAAATGCATTATATATATATTATATGAATTTAACAATTAATAAATTTAGGACTAAAATTTGTACACCTTAAATCTTAAGTAAATTAAATGTACGGTACGGTACGTATGGTAACTAATATAGTGACACGAATTTTATATATAATGTATTTACATTAGCAAATTATTCTTAATGGTATTATAAATGAGTCAACATTTATTTAGGGAAAATAAATAAAGCCACAAAAAAATGTGTCCCATTCGTTTGTTTAGATACACGCTTTCAACTAGTCCGATCAAGTTAAGCGTATGTATTCAAATCACGTTTTATTCGCATATAAATGTTATAAACGTACGTATCTACGTATATAACAATTTATTATAATAATCTTATTACATATGCATATCAGCACGCTTGTAGTTACGTATTAATTGTACGATATTTTTTGTTTAAAATATTAGTCATTCTTAATTTATAATAAGAATTTAATTAAAAATCAAATACAGCACATAAATATCTTTAAAAATAAACTGTATAATTTGTCTGAAATATTTTCAAGGAAGGTTTTTACTAAAAAGTCTCTTGAATATTTATTTATACAGGTTTTTCTTACAAAGAATAATAAAAAATATACGTTATTAAATAATAAATAGTCTGAAATATATATAATTAAACATCAATAATTAGAGTATTTACGTTACAAACTCATGCTATTAGTATTTTAAAGTAATTATCCTTAAGCTTTGTGATTTATGCCGTCACATGATTAAAAATTAGTTTAATTTAAAACAACTAAAATAAAAAAATCGGTCGATTGAAAAATCTCGTCGTCGTCGTCTCATCCTATGGACGTCCACTGCTGGACAAAGGTCTATCTTAATGAATTCCAATGGGCCCGATCTTGCGCCGCTTGTATCCAGCGGCTGCCAGCGACCCGCCTGATATCATCGGTCCACCTGGTGGGGTGTCTGCCGACGCTAAGTTTTCCGGTATATCCATGTGTTGAAGTGTTTGTATGAAAACGCCACCATGACGATCCGTGTACAGGACCAAAGCACAGCGTCTATCCAATTGCAACGTGGTGTGCGACAGGGAGATGTAATCTCTCCGGAGCTAATTACTGCGGCGTTGGAAGACGCCTTCAAACTTTTGGACTGGAACGGATTTGGCATCAATATCAACGGCGAGTACATCACTCACTTGTGGTTTGCCGGTTTGAAAAACCTCAATTCACAAAATCATTACATACTCGTAGAAGGAAACGTCTAAATCTTTTACATAAGCTCGCAATATATATATATAAAAGTTTAGTATCAAATTTCATCCATTACAAGATAAAAAACTAAATCGAAATAAATTATATATTAGGAGAGTGTAAGCTAATATTGGGAATTTAAAAGGATAGGCACAAGAATCATATAGCTTCTAAAAATCAATTGGAAGATGTCAAGCTCTCTGCTACACTAAAAATAGGTATTACTCAATCCGTTTACTTTTTTAGTCACGATTTTTTGCCACAAACTTTAACAAATATAATAAATACGAAATCAGTTAGCTGTTGGCAACAAAACAAATAGTTCGCTGTTAAAATTGTTTGCTGTCCAAATTTTAAATGACGTCGTTGTGTAGGTTAAACGAATATGCTATTTATGTATTCATACAATATACGTAGGTATATAATACTTATTTAATTCCATTCTAACGTAAAAAATAAAGAGATGCTAATAACCTTGAAACGAATTGATCTAACAAGTTTTATTGACAGTTTAAGATGGGTATTCATTATAAACTGACAGAGTTAATTATCGGGTTTTCGCAAAGTAACTGTTCTTAGTTCCTTTTAATAAAGGTGGTCTTTTGAAATATAAATATCTACGTCATGAAGAAGCATACGTGGATGTTATTTTTATTTTCTTTTCAAGATTTCGTTGGATTAATAGTGCTAATATTCTTTTTAATAAAAGAGACCCTGTGTTCAATTCCCGACAAGACAAATTACGGAAATTACCACTACTTCGGCTGCTGTGTAGGAATTAATTATGTTCTACCATCTTAGACTGTATCATCATCTACCATCAGATAAGATCATTGTCAAACGCTAATCGGTAATAAAGCAATCTCTTATGTTTATCAACAGCATATAACGTTTTAGAAAGTCGTTTCAAATTATAAATAACAAATATTTTCCAGAAAAGTAAGTTGTAATTAGTTATTTGGACATTAGGTTAATGTTAATTATAGAATGAGTCATTCACTTTTTATTTACGTAGATTCAATGTTTACCTTATTTAATAAATTATAAATTTTATAATTTAAGAAAATATTTAAATACGTTACTCAAGTCTCATTATTTATGAATAACTTTATCTTAGTGATGAAGTTAGTGATTTTGCAACAGAAATGTAACTTGTTAAGTTTACGCAACAGACCTTTGACTAATAACTCAGTTAAGCACTTATAAAGGACAACTTTAGCTAATCGTAATCAAGTTTGAAGTTTAACTGTCTGATTCAACAAGATTGAGTAAACTGGTAACGAGCATATGAATATTATATTATATAGTAAATAAAACAATTAAGATATGAGAGGAATGAATAATTGAAACCACGAGGTGAAATCAGAATGTGTATATTATGCATCTAAGGAGAAAGATAGGGCATTCTCGTCCGTGAAATTTTAAGAAGGTTGCGAGTGAGGATGCATTAATTTTCTACCGTGGTGTGTGTACAATTTTTTTTTACACTGGGATAAAGATCCACTTCTTTGGGCTGACTTTCCAATCAATAATGAAAATTTTAATTATCGTCTCGTGTTCAAGTTACCTATCACACTTGTATACAAAGTCTTTTAGTTTAGTGTAGCCAGTGGAATCTAACCGGGAGACAACTAGGCAATTATGCCCCCCAGAAAGGTACTGAAAAGCAAAGTATTCAACCCAGTGACAAACAATTTCGTTATTCAATTAAGCTCAATAAACTATTTTGAATTGGCACTATTATGTCCATTGCTATCAAATGTACTACCAGTTAAGAAAATTGTTTCTTCAGAGAAATAACTGGCATGAAAATAAGTCTTTTAAAATTATTATTTTTTTATGCAAAGAATCAAGTTGGAAATTTTTCATATTTTAATTAATCTTCAATATACTTTGTGTATAAGAATGTTCTGGACCTATTTCTTAAGATATATGAAGGCAAATCTACAGTTGAAGATTGATATTTTTGAAGTGTTTTTTACGGATGAAACATGTGATTGGCGTCACGAAGAATTGCAGAGTTTTTTATGCTAATTTGATTAAAGGTTTGGTAGTATTAAGATTTACAAATAACATGTGGCATTAGAATTTTCCACTCGTCATTTAATAATTTAATATACTATTACATATAAAATATAAAATTCAAAAACAAAATTTAATTAATATCGACAAAAACACGTAGTATTTTTATTTATAAATCGTCATTTGAGATTTTGATAAATTATTTTTATTACTTGTCGACACTTTTAATGATAATGAAATTCAATAAATTCCTATATCTTCTTTTTCCCTCCTCCTAAGTTTCGGAAATCTAAAGTTTTAGATTTGTATAAATATGAAAAAGATTAAAAAATTATTTACCAAAAAAGTTTCTGACATGTGGGCTTTGTACGCACGCACTCTTCATTATTTTACCGTATAAGTAATAATACGAAATATTTATTAACATTAACTCCGACGGTATCATGACTCGTTCCACCATTAGAATTTTACAAACTTGTAAACAAAGTTTGATGAAAAGAATTAAAAGTTTATATTTTATAAGTAGACAAAGTATATAAATATACTCGGTCTTTTCCAAGTTTATATGTCATTTATATGGTATAAAGAAGTGAATATTTGTCATATAATACTGTAATAATTACGAGATAAAAACCCGCGCAATAAATTACGACCTCTGTCACCCAAGAGAGCGGGTTGAGACGGTAAGACGTTATTACGACACATCTAATCAATTACAATGTTTTATTATGTACAATTATTTATTTATATTCATCACAAAAACAATCCACTGTACTGTATTTTTATATGCTTAATGCGAAAAATGTTACAATTTAAATAATTAAGCATTTTTTACGTACGATGAGCTTTTGCGCTTTCCTGATGGTAAGTGATGATACAATTTAAGATATTAGCGCGTTAATGTGGTAAGAAGCAAATTACCTCTTATGGTTTCTACACAGCATCGCACCCGAACACAAATCTGTTTGCTTTACGGTACATCTTTGCTGGTAGGATGATAACTAGCCACGGTCAAAGCCACACACAAATCCTCTCACTTACACGCAGTCGAAATTGTAATTTCGTAAATTTATTATGAAACCGGGACCATAGATTAGACTACCCGGGACGTAAAAAGAAAATAAGATAAAAAACCTTAAAAAAATGGACTTAAAAGTTAATAAACGCGTCAATAACTTGCAATTTACAATTACTTGCTGCAATTTTTTATTAAATGAAACCGAATCTTAACGCATTGAATTGAAGTAAATTTACGAGATAACAAAAGTGTCAAAATAGCAACAATAGTAACTGATAGTTTATAACAGTAATATTTGTCCTTGTTATTTAAAAATATACTTTAAATCAATATATTAAGGTTCGGTTTTCTTTGCAACAAAACATAAAATTATTAACTACGCCATCTTTAATTTGTACACCTAATATTAGCGTGGCGTTTATTAAAAAATATTATCTATTCTTGACACACTGTCATTAACCGATCATAAACTTAGAGCCACAAACTCACCTTTTAGGCATTTACGAGTATACCACCTCATTTATGAAACTTGGTCATCGTTTTGCATTTAAACACGATGCTTAAAAAATATATTTAATACTACAAAAGGTAGTACAGTAATCAAGTAATTTATCTTTGAAATATTGTCTTACAAAATTAGGATTTTATACTTGACTCCAAACGTAGGGGCAGTCAAGTAGACTTGTTTATCATCTATGAAACTCGATAAACGCCTTATAAAGTATATAAAATAAATTATAATAGTAAACACTCACAGTGAAACGATTTATTAATAGAGATTGTAGACAGATTTAAAGTCTTTTTTGCTGCTTCGGGACTAAAACTGAACAAATTGAAAATTGCATAGGTAGTTATTTTCGTTTTAAAATACATAGCGTAGATTAAACTGGAAAATAAAATGCAGGTGCTACTGTACACAAATAACAATTCTTCCACGTACGTTTATTTGATTGTTTTTATTTAATCTAGATAAGATAATATTTTTTCTATATCTCTCTCAAGGGTAAATTAATAATAGGTTGTTATTGAGAATAATATGGTGAATGATTTGGTGCTAAAACAGTATCTTAATACGTAATACGATCAAAGTAGCGTCGGTCAAGTACTATTTAAAAGGTGTTAATTAATCAATAACATTTAGTGTTTGCTTTAATTGCTGGGTTTTCGCTTTTCTCACTATAAAAATAAATGCAGGAAAATCTTATAAGTTTCCATACAATATTCAGTGATATATTTTATGCAGTCGTGATACAGAATATTTGGGGATTTTTTAATACTCATGAATAATTTGAAAAGATACTTAGACAATACGTGCATTACAAAATTGGTTTCTACGCCTGTCTCTCAGGTGCGGTGTAAGTACTTATATTTAAAGGAGTACTTACGTGCTTACTTGCTATATAAATTTTGTAGTGCTTTCCTTTGATGCAGAATATGTGTGGAAATGTGCAGTTCTTGAGAGAAATTCTACTGAACATCACCGTAACACGCCAATCCATGTAAAGAAACGTGACATGATAGGATGTTCCTTTGTCGGGAATTTGAAAAAAATTGCGTAACAATATAACGCTTTTTCTAATAAGAATTAGTTATGAATAATGGATGATTTACTTATCAACAAGGTATGCGTAGAATATAGATTTTCTCACTACTAGATACAGGTTTCACTCACTCACAGGTCTTCTCACTCAAAAGAGAGAGGGTTTTTAGAGCATAGAACCATCAGGTTACTCAACTGCTGGATATACATAACCCAAAAATGATCCAGGAATATGCAGGTTTCCTCACAATGTTACCGTAAAGAGTAATGATGAATTTTACTCAACGATTAGGCATGTAAGTTTTTAGAAGAGAAGTTGAGATGCCTGCGCAGGATTCTAACCAATGACTCTTAATATATATACATCTATCGAACCACTGGGCCAATACGGCATGGTAGTTTTTTGTTGCTAGTGTAAAATACAATGAATAATTAAACGTTGTATGCGAATACGCGAAAAATAATTTGATATTTTGTCGAAACAAAATTTCTTAAATGGAGAGACAAAGTAAATACCGCCGCCTTGCTTTCCAATTATATTCCGTTAGTAACAATTCTCTGATAAAATTTTAGTCACAAATCTAAAACTATATCTACGCTATTCAGATTTTGTTAATTAAAATTTGTTCAATCGACTCGATTCGCAACTAACGACATTTCATTAGTTGAAAATCGAGGCTACTCGTACAGATTATTGAAAAAGAAGATTTCATAATCTTATATGCTTTTCTGGAGATAACTAAAATTACCTCTGCTAGCGAAACGAGTTATTACCACAATTTTGTGGAGGCGATGTTATCAAAAAGCATCGCATCCATGTCACATTCTAAGAATTATGAATTATACTCTATGACTCGGTCAATTTTGACAGAAACTATGTTTTCATGGTTGTTTTTAAGACATTTAATATAATAACAACTAACTAGACAGTTGTTTAAAAATACAATTGCATCATATAAAATGTCGTTACATCATTGTTACTCCAAGATTTCTTGTGTTCGATTGCAAGATCGCGTGTCTTGTCGTTGCTATTGCTGTCTTTGGTAGAGACAACTGGAACAATGCTGTATTTTAATTTTTGCATAATAAGTACCGCATGTACTCAAATAGAAATAAAAAAAAATTAAAAGTTTTTCTTTTGTTAAAAGTTTTGCCAGTTTGGCAATATATTTTAGAAGAAAGTTTAATTTTGATCATCTATCAAAAATTACAAATGTTTTGTTACAGTTTTTCTCTTCTAACAAGTATTTTGTTAAAGTTTTTAGATCACCACCTAAAAAGGACAACACAATAAAATTAAAATTACACATATAATTAAAGCCAAAACCTACTTTAAATCCACTACATACATACATAGCATCACGCCTCATTCCCATAGGGTTAGGCAGAGATCACGTCCTTCCACTTGCCACGATCTTTCGCTTCTCTCATTCTCGTTAATCATTCAAACAAGTTCGTTGGTTTAGAGTTAAAGAAAGATACTCCACACTTCATTCATAAACATTATAAAGTAATGTTTATGAATGAAGTAAGCTAAAGTTAAGCTGGCAGTGACAATGAAATATAATTAGCAGACGAGGAAAACGCGAAAACGGTTCATCTTACAAAATATATAAATCGGTGACGTAGTACGATCTTTTATTGCGAAGTTATATTTTATGAGACTTAAAAATAGACCTCGACCCTTGTTAGCTAATCATGTATTTCTTTGACGTCTCATTTTCTAAGTAATATAAAATTACATAAAACATTATATTAATATATATTTTATGACGGAATACTAACAACATTACATAATGTAATCCATGGAATTAAGTTTCAGAAGGTAGAAATTGTTCTCGTAATTGAAAAATAATGCATAAGTATATAAAAACTATGCCGAGAGGGAAAAAAGGGGAATCAATAATTTATCTTTAGCGTTTATGTTATAAAAATGAAGAGTTTCTTTAGTTGGTTGAACGCAGTGATAAACTACTGGCTCAAATTAAAATCAAAAACAATGTTGGACTATATAACATTACGTTACGACCAATAAGTGCATCATTGAAAAATGTTGTGAAAACTTGTAAAATTTGATAACGTTTGATAAAGTTATGCAACAATCATACATAACATAATTGTTGCGCTTAATAAGAACCCACAAAAAAGTCGACGACAGCAGCTATCGTTTTTTGATTTTTGACTCCCTATAACCTTTCTTATAATAATATATTATCTTTCGAACCCTCTTCTTTTTGTTAGGGAGATGAAATGGCGTAGGTCAGCTAAGATAATATTTGCCTGGTATAATATTTAACCATAATCCTAATTTTACTGTGAGAAAGGCAAGAAAAATTACAAAATTAGCAGCAAAATCAACAAAATAAGGCCTTTTGACTGTACATTACTAGATGTCACGTCTAGTTTGTCGTTCAGAAAGGGAACAGTGTTATTTTCAGTATAGATTAAATTAAAATCATTGAAAGTATTTGCAACAACAATATTAGGCCGGATATTTGCCATTATTAGATTTTTTCTGCCAAAATTTGCACAACGGCCTCTATTGAAAGCTTACGTAAAAGGTTCAAAGTTTTCTTTCTATGAATTTAAAAAGTTCGTCCTAGACTAAGTGGAAATTGACTTCAAAGTTATTTCATTGTTTTTAAATAAAGCACCATAAAGTAATACCGATTTGATAATATTATTTTGTAAAAACATGTAAAATTGAAAGTATGCTCACAGTGACACTTCTTCTATATAAGCCTGCTTTGATACTCAAGTTTTGGAAATATATTGTGCTATGAACGTAGTTCTTTGCGTTGAGAATAAACGTAAATCACTTGTGATACTCAAGTGTTAAAGAGCCACAATGGATAGACATAAAGCCTTCTTCTGTTTCTAATTCTTGTTTAAGACTACTTTTCACTGAAGAAAACCTCGCGAGGAAATGGGGGAGGCTTTTTCGCAGCCGTGGGATAATAATGCTGCAACATACTATTTAACCCTATGAACGTAGTTCATTAAAATCGTAAAACATTATTAATATACATTAACAAACGTTCTCTGATACTCAGGTTTTGGAAATTAAGTACAAAAACAGACAACAATATGTTTATTTTTTTAAAAGGGCTTTGAATTATTTCCATTACACACAGATGTTGCAGTCGATTATAATTATAATGACGTTTAATTGTGTGTAACTCAGGCCATGGAAATATCCGACCAGTGTTTATGAGCAAATTGCGATGGTGTGCAACAAAATATATTTATAACTTTAATTCTATATTATAAGTTTATTAGCTGTTACCCTCGATGTCAGTCGCGTTATTTCCGATACCCCGATTTTAAACATACTTTCAAAAGATTTCATTGGTTTAATGATTTTGCTTATCTATACGAGTATGTCTACGGAATTCAATTCAAATCCATTCATTTCTGTCACCTAAAAATTCCTGTCCATGTTCTTTCACTTGCCATATGAAACGCAGCAACACAATGTCTATACCACACAAATATTTTATTACTATCTATTCTATTAAAATATACATACACACATTGTAAACTAAATAAAAAATTGAACCCAGTTACCCAAAATCTCTCTTTGTTCAAACGCGATAATAAAATAAGGTAAATTACTGAAAACGTTGCCTTAACGTTAATAAGAATTCACTCAGAGTACCCGAGGGATGTATGTAAAAACACATATTCTGGAAAAATATTTCCCCTTTGTTTGTAAACCTTTTTATGTAGAATAATATTTTATTACCTGTCAGTAAGTCGTTCACTGTGCTCTCGTCTGACGGTAAGCAAAAGTACAATCTAAGAGAAGATTACGCTCTGCTAAACATCCTCCTCCTCCTCTGGTCATCGCTCACTGTTGAGCATTGTGATGTTCCCGGCGAAGCAAGCTGTGCCATCTTTGCCGGTCGTTAGCAAAGTGGATGGCTTGACTGGCTTTGGGTTCCAGCTGCTCCGCTACCTGATCAGAGCATCGCTCCATCTTACCGGTCGATATGAGTTTCTCTAGGTTATCTCTCGGCCTTCGCGTGTCCAAAGAATTGTAGTATGCGCTTTAGATATATCACGGAAAACCTTTGAGTTACCTGCTAAACTTAGAAACTATTTAATATCTTATTTATTTTAATGAATTTTGAATCTATCATTAGATTATATCAGTCCTATTTTATCTTCTCCGTGCTAGTAGGACAGTAACTGGTAATTGTCGCAACTATCCTTCAGCCCAGACCTTGATTAGTTTATGTGATGCCGAAAAAATATACAGCGCCATTTATTGAAAACTTAGATAAAGGATTAATCGTTTCATTTTNATGAAGAGATCCGTAGTAGAACCAGAGTCACCGACATAGTCCTGCGAATCGCGAACCTGAAGTGGCAATGGGCGGGGCACATAGTCCGAAGGACCGATGGACTTTGGGGGTCAAAGGTGCTGGAGTGGCGACCCCGCACCGGACGGCGCAGTGTAAGGAGACCCCCCACAAGGTGGACCGACGACATAAAGAGGGTCGCCGGTAGCCTCTGGAGCCAGGCTGCGCAAGATCGGGCCTTGTGGACGTCATTACGTGAGACCTATGTCCAGCAGTGGACGTCCATCGGTTAAAGCGACGACGACGACGTCGATACATACACACATTGTAAACTAAATAAAAAATTGAACCCAGTTACCCAAAATCTCTCTTTGTTCAAACACGATAATAAAATAAGACAAATTACTGAAAACGTTGCCTTAACGTTAATAAGAATTCATTCAGTGTACCCAAGGGATGTATGTAAAAACACATATTCTGGAAAAATATTTCCCCTTTGTTTGAAAACCTTTTTATGTAGAATAATATTTTATTACCTGTTAGTAAGTCGTTCACTGTGCTCTCGTCTGAGGGTAAGCAAAAGTACAATCTAAGAGAAGATTATGCTCTGATAAACATCCTCCTCCTCCTCCTCTGATCAATGCTCACTGCTGAGCATTGTGATGATCCCGACAAAGCATGCTGTGCCATCTTTGCCGATCGGTAGCAATGTGGATGGCCTGACTGCCTTTGGTATCCAGCTGCTCCGCTACCTGTTCGGAGCATCGCTCCATCTTACCGGTCAATATGAGTTTCTCTAGGTTATCTCTCGGCCTTCGCGTGATATGTCCAAAGAACTGTAGTATGCGCTTTAGACATATCACGGAAAGCCTTTGAGTTACCTGCTTAACATAGAAAACTATTAAATATCTTATTTATTGTAATGAATTTTGAATCTCTCATGAGATTATATCAGTCCTATTTTATCTTCTCCGTGCTAGTAGGACAGTAACCGGTAATTGTCGCAGCTATCCTTCAGCCCAGACCTTGATTAGTTTATCTGATGTCGAAAAAATATACAGCGCCATTTATTGAAAGCTTAGATAAAGGATTAATCGTTTTATTTTATGTTGATTGAGATCATACCGGGCATCATTAATGCTTGAGGTAAAGCCCGGGCAATGAGGTCAAGCCTCCAAGCCCGTACAAAGTTGAGAAAAACTCCAGATGATGAACATTTTATGTAATGTGTTTAGAAGTCATTAATTTCATTTATATAAGGTGTTAGAAGACCGCTCCTGAAAATGGAGACAGACGATGACACCTTTGTTGGTGGGACGGAAAAAAGATCGAAAAACCTCTACGCCGCGCCGTTGAATGCACAGGTTAACTAAGTTTGCTCAATTTTGTAGTTTTTTTTACACGCACAGCGGCAGCGGCTGCGTGTGGTCGTTGCCCCGAGCGTCATCTGATTGAGTTTCATTTTTGTATTTTTTGAAATCAAGTAATGTATGTGTAAATAAATTGTCGGTTCATTTCGCTGTACTAACATGATAGAGCGTAAATAATTCTAATGAAACGTTTTGTAAATATAATTTTTAAATTAGGATCATTAGTACTGTCAGATGACTCTTCGTTTTCGGGAGCGGTCTCCTATTAACTTGTATAACTTGTTACTTATTATTTAAATCTAACAAATCGTTATTTAAGACAACTTATGATAATTATTTACAGTTTATTGTACTAGCAACATTATACAAGCTAAGTCTAACAAAGTTTATCATACTTGTGTTACACTTTTGAATTGTGGGATAATGTGACGCAAGTGTGAATTGTCTTGCGCGTGTAACTACGGTTGAGATAAAGCACATTGTTTTTTACTTCATCCATTATATTCAAATAAAAATAACAATTTTAAATTTAAATTTTACAAATTTTCCTGTCTTTTGTATTAAATTGTATAAAATTTTAATTATAAAGCATTTAAAAAGGGCGATATTTCGACAGTCACGTTTGAAATCCGAAATTTGTAAGACAGTGTGCCCAAGAATTAATATTTTATGCTATACGTCTGTAGTCATTTCATGGTTTTAAAGCATTATGTTTTAATTGTTATATGATTTAAATCATGTGCGCAATACTTACGTGTTAGTAATGCCTTCAAAAATCCCACAATAATTCTTTTGAATTTATTTGTCTCTTTTTACAGTCGCTTTTTCGTTTCACAAACTTTAAATCACAACGCATATCACTTACCAGGTTAGCGTGATACCACCTTAGATTGTATCATCACTTGAAATCAATTGAGATTACAGTCATTCGCTAATCTGTTACCAATTAAAAGATACTTCCTACCATGTCAGCGCGATACTACTTTAGACTGTATCATCACTTACCGACCGCTGAGATTGCAGTTAATCGATAATCTGTAATCAATTAAAAGATATCTCTTACCAGGATTTCGCAATACCACCTTAGACTGTATCATCACTTGCCATCAAGTGAGATTACTGCCAAGCGCTAATCTGTTACCAATTAAAAGACACCTCCTAACAGATTGGCGCAATACTACCATACTCTGTGTCATCACTAACCAACAGGTGAGATTACAGTCAAGCGTTAATCTGTTATCAAATAAAATATACATCTTACCAGGCTAGTGTGATAACACCTAAGACTGTATCATCACTTACCGACAGATGAGATTACAGTCAAGCGTTAATCTGTTATCAATTAAAAGATGCCTCTTACCAGGATTGCGCGATTCCACCTTAGATTTTATCATCACTCACCGACAGGTAAGATTACTGTCAAGCGCTAATCTGTTACCAATTAAAAGACACCTCCTACCAGATTGGCGCAATACTAACATACTCTGTGTCATCACTAACCAACAGGTGAGATTACAGTCAAGCGTTCATCTCTTATCAAATAACAAATACCTCTAACCAGGTTAGTGCGATACCACCTAAGACTGTATTATCACTTAACATTAGGTGAGATTACAGTCAAACGCAAATCTGTTATAATTCAAAAGATACCTATGTGGATAGTGTGATACTACCTTAGACACTTACTCGTACTATCAAGTGAGATTACGGTAAAACGCTAATATATTGCCAATTAAAACAGCCTCTTACCAGATAAACGCGATACCACCTTAGATTGTACCATACTTACCGTCCCACGTTAAATCTTATGAATTTATGTGTCTCTCCTTTTAAAGACGCTTTTTAGTTTCATTGCTTTTTCGTAACATCGACTCTCAAATCACCACGATGCCAAAGAAGTTTAGGTTGATATAATAATTGTAATTATAAAAACGTCAATTTGTCCATCGATGTGTATGGTACGTGGCTTTGACCTCAGATTCGTTACAATGTATCAGCTAAGATATAGCCAGAGAAATTTATGTTGTGAATATTTAATAACAGTCGATACATTATCCCTACATAGTATCCCTAGTCGATACATTATACATTAGCCTGTACACAAAAAAGTGCGTGCGTACAAAGTACACACATCAGAAGTGAAACTTCTTTGGCAAACTAATTTTTAACTCTTGTTTATATTTATACAAATCTAAAATTTTAGATTACCGAGGTTTAGGGGGAGGGAAAAGTGAAGATATGTTAGAAATTTAATGAATTTAATTGTCATTGAAACATTAAGTGCCTAAAATTAATACACATAATTTTAAGTAAATAAAAATGCCAGATGTTTTTTTTTGACAATATTAGAAATTATTAATTACATTTTATGTTATATTTTAAGAAAACCTACCGAACTAATCTTGGCTATTATTTGGTGATACCAAGATTGACGAGGATATACAACGAGCTGGTCCAAGAAAAACGTGTGTCCAGCCTGGGCTGCTCAGCGTGCCGCGCTCGTGGGGGTTATCGGTGTGGATCTCTCGTTCCTCACCATCATTAGAATAATGGTGAGCAGCGAGAGAACATAGTCTGCTACGCTCTCCTTCTGCGGGGATGTCATGACGCAGGAGGAGATGGCAAAACGGTTGAAGGAGGCGGACATGACCACTTCGATTGTTCGCAGGAGAAGGCCGGGAAGGAGGCGAGAGGCCCACGATCGCCGTCTCACTCCTTAGTGGTGGCCTTTGGGTAACGGATGCGGGGTTCGTTGCCCAAGAAAGAGAAGACCCGCGAGGTGGTTGGTAGCTTGCCAGGTGCTCCAGACAAGCCACCTTCGGAATAAGTTTTTGGTCATTGACCGAGTTGGGCCTAAACGGGCACATCGCTGGCGGGGTTCCGATGTCTGTCAGTCGCGTTCTCGTGACCCCGTCTCCAAGTGATGTAGGAGCACCGCTGGGTTTTAGACGATATGAGTTCGGCGTAACCTGGATTATCCTCCCAAGTATTCCAGGTATCCACGAGGATTTCCCAGCGTGAAAAAAATACGTAAAACTTGATGCCTTCTATAATATTCTATAATCGAATTCTATAACTTCTTCTCCTTATATAATATTTCGTATTATTATATAAGTGCTCGATGTAGCTAGCTATAAGTGTAATTAAGTTTGTAATTCATAAGTTATTAAATAAATAAATAATATTATATTAAATGACGAGTGGCAAATTAAAATGCCACATGTTATTTGTATATATTAATGCTACTTACCTTTAAAAGAATAAGCATGAAAACCGCTGCACATCTTCGTGACGTGATCTAATCACGCGATTCATTGGTAAAAATTGTACCCTCATGCGCCAAAAGAAGTTTCATTTCAAAAACAGATAATTATTTAAAATAAATCAAAGATAACTCAAAACATCAACGGAAACAAACGAGATATTTCACATTTCATTGTATGATCAGACATACAAATTCTATGTGTACTGCGGTATCAATGCTATTTCGTATTGTAAATTACACAACGTGGGGTCAAACTACGAAATTAGTTCCGATGTACAAACATAGCCGACTATACGATATCCTATTGCATACTGTGATTGTGGTGTAATTTATGATCGGGTAGTTATACTAGAATTAACTACACCTACAACTTTACGATATGCTTGCGGTTTTTCCCTTATGTGAATATAACGAAACAAGCTCGCGTCTTCGTCTGCGTTGGTTTCAAGTCTCTATGCCTTATGTGACGAATCAATAGTTAACACCCCCGCAACTTCTCTTGCGGGTAGAATTGCGTAAAATCCGTTCTTAGCTGACCTCTACTCGGCAAAAGGAATATTCCTACCAAATTTCAAGACTCTACGCTTTGATGTTCCAGAGATATCGTGATGTGGCAATAGATACCTGGATATCTCTTTTATATATATAGATTATACAATATTTAAAAGAAAATATAAAATGTATTTCCTTGCTGTTGTAATCTCTATACTTACGCTTTAACCTCGCGCAACTTCTTCTGCGTACTTTTGGCGACCTAAGGAATTGCGGTTTTACCTTTGTAAGTCATCTTTTAATGATTTCTAGGTTTTTAAAATTTTTATTTAAATTAAAAAAAAAACCTATCCTATATCCGAAGAAATCCAGCAATATGAAAATAAAACAACATTAAAATCAATGGCACGGTTTTGGAGTTCACAGTGGTGAAACATAATATATACAAAAGGTTTGGTGACCGCTCTCGAAAACGAGGACAGACGAGAGTACTAATGATACCTTTAATGATGGGACGGAAAACAATCGAGGCAGATTAAAAAGAAATCATATTTTTAAAATATTTTATTAGCATTATTTACGCTCCACTTTAGTCATTCGACCCGCGGGGCAATCGACGCAAAAACGCCCGTGCGTGGACTGGGCCAGCGACGGTTATTTCAGTTAAAAAGCGCGGGGTAATTACGGGGGCCATTAAAACGCAGTCAGACAATCTAAGGGTTATGATATTATATTTTACATATTGCTAGAACTTAGGTATGGGTAGGCCCAAGATCGAGTTAGGTACCTTATTATACATTCTTTTGCCCGGCAAATGATCTGGACCTCGATTATGCTTTTCTCGATACATTTTGAAGAATTTATGATTTATTTTAAAATACGGCTTATGATATAACAGTTTTTAAAACTATGTTCTACTTTTATTTTTGTAATAGTTGATATTCGTATTGATTTTAATAAGATTACTTTCCTGGTTGAAATATGACCTAAATATAAACTTTTACATAAAATTTGTTTTAAAACGTTTGGTGTAAATAAAATATAATCAATAGAATAATGAATAGTCCTTCTTTGAAACTCGATTGATTTAGGAAAGCGATTGTAAAAACCTCTTTAGCGTCTAAATATAAAATTATGCAATAGTCATAATCTTATTGCGGTGATGTCATAATTCCGATTTACCACCATCACGCTGGTAGTATTAAGTCAAAAATATAAATTCTGGGATTTATAATCAAAAGGTAATATTAAAAGTGATTTATTCCATGTGAAATGAACATAGGATAGGTTAATAATTGCCGTAATACAATAAAAATGGAAATTTCTAATTCTTAAATTTAAAAAAAATGTCTTTACGAATAAATCAAATCAGAGTACTGCTTTACTTTTTTATATTGCTAATAGGTCGGCGCTTGAGTGTCATCACATCTGATGGTAAGTGGTGTTGATACAGTCTAAGATGGTAAGAGGCAATTTAACTGTTATGGTTTCTATGCAGCATCGTACCGGAACACAAATCTCTTTGCTTGGCGGTATGTCTTTGCTGGTAGGGTGGTAATTAGCCTCGGCCGAAGCCTCCCATTACTCCGGACTCACACACTCATACACAGGAAAAGCATTTTCCTAAATTCGCCTAACCGGGGATCGAACCCGAGATCTTTGTTAGCAAAGTGAGTACTCCCACTAATGCCCCAGCGAAGCAGTCATAGTAATATTCACTAAAAACATGAAAATATAAACTTGAAAACTTATATATATATGTTGTCTATGTTTCTCCTAGGTAATCTCTGAAACGGTTGAATTAATTTTAACTCCTGATGGACGCGACTTGCGTATGATTTATCGGTTTCGATTTTTTTCTGCGGAGCCTTGATATTGTTATAATAAACGTATTCTAATTTACTTCTTATAACACTAATTATTTACCAGTGAAAGTCTCTGTAAGCTGAAACAAACGGACAAAATTTTAATATATAATTGCCGTATTCATATGCATTTAGTAAATAGCTATAAGTTTGAAGTGACACACAATCCAATTTGTTTATTTGTCTTATATTACATAAAATAACGTGTTACGATATTTGAAATTTTTGTTACGCTATTTACGAGCGTTGTTGTGTAAGTAATAATAATGACACCATAAAGATTTTCTAGAATGTTCAATCATTAAGAGTTCTACTAACAAGCCGATAATTAGCGCGAAATAACACTGAGTAATTTAATTCCCTTAACGACTTTATCATAATATCAATATAGCCGGTATTAGTTTCGATGGAATAATACGATGTAAGTACAAAGTAAGATAAGTAATTGAGTTGTTTTTTCAAATATCTTTGATTCAATATAATTTCTTGTCCTATTTTGTTATTAGATTGTTTAAAATCTTTCATCTCGTTTTTTAAAACGTATTCATACTTAACTTAATGACCAGCTTATGTAGAAAGAACATTTACAACGACCATTTACCCCAATAAACATTAATACTATTACAGCAGCTTAAATTTTGAGATATATTTTGAGTATAGCATCAAAACAAAATATTATATTGTGCTACTCGATTATTCACGTAGAAAATATGCAGATATATTGTTTAATCCCATATTAATAAATGCCTATGATCGAGTGGTGAGGAATGAGCTGTGGTCAACGTTATCTACGTATGGTGTGAGCGGTAGTCTGACTCAAGCATTGAAGTCTCTCTATGGGGGTTCTAGTGCCTGTGTCAGAATAAACGGAACGTACACGGAGTGGTTTCCTGTCGAAAGAGGTGTTCGACAGGGATGTGTTGCGTCACCATGGCTGTTCAACCTATTCATGGATAAATGTTTGACAGATTTAAAAGAAAGTATGTATGGGTTAAGAATGAATGAATTACTCATCAAATGTTTACTCTACGCTGATGATCAAGTAATACTTGCGTCATCCGCTAACGAGCTACAGGAGATGCTAAATATTATGAATGAAGCTTTGAAAGGGAAAGGAATGAAAGTGAATGTAAACAAAACGAAAGTTATGCTTTTTGAACGAGATGAATCTATGATGAATGGCAATATTTTGATAGATGGGGAACAAGTGGAAGAGGTGAAAGAATTTGTATACTTGGGATCTAAATTTACAAAAGATGGAACATGTGAAAGTGATATTGAAAGGAGAGTGAATGCAGGGAATATGGTAAATGGTGCTCTGCACGCCTTTATGAATAGCCAGATGGTGTCTCAAAGGGCTAGACTGGCAGTGCATGCTGGAGTGTTGGTGCCAACACTTATGTATGGTAGTGAAAGTTGGGTATGGCAGAAGAATCACAAAAGTAAAATAAATGCGGTAGAGATGAGAGCGTTGAGAAGCATGAGTGGATTAAAACTGAGTGACAGAGTAAGAAATAGTGTGATAAGAGAACGTTGTGGTATAAAAGAAGACGTAGTGACTAAAATTGAGAAAGGTATGCTTAGATGGTTTGGGCATGTAGAGAGAATGAATGAAAGGAGACTGACAAAAAGGATTTATGAGTCAAGAGTGAATGCGAAAGTTGGAAGGGGAAGACCAAGGCGAACGTTCCTGGACCAAATCCAGGACATTTTAAATAACGGCCAGGTCAAGAGTACTCTAAACCGACGAACTTGTATGAAAGGTTTAATGAGAATGAAAGAAGCGAAGGAGATATGCAAGGATCGTGGCAAGTGGAAGGATGTTGTCTCTGCCTACCCCTATGGGAATGAGGCGTGATGCTATGTATGTATGTATGTATGTATAATAAAATATTTTAAACGTTTTTGCTATTATATTTCAATAAGGAGTATAGTAGTTTATAAGAGATTTCAGTTTTGCTTTTTAAACTCTACTTTTCATTTATTTTAATATTTTTTTTATATAATCGTGTAGATATTGTCTTTTATAAGCAATTCATGTATCTTTTTCCCGCAGTGTCACATCCATATCCCGTTTAAAAGTGAGAAATTCCGTTCTTAGTGAAAGTATTAATTTCCATAATGCTTACTTACTAATAGTGAATGAAATTTGTGGTTTAAAACCATCTTCTCCTGATTGCCTTTGTATAAAACCATTTTGAGTCACATCGGTTAAGATGGTCCAAAAGCTATAAAGGACATAGATAGAAACACCTTTTGTGTTTTATGTATATGAGTAATCACTGTGTGTTCACGTAAACTAAACATTTTATCAAAAATATAAGGCGCTCTTAACACGGAGTAATGTAAATGAATGACCACTTCACTTCCACAGTTGCACAAAATTTCTTAAGAAAAATTATGTTTTATAAATATGACACAAATTTAGCCGTCTTTTCTCGGACTGCTTTGACTGCAATCAACTTTTTACTACTGCATTCTTTTTTGTCATTAAAAATCCAGGAAGTACGAAAGTTTCAATTTTAAAGAGTAAATTTACTTAGAAACGGTTCGTTATAACATCTCTTGGGAAATCCTGGCATTAATCAATCGTATAGTTAATGAATATTGCATAAACATGTACAAAGTACAACTTTTTGTAAGCTGATTTCCTTAACATTTAAGATTATACATTCTGTTTATATTTAACACGGACAAAAAGTTGCATGTGTCGTTTATTTTCAAGGCCGTATGAAGTTTCTTTTATTTAGAATGTATTTAAGACTGGCGCAGAAACTTTAAAAAGAATTCTTGCACAATTTGCAATTATTTATTAATCTCAATTTGCAATATGCAAAAAGACACTAAAAAACTTAGGAGTTTGATTTCTATACCGCTAGACGCATCTACGAGTATAGCTTTTTAATAACATCATAAAATGATAATGATTTTAGGATATATTAGCAATTACGTATGTATTTATTAGCAAATCAGGCCTAATTGGAACTTAGTTCATATTTATTAGTATTTTTAACCATTTTGGATATAGTTGGTAATGAAGAAAATTCTGTTTATATATTATATTTTTTTAACTTTTATTTGGACGCTTCAATTTTATGTAAAGATTTACATCATATTTGAAAATTAGGGTGCAAAATAAAGCAGTATTTTAGCTGCATAGACCAATACTTTTATCCGATTAGAAAGGTAATATTTATTATTATTGCCATTTTTATTAGTGTCAAACCCTTATACTCGTATATTTATGTTGCAAAAAATTATTAATGTAAAGAAAAAATTTCAAGGAATTGCAAGTCAGGAGCTCGACTCCAATGGCATCACAGAATCAAATTTTATATTTATTTTTTTGGTTCCAATTACTGTGAAGCAAACAACACTTGTTTAAATTTTCACATTCTTTTTAAATTAGTTTCATCGTCACTACAATATAGATAGCTTAAACAATTTTCCCAAATAGATAGAAAGTTTGGTGTAATTAAAACATGTAGCATTTAATTTATAGACGCGTTTATAATTTATTTACAGGCACCCCAATTACTCACATTTAAAGATGGGAAAATTGGAGTTAACTTCGGCGGCTACCACGCCGGAATTGGATTTGGAGGTTTACTGGGTAAGCAATTATATTTATCTTACATAAGTAATCAAACATTAAAAAAATATATATTAAAATACGAATAATTAACGTTTTTATACGAAAATGAATTAGGGATATATACATGAGTATTGGTTTTCCTGAGTGTAGATTTTGTACTTGAAACGCTATTGATTCGTCGTCGTCGTCGCTTCAACCGATGGAGGTCCACTGCTGGACACAGGTCTCACGTAATGACGTCCATTGATTAATAGATTTTAATTATGATCGATATTTAAATAACTTTGCTTTCAAAATTAAAAGATAAACACCAGGCTTCACATCTTCTCCTGGACATAAACCTCCGAATTATTAAGAGAGAGGACCCATTAAGACATTGGACCCATTTTAAGAAGCAACGCATTGGAAAATTTACAAATGTGTAGGGTGTGAGTCGTGATAATTCAATGCATAAATACGTGGCTTTTTATTATGAGTCATAGGTTCCAATATAGAGCAAGTACCATTAAATATACTTTTTTCTTTTTTATTTATTATTATTTAATTAATAACAAAATTATAAATATTTATTTTCTCGAGTTATTAACTGTTCACAAGAGTCATTACAAATCGTCTGATCGCAGATTTGACGACTTCCAGCCCCCCGAACAAGCCGGATTCCGAAAAGGCCTTGGTACCATAAAATACATCTTTACGCTGCGGTAGATTATACAGAAAACCAAAGAGTATAATCGGCCACTTTGCTTAGTGTTCGTGGACTATGAGAAAGCCTTTGATTCGGTGGAAACATGTGCCGTTTAGAGCTCTTTACAGAGATGCCGAATTGACTACCGGTACATACACGTGTTGAAGTGCTTGTACGAGAACGCCACCATGTCTGTTCGTATACAGGACCAAACCACAGCGTCTATCAAACTGCAACATGGAGCGCGACAGGCAGATGTTACCTCCCCGAAGCTCTTCTCTGCGGCGCTGGAAGGCCTTTTTAAGCCTTTGGAGTGGAACATCAACATCAACGGCGAGTACATCACTCATCTACGGTTTGCCGATGACGTGGTCATTATGGCAGAGACTCTGGAAGATCTCAATGTAATGCTCGATGACCTCAGCAGAGCTTCTCAACAGGTGGGCCTAAAATGAACATGGATAAGACGAAAGTTATGTCCAATATCCATGTTCCGCTCCACCCAGTCATCGTTGAGAAGTCAGTTCTCGAAATTGTTGACGAGTACACATACCTGGGACACATAGTCCAGCTAGGTAGGTCCAATTTTGAGAACGAGGTCAACCGCCGAATCCTACTCGGTTGGGCTGCGTTCGGGAAGCTACGCCAGATTTTCGTCCGATAACCCTCAGTGCTTGAATACCAAAGTGTTCGTACAGTGCGTGTTGCCAGTGATGACATACGATTCTGAGACGTGGTCGCTGACTATGGGCCTCATGCGGAAGCACAGAGTTACTCAGCGTGCGATAGAGAGGGCTATGCACGGAGTTTCTCTACGTGATAGAATCAGAAATGAAGGGATCCGTAGTTGAACTAGAGTCACCGATATAGTCCTACGAATCGCGAACCTGAAGTGGCAATGGGCGGGGCAAATAGGCCGAAGGACCGATGGACGTTGGGGCCGAAAGTGCTGGAGTGGTGACCCCGCACCAGACGGCTCAGTGTAGGCAGACCCCCACAAGGTGAACCGATGATATAAAGAGGGTTGCCGGTAGCCGCTGGAGCCAGGCGGCGCAAGATCGGGCCTTGTGGACGTCATTACGTGAAACATATGTCCAGCAGTGGACGTCCATCGTTTGAAGGGACGACAACCATTGAATATCTAAATTTTCAAAGGTTATCCTCATAAATAGCTAGAGCTGTTTGCAATAAAAAATAAATTGCATATTAGATTTATGCGCATAATGAATTATGACGAACGCATTTACAATGCCGTATTACGTACCATCAACATTTACAATTATATACCATGAAAATATGTTTTAATTATTGTTAGAGTAGAATACGTAAGTAATTTATGTTGTTGTCGTCGTCGTCGTAAATTAATCAAATAAATTAATTTAGCATTGGGTTTCAGTTCATTTTTGATTCACGAGGTTCCTTTTTGATTTTCTAGTATTTTATAAAAATAATATCAAAAATTAGAGAGAAATAGAGGTACATGTTATGGGCGAGTACAAATTTGTACGAATATTTTTTAAAGGAATTACTCGGTAATATTCGGAAAAGTTCTATATAAAATTGATATATATTTAATATTAAAGATTAAAGTAAAAAGTAAGTAGCAGCCCATTAACGTCCCACTGCTGGGCACAGGCCTCCTCGCTCATGTGAGAGAGGGTTTTTAGAGCATAGACCCACCACGCTGCTCCACTGCGGATTGGCAGGCATAGTACACAAGTGCACTCTCTATTCCTTCACTCTCATAGTCCGATG